>JAVSCE010020835.1:0-590971 GCA_032199065.1 Smutsia gigantea | reverse complement strand
AGACAATTATTTGTTCTGAGGCTTGAAGAGACAAATGAAAAAGAGGAATGAGGCAAAGATTATAAAATGTTTATAAGGAAGATTCTACTGTATCTGTTTAGTCTCTAACTGAATTTCAGTAGCAAAATATCTGGAAAAATGTGGGAACTTTTATGATCAATATGAGCCATAGTCGTGCCATCTAGCATTTGATTGAAATTTGCAAAAGAATAGTGCACAGTTGCTTGTCAACAAAAAAGAGCTCTTTCCAGTAGAGTCAGGAACATTCTTGGCATCCAGAAATTGGTGCTATGGGCCATGATAGCTTCTTTCCTGTGCACTTTTCTTTTTCCTATTCCTTCACATGAATCTTACTTTATTCTACACTTGTGTTCAATCTGACAAATTTATTTTCATGCCATATCATTTGAATCTATATCACCAAGTCAAATTTCCCCTGATGGTTCACATTCTTCAACATAGTAAAAGCATACTCAGACCATAAGAAAAGGAAATGTTTCTCTTAGTGAAGAAATAAACATAACTTGTGCTCACCTTGATGTTAGAAAACCTCTTCAGAATAGAGATGAGGATGGGGAGGGATGAAGAGGATAAAAGGAGTAAAGTTCCATTTCTCATTCTGATGGAAATGGGAAGATCATAGGAGTGAAGTAGATGATGATCTCATTTGGTCACAAGGACAATGTGTCTCACTGTTTTGCAGTTGCTAAAGTGGAGAATTGACCTATGGTAGAGAATTACCTCATGAAAATGGAGGTGAGAGTGGGATGATATCTGCCCTCCTTGGCTTTTGACTCCAGATTCCTCTATCCTTGACTACCTCCTTATAGGGACCTGAATATTCTTTCTTCATGAGAACATTCTTTTCTAGTAATTTCTGATTCTTGTTTAAAGAATTATCTTGTCTTCTCTTTGTAGGCAAAGTATGTATGTATTTCTCAAAGACCTCTCTAAGACACATTTGGTATTAAGAACTCAGTGTTAGATTCCTAATTTCCAGAAAGTAATGATTCTTACTGACTTCACTGCTGCAGCTGGATTGATTAAAAAAAAATCAAACTGTCTTCCAGTTAATGCAAAGATTAAAGAGATGAATAAATCTAATGATTTTTTAGCAGATGGCCCATAATGGTCCTTTTATACCATTAAATCTATAATGATAAAGGTGAGTAATGTGATAGTAAATAAGAGAAGTAGACTATCTGTACTCTTAATTCACATTCCATTATTATATTTTTATAACGTATAAAAATCAAGACAGTATCTGGGAGAATATACAAGGAAGTCCTTCTCTCTCGTCTTAGTTCCTGCTAATTTAAGTATAAGATTTAGGGTCCATTGTAGCCTAGCCAAAAAAGTCACTTCATTTTCATTCTATCTAGCCCAGCTCACAATGAGTGTTGGAATGTTGAGGATGCTTCCCTTGCTACTCCAGTCAAGCTTTGGGAGAATGTGTATCATCTCATGCTTTAAATTATGTGGGCTCTGAATTATAATCTCACTGATGTTTAGATACTTTCATGAAGCAAATGAACCATGGGTCAGGGTGGTGAGTTTATACTCACTGAATCATAGAAATTTGATGTTTTTTTTTCAGCTGAGATTGAAAATAAAAAGCCAATCTATTTTTGACTAGTCATACTCCTTCCATCATCACCAACTTTCATGCTAAAACCATTTGTGATTTTATTCCATAGTTAGATTTTTTTTATATGTATTGTGCAATAGCAATTTTTAGGCTTAGGTAGGAGAGCTTAGCTTATGATGAATTGATAAAATTTCTCCCTCTTTTTATCCCTTCCTAAATGTACTCACTTCTTGCACAAAGCTTAGCTTTAGCTTCCCCATTTCTTATCTAAAGACCAGATTTTTTTCCTTTAAAATTGTTATTTTTATCCCCATGCTTCCTCTGTATTTTTGTTGTTGTTATTTTTTTATAGGGGTGCCTTTTTAGAAAATTTTTCACAAACATCTAAATATTCTTAGTCCTATGAAGCTTTATGCATATTTTCATTTTGTTCTTATACTTGAGTACTAGTTATTTTTCTCAGAACATTGAATATGAATCCATAGTTTTCTGGAGACTAGTATTATTGATAAAAAATTCTGATGCTAATTTGATTTTCACAAGCTAGTAGATAAGTTTTTATTTTTCCTCCAGGGAAGCTGTTGACTTTTTCTGTTCTATTTAGATTCTTGAAACGTCATTGTGATTGCTTCAGTGAGGGTTTCTTTTGTACTAACATGTTCAATCATCAGACATGGGTTTTTATTCATATATGAGATATGACTTACTGGCCTTCCCTTTCCATTTCCTATATATTTTCATTCTGAAACTCATAGTTGATGGGCCTTGAAACTTCTGGATCTACCCTCTTTGTGTCTCAGCTTTTCTCTCATCTTCATGCTCTTTCCAGGGCCTGCCTCTGCTTATTGTGAGCAGGATCTGGTTTAGGGCTCAGTGTATCCTTGGTATCGATCTGTCTTCCTCATGTGAGTGCTTTCAGTTCCTCTGGAAGTTGGAGTTACCTGGGTGACTGCTACTTTTTGGTGCATGGACCTTTCCTAGTGTCTGAACTCACAGTTCCCGGGATAGCCTTAGTAAGCAGGCAGAAGTCCCTTTCATCTTTCTCTTTAGAAACTGCTCTTATCCCTCCATGCCCGTATATTCTGTGAGCCATCTCTGGACAGATGATCCACAGGTTTTTAAACCAGCTGTTCTCAGACCAACAGACTCTGGGGGCAGCAGACACCGCCCTCATCTGCTTTTCAGGTTGACAAAGAGAAGCCCAGTGACTCAGCAGTGCTCAGTATAGGTCTTCGCCTTGTTATCAGGACACCTGCCTCATGGGATATGTGGACTCCAGGCTTGGAATTTCTCAAAAACGTCACTGGCCCTCCAATGTTTTAGGCCTATATTTTCTCTCTGCTTACTTCTATCAGTCTTAAGGAATTTCTAAATTTTTAGATTTTCTACATCAGTCTAAGGGAATTTCTAGGACTTCGAAGATATAAAAGATTGGTTCTTGTTTCCCTGTGTTGTTACAGGATCTGTCTTCCCATAGCATTTTTTCTTTCCTTAATTTTAAGGAGATTTAAGTTGAAGGGAATATAGACAGTTCCCTATGTAGACCATAAGAATTCCAAGACAGCAAGCTACATGCTCAGTGAGGTTTTCCAGCCTTACTACCTGTTCAGAGGGCCAATAAATTGTTGAGGGTTTGCCTTCAACACAGCTGTGGACAATCTTTCTCCTATGAGCTCCTGTTGCAGATCTACTGCAAAGCTCAGCAGCTCTTCTCTGAGGTAAGCAGAAACATCCAAGTTACACTTAATAGATTACAGTCTGGAACCTAACAGTTCTTTTCCATAGTGCCTTTACACTTAACATCCTGTTTTACCCACGTAATTCCTGAACTATAGAGTATTACTAACTCTTTTGTGGCTAGCTAACTTGAAGTATAAACTGACTAGTCATCTTACATTCATAAGAACCAGGACAGGACTATAATTAGAACCGAAATATCCTAATCTGCTAGATCAGTGGCTTTTACTGTTTTGGCAGTGCATCACCTGTGATAAAGTAAGCTCACGTATTTACGCCATTGCTTGGGTTTCTGAGTGCACCAAACAGAGACTCCTCTGATTTTATCATTTAAAGAGCTGGATGCATCTCAGGATTGTTAATTTTTGGGCTCATATGAATTACATGACTTACTCTGTTAATAATGATAGTAGTCATTTATTGAGTACTCATTGGGCAGGGTTCTAATGCTTCACTTAGTATTAATATTAACTAAGTCATCCTCATACCTAGCAATTGAGGTAGGGGATATTATCATCACTTCATTTTATAGCTGGAGAGAGTAAGTACTTCTTAAAGTCAGTCTGACAGGTGATTCCAGGATCCTGACTGTCTGATTCCAGAGTCCACGCTCTAAACCAGGGACTGGAAAACTAAGGCCTGAGGGCTAACTTCAACTAGCTTCCTGTTTTTGTTTTGTGCAGAGACAGAGGACATCTGAAAATAAATCAAGAACTCTGAGTCGGGATCTCAGCTATTGTTTTCAGAATCCATTTTAGCAATTAATCTGGTGGCAGGAAGGCCCTGGAGAAGGAGTAGGACAAATACTTTGCCTAAAATCTGCAACAGGCCTTGTGCATAGGCCCTGCTTTGCATGTAGATAGATTCATACCATATCCCACATTATGACTATAGGAGTGCTTGCTGAGCATGCAGTTAGGACAAAGGAATTGGTTTATAAAGAATATTTTCATGTGTAATGTTTCATGAAATGCTAATAGCTGTTTGGTATTGGGGGGTCAGGGCACCTACATGGTAAAATTCTTTGTTAAAGTTAACAAGTTTCCTTAGTTAGAAATTTTCCTAGAACTTAAAATATGCTAATATCCATTATCCATACATAACTGTAGTTTACAGCCAGCATACAGTGTTTTCTAAAGTTACTAGATGATGACTTTCTTTTGTTTGTTTTAGAATTTAATCAAATGAATTTTGCTTCAGGGAACACAGTTTAGGAAACACTGAGAAACCTAGTGAACTGCTTTTTTACACACTAGAAACTTTCTACCCAGTGAATCAGTACCAGTTGATTATAGAGTCAGAGCATCTAACGATATCCTCTGGAATATTGCAAAAATTATTTATAAATCCTTATTTTCCCATTATTCTTTCCTTCTTTAGATTCCATCCAAACTACCAGCCTTCTGTGTGCATTTGATATTATATCATTCTTTTTCATTCCAACATGCTTTTATAACCATAACATTTTCAAGTTGACAAATCATTCTTTACTGCTCTTCTTGGCTTGATTGTCTCATGTGCACTCCAGGAGTTATCTTGATCTGATCAACCCATTCTATCTAAATCACAATGTGAAATAGTGAGTTAATTCTTACCAAGGTGCTGAGCTTCTGCTAATTTAGATCTCAGAGGACTTCTGCAAACCAGTATTTAGGTGTGGGGTTTCTGACAGCTTGCAGGGAGGTAAAACCCTCTGGCAACTGACCATATTGTTCATCTGCAACTTAAAGTGTCACTTAACACAAAGAGACAGCTCTTACTGTCTACTGAATTTATTTTACATAGTACCCAGGGATATTTGGAATGGATTTTGGTGGTTTTCTTTTTTTAAACATTCTCCAGACAGGGAAAGTTTCTGAATTTTCTAAATATGAGATCAGTCTCTCCTGCCCTGACAACCTTCGGCAATCTTACCCCCACCCCTGTGTGGCAGAAATTGGCATTCCCTGTTTATAGGAGGGCTCCAAAAACGATAGCAATTTCCTTGTGCACATCAATTTCTCCTTGTGGATGGGCAGCCTGTCACTATAATCAGATCTGTCAGCTCTTTGCAAAAGAATTGGAAAGTGGCCTTACTCATGTGGAAATCTAATAGCAACTTGTTGTCACTCCTTCTTAATGGCACAGCCCCAGGCTGTCAGTATAGTGTCCTGTGTCATGCTGCCTCAGAGGGTTGGGTGCCTGCCTGAAGAGAAGCTGCAGAAATGAGCCACTTTGCTCACTCTTGCAGAATTCATGATCTACCCAATACTGTCCTACTCATGACTGACTTTGAGAAAATGAAGTTGCCAAGTCCTGGGTGTTTTAGTCTGTTAGTAACTAGTCCAGATTTTGACATCATGATTCATACAATGAAAACCAATTAATGAAAACAATCCAGGTGTTGGTAACATGTCCATTATGATTTCCTCATACTATGAAAAATGTAGTACCCTGTTTTACTGAATTGTTGTTTTAAGTCTCTGTCACTCTACTTGAGTTTGTAACAAATGACAGAGGTAAGATTTTCTTAAAAAAAATATTCAGAATATGTCCCAGGCAGTCATTCCTTCAAAAATTAGATGCCAGCTAATTGATTTTTAAATTACTTTTCAGCTTCATTACACTTTACACCTCAGTGTATTTTTGTACCCTCTCACATTTTATAGAAACAAGAGATCAAATTTCTAGCTTTTAGCAGCACTGTTCAGTATATCAATGCCTGTTAACACAGCTGTTAAATATTGAGCCCATGCTGCATGTCAAATGAAATTGATTTTCAAAGTAAATTAAATCCATCAGTGAAGGTGGGTGTATCTTTCCAAAAGAAGGAAGAAATGTTAAGAGAGTGCACATCAAAGCAGATCTTGGGGAAACAAATTGAATTTGTCTATCAAACTGTTGTATTATGCAACAATCCTATGTTAAGTGCCTTAAAAAGTAAAATATATTTAGTATAAGTTCAAATACAAAGACAGAGATACAGATTTTGAAAATATGGTGCTTTTTGTCTAATAGTCAGTTGCTTGTCTTTGCTTTAAAAGAACATCTATATCGATTTAAAGTTAAATGCAACCAGATTTCTCATTCATTTCTTCTAATGAAGAGAGGAAAAGGAAGTTGAAATAAGTAATGTCTAAGAAGCAATCATTACGCTTTAATTAGCTGACTCTGGTTGTAGTTGATGAACTGCCAGGATTCACACACAACTGAATGCTCTATTCTATTAAACACACACTGTCTGTTGCACACCTATCAAGTAGGTTTTAACCTCATATTGCCCAGTTCTTCCCTCTTTCTCCAGTTTTCTTTTCTATGTAGAGAAAAAAGGAAGTAAGGAAAACCTCAAACAGTGTGAAAGAATAGAATATCTCCTCCCTAGTTTTCTATTTTAATCTGGCAATAAGTCTAATGACTGTGTGTTATATAGATTATAGAGTATATGAAAACATCATGTATATAATTCATATTCTTAACACACTGCACAAAAAAGCTTTATAATTTTTTTCATTGTTTTCCTATAATGTTATGAAACATAAGATAAATACTGTCACTTAACAAAATACTTTGTCACGTGGGCTCAGGGCCATGGTAGGTAACTGAGAGGAGTGAGACAAGTGGACTAGAAGGTACAGGGAGGCCTCCTTATTATCTTGTATCTGTTACCTGGCTTTTTAGACATACAATTTACCAAGGTAAAACAAAAATACATAATGTGAGCAATCCTTTCACAGGGGGAAAACTATATGAATAGTTATTCTGGGTGATTCTAAATGCAAATGAATGTAATTAAGGTTGAGGCAAGTTGAGAACTTGAGGTGGAGTGATAAGAGTCAAAACTGAGGTGTCATTGAGGAGATAATCTTGCTGATAAAAAGAAAACCAGGAAGGTGGACACATTGGCTTTTCCAGTGAGGGGACTGATCTGAAGGAGGGGTTAGCAAATCATGACTTGTGGGCTAAACCTGGCTAGTGGACAGTTTTTGTATGACCACTAGTTAAGGGTAGTTATTATTTTTTAAAGCAAAGAGGGATGTGGGATAGAGGCACTATGGTCCAGAGCCTAAAATATGTATTACTTAGCCCTTTATAGAACAAGTTTATTGACTCTTACTCTAGAGTAGTCCCCTTTAGACTTCCTGTGACAGTGGACATATTACGGTCCTGTGCCAATCGATATGGTAGTCAGGAGCCACATGTGACTACTGAGCATTTGAAATGTGGCTAGTGTGATTGAAGAACTGAATTTTTAGTTTTATTTAATTTTAATTAATTTAAAGTTAAATAGCCAAAGGTGGCTACCATATTGGACAGCCAACTGTGACGATTTGAACCATTTTATATAAAAATAACTAAATCTTCTTCTATACCTCAGGTTGGCTGCTATGTGATGTTAATTCTGAAGCAAGCTGGGTGTGTCAGGGCTTCATACTGAAAGTGAGGGCTAATATCTGGAAGTTTGAAAAGTTTCATCAAAGGGACGTGGTACAAGGACAACCCTAGGTAGAGTTCCATACCAGGGATTCAGTCTGAGTTCTAATTGAGATGGTCAGAATCCTCTGTTTCCAAAATGAATGCTAAGAATCCAGAATTAGAGATAGGGTCTGGAGGAATGGAAAGCAGATCAGTGTTTAGACTGTGCATAGAGACAGTTATAGTTTTAGGTAAAGGAGGAATCAATTATAGGAATCTGTGATAGAAAAAAGAAAGAGAAGCATGATCCATATATTCAGAAATAGAACTGACAGAAGAAAGAAGAACAAAGAGACCTTTAAAGGTAGCTAAGGAATAGGGAAGTGATCGTTCCTCTGGAGCACCAGTATGTTGGAGGGAGGAGGTGCTGTGGAATGGAGAAGTTGTAGTGGTGAAAAGACGCTGGCATAGGCTACCGCATGGATTTTAGAGGTGGGCGGGAACAGCAGGTACCTTGATACCTCTGTCCCATTCCTTCATAGAGCAAGGGTAAGGTAAAATAAAATACAGTATACTCAGTTAAATTTGAATTTCATATAAATAACAAATACTTTCAACATATAATAGTATATTTAAAATATTAAATGGGATATACTTACACTACAAAATATTTATTGCTTATCCAAAATTCAAACCAGGCATCCTGTTATTTTTACGCACTAAATCTGACAGCCCAAGTTAAGAGCACCTGCCGCTGCCTGCTGACTTTTCCTGGTTCCATGAGAGGGTGGAGTATCTTACCAGAGGCTCCATTCAAATGCCTGTAATCAGGGTAGGGCTGACACTTTATTAGACACATGCTGTTGGCCACATAACTTAAACTGTCTTAGTCTTCTGTTCTTGTTAGTGTGAGCACAGAAATTCACTTAGTGTTACGTCTGTCCTACCTTGAATAGCAGAATCTTAGAACTACATGAGACCTTAGTTATCTTCTATCTAATGTTCATAGTTTTACAGAAGAGGAAGGAGGCCTAAAAAAGTAAGGTGACTTTTCTAAGAACCCAGATTTCTACATATAATGATGTGATCATTCCTGGGATCTATGTGTCCTGCTGCTCTGTTCAATGCCTTTTTCCTTCTACCCTGCCCTGTCTTGTTCTATCTTCAAAGACTACAGGAAATAATGAACATCAAAGTGCTCTGTACATTTTAATATATAAAATATAAATATATAGAATAATTGTTTCTAGACTGACACCAGAGCATAGAAATCACCTTTCTAACTATGCTGATTGATAGTCCTTCTGGAGAAATGTTTGGGTATCAGCAAGTCAGGAGTCCAACATCTCAAATCTATTTGGATCATCTCTGGAAAGCACAACTGAAAATTTAAAAAGTTATAAAAACAAGTTACAAATTCTAGATGTTTTTACATCTGGCCCCATTGAAAGACAACCAAAGCTGTTTGATAAAGGTAAACATCCTTAGGTGCACACAGTCAGCCTTTTGCATTTCATTGTTTACAGCTCAGGCTGGATGTACAACTTGTATATTGTTGTCTGCCTTGCAGGAGACAGATTCTTATTGCAAGGCCAGTCACATCCCTACTAGCTGCTCTGTTACTGGCAGTGACAGGCTGACACCTCCCAGATCCTTGGATTCTTTTCCCCCTGTGTTAATAAACAATTGGGGTAGGGGTGGTGGAAGGAGATAAAATAATATTACTGTCCAGGCAGTTAAATGCTTAAAAAATGATTAGATAAAGAAAGAGCTGACTTGAACATGGAGAGATCTACAAAGGCAACATTTTAGATCCAAAGTCCAAGAACTCTTTAGAGGGCCCCCTTTGGGGGAGAGAGTTGAGCCTCTTTGGTTGCTGCTCCTCTGTGACATTGTCATGGACTGTACCTTGCCTTTCCTATAATTAATTCCTTTTGGCTCAGTTGAGAGTTTGGGAAATTTTACTCTTAAATCTAGATGTATAAGTGCTGGGTGATACAACTGGTTCATTGTCTTTTGAATGGGTTTAAG
The DNA here is from genome assembly GCA_032199065.1 of Smutsia gigantea. Taxonomy (NCBI): domain Eukaryota; kingdom Metazoa; phylum Chordata; class Mammalia; order Pholidota; family Manidae; genus Smutsia; species Smutsia gigantea. The sequence continues at coordinate 581,223 of JAVSCE010020835.1, read as the reverse complement.
ACATTAATGCTTCTCCACAAATGATTCAGTATGAGTTATATTTATTTTTATATTGCTAAATGCTGTATTACATATGTAAATGAAATTTTGCTTGAGGAAAATAGAATGGAAATATTTTAAGAGGTGTAAAGCTTTTAATCCAACAAATTATTTTGGAAATAAAAGGATCTTTCCTCCTGTGTGTTTGTTAGCTCAAAATTATACATGCTTTACATAAATAAAATGAATATACTCACAGAGACTCACAGTCCAAAAGTTCCTTATTTCTTATAGAATTAAAAAAAATAAATTCTCTCATATCCTTTGCATCTAATGAAATATTTAATATTTTCGCAGAAGGCTAGACTCTGGTTTTCACATGCATTGCCTTTTGTTGGTATCTAGTTCATCAGAATTGTCAGGTAGATTAAAATATTGCCTTTCTTTATCCTTTAGCAGTAGCCAAAGAGCTTTCAATTTACAAATTAAATGTATATGCATGTCTTTTTTTTTTTTAACCAAACTCAGTTGACAGTGACTGGTAAAGGTTTACTTTTCTGAACTTAAAGGCTCCTATACTCCTGAGGTGTGCTGATGAGGTTTGAGATATACTCTGTGCCTCCCATTGGTGGCAGGGACAAAGTCTTAAAGCAGAAGTGCCCAGTCTAGTATCTTTGACTAGTGTATTACAGCAAGTTTCCTTGGAGGGTATATTTTTGTCCTTTAGAGGAAAAATAAGCCTTAAAACACACTTGAATAAAGAACACTTTGTGTGTGTATGTGTCACTGGGCTTCAGTTTGATACAAAAACTTATGTCACTTTGGGGTTATGGTTATGAACATCTACTGTGTGCTAATCAGTATACTGTGTAACATTATTTGAATTGATGAAATGCTTGATTGAGTAAACCACTCTTTCAAGTGTGATACATTTTAAGGCTCTATAACTCTGTAGCTAGCAGGCTAGGATTATTATTAGCATTAGTGCTCTGGGAATTTGGGAAAGCATGCAGAATAGAAATTTGTTGGGAAGGGGTAACACAGTACTCAATTTTTAAATATAGGATGAATAGGACTTCTTTTTTGGTGTTTTTATGATTTGTCCCTCCACCTCTTTCCCCACTGCCATCCACATATTTTAACCACTCTTTTTTACCTGGATCACTGCAAGATCATTTTAATTAAACTTCCTGTATTCAGGGACCACATCCATAAAATCAGCTAAGCAAATAATCATTCTTTATCTGTCTCTAAATAAGGTCAGGGGTAAATTTTCTCATGGTTGATTCTTTCCAGGATGTATAAGCATACATTCCAAACTTTTTTCAGAAGCAAATGAACCAAAATTAGCTTATAATGAAAAAGATTTCATAGAATCCCATGGAGTATGCCTGAGTTTTATGGAGTAGTGATTTTTAAATTGCTTTCTACAAATCTCCATACCAGGGCTCCTTGAAAGCTGATATGAACATGCTGGGTATTTTATTTGAAGCTGGTCCTTTCCTCAGGAAAGACTGGGGTTCCACAAACAAAAAAAGGAATCACTTTTAGCACCAAGGTTCCAAAACTCTGGGATAGATAATTGCAGTATTATAGATGCTGTGTTTTTATTTTGTGGATTAAAAAACCTCTAAGAATTAGTGTACTTAATATAAGCCCTTAAAAAGAGGGAAAACTCTTATATAATTATGACAAGGCAATGTAAAAGGAGTTATTTTAGCACAATGATGATGTGTTTTTCCCTAGCAGTTTGGTAAGTTTCCTAGCTATTAGATAACTCTGTCAGAAAACTTGCAATTTACTTGACTTTTAAAAGAACTTAGAACAGTTCATTATTTTTGCTCCATTTTCAAAGGAAACCTCCACTTCCTATGTCTTCAGTGAAAGTGATTTCACCCGCAGTTAATTATTTACAATTATACCACCATTCACACAGTCACCCAAGGGAACTGAAGTCAGTCTAATCTGTTCCAATTTTCTCACTCTCAAATTACTGTCCAAATGTGCTGGTCTCTGAGAAATTTCTTACATCTGTCTCCATCCCTCTGTCATCACTGCACCCATGCCCAAGACCCTAGCCTTCTCTCAGCTGGATAGCACCGCAGGCCCATCACTATTTCCTTGTCTTGGGTCTTCCCTCACTCCTATTTAGTCCCTGTATTACAGCCTTAGCAATTTTTCTAAAATGTAAATGGGAGCACTTCTCTCCTCTCCACACAGCTCTATCTCCCCGTTATCCTCAACCTTAAGTCTGAGCCCAGAATGCTCTGCATGGCTGCACAGCTTCTTTCAGCAGCTCATCTCTCCAGTGGCATCTTTCACTATTTATTCCCTCATACTTTTAGAATTTGTGAATTATTTATAGTTTGAAGAGTCTGTTCTGCTCCTTCTCTCAGGCTTCTGCCTCTTTCTGAAATACTCTTCCTCAACCCTTGGTCTCACATCTTCATTGACTTTGCTAACTTCTATTCATCTTTCAAAACCCTCCTTAGGGAAGATCACTTCTGGGAAGAGATTAATCACTTTCTCTTCTGAATTGAAGCCCCGTAACTTGCTGCTTTGAAGTCAGACTGCCAGGGAGCAAATCTACGAATAGCTATGTTACCGTGGATAAGTTATTTTCTTTCCCTAAGCCTCAACTGAGGCCTCATATTTAAAATAATAATAATATCTCTATTATTGGATAGTTATCAAGATACAATAATAAAATAATAGTACTTGTTGTATAGTAAGGTCTCAGTATAGCTACAATTATTAGTAGTTACTAGTATATTCAGTTATTATCACATTTCATGCTGCACTATTTCTGTATGCTCCAGTACCTCATGAACATTTAATGAGGCTTTGAGGGCAAACACAACATTGTATTCATCTTTATATCTTCAAAAGTTGCTGTAAGGCCAGGAACATAGTAGACAGTAGTCAGAAGTGCTTTAAAAAGGAAAAAATACCGTGTAAGTATGTGGCAACATCATTTCACCATGAGAAAGAAAGCACAAAGAAAATTCAAATTTAGAGGTGACTTGAGCTATACTGGTTTAGATTTTAAGATGTACCTTGTTTAGGCTAACATCAAAATATTAAATCTGTGAGTTAAGTACCTTTCATGGTGGAAAAACAGTATTCTGATGGGTAACTTAGTAAAAGAAAAAAACAACAACAATTCATAATTTACATTTTCGGTTGTCAGGTCTCACAAGGAACTCCAACCCCAATTGGTGAATACAGAGCCCGCACTCCATCCCTAAGTGCCTGGCTCCCTACTTCTCCTCTGCCAGGGTCATACTACTGCTGTCACAATTCCCCCAAAATCTGCGTGTATGAACCCATTGGATCATTCTCCCTCTCGTGGCACATGCTCCTGGAGCCTTCTAAGTTTCCATCTCCCTACTAGAATATCCATAGCTTCCAGAAGCTTCTAGGGCCCTCGTAACAACCTCCAACCATAAATTTAGGCTGTGATTTGGTGGGGTTGTTTGGTGGCAGGAACCACATCTAGAATTCCAAATAACTGAGTCTTTAGATGATTTGCAAGTTGAGCACAGTCTAGTTTACTAAATCCATGTAAACTGAAAATTAAGAACAGACAGTACATTTCTTCAGACTACATTTTTACATAAGCACATAAAACCCAGAGGAGCATAGCTGCTTCTTCAGGTGCATTTTTGCAAACTGGGCATTGTTATGGAAAAATGTAAAAATATTTAAATGAATGATTTGGCTAAAATTCTGTTTGACAAGACATGGAATTAGGGATTAAAATTAAACTGATACAGTTATAAGCAACAACCATGAAACTACAAAAGTCATGTTTGGCACTCCAAGCTAACCTCAGTTCACAAGTCTCACTAGTTTTTTTGAGACTGAAAATTGTCAGAGACTATAAGATTGAGAATAAAGTTACATCCTACTTAAGATGAAGCTCTTTACAAATGTGTTAAGGAAGGGATACAAGGAGAGTGGCTATATGCAACAGCTCTAGGAATAAACATTTATTGAATAATTTACAAAACACTGATTTTGGTGGGATTATTTGTTTTTTTTGAAAAAGGCAAAGACTTTTTAATAGTAATTAATGGTAATGACAATAATGATAGTAACAAAAATAAGAAAAACATCTTGGCAGTGTTTTAATAGCATATGCATTTTTTTCTTTAATTCCAAGAAGCACTAATGATGTATGTGTAATTTTATCATATTAATATAAGGAAAAATAACAGCTGAAAATTTAATATTGGCCAGTGGCACATTCCTGAATTTCATGCTGTTTTGGACTTTGCCCCAGGGAGAGAGAGAGATTATTTTGGGTGTGAAAAGGTTGTTCAGTGTGTTAGCTGTGCAGGATTGCACAGACAGGTATTAAATTAGCCTATAGGATCTTTTGCAGACAGAGTGGACCTTGCTTCATAGTCAGTTGCTGCAGTTTTCTGGCTCTGTAATGATGTGGAGTTCCAGTATAAATGTGACTCAAATGATATGAGTGATAAAAAAAAAAGAGACTCGTGTTGACAGTAAGTACAAGACAACATATGATATGGGGGGTACACATAACATATGGCTGGTTAATCTTAAAGGCTCATTTCATGTCAGAAAACAGAGCCAAGTGAGAACAGCCTCTTCCAAATCCAGGCAGTCACACGGAAGCCAACAATCCATGCAGTATTATCTCATTAAGCAAAGCTGTTTCCTCCTGATCAGTCTTCTTGAAGAAAATAATATGTTGTTCAATTTAAAAAAAGATTGGTGAAATTCAAGAAAGCTGTTGGCATACATGCAGCCTACACCCATACCATTGCTTCTGCAGTATGAGCTGTTTTCAGGAAAACAGCAGTTGACACTAATTAATACTAATTTCTCATCTTGCTCTTGTTCTTTGAATTCTTCTGGCCTTACCCATATGTACTTTTCAAGTTAAATACTGGCTTAAGGACTGGAGAATTTTTCCAGCTCAATCCTAACACATGCTATTTTCCAACCTGTATAAGCAAGAATAGGAAGAACAAATGGGCTGTGATCATATAAGAGCAGAGATGTGCTTAGGACTCAAGGCAGGTTATAAACCTCTTAATGTTTTATTTTGGGACTTATCACAGCAGTACTTTCTATATCTCTGTAGTTATTACAGGTAGGCAACACTGAAGCTTTTATTATTGCTACTGTCATTATTATTGGCACTGTTTTTGGTATTATCCTATTATTGGTAATAAGCGTATAGTATCTTTACTATATGGTACTCTTCTGTGTTTAAAAACCATTAATACCTCTTCATTGCTCACTGATTTAAGAATAAGATTTCCTATTTATGAATTAGGAAATTCACAAATCAAATAGTCCCCATGTTCCCTTCTAGCCTCATCATGTATTATTCCTCTGGCAGTACCCTCAGCTCCTGCTGACTAGACCAGTAATGACTCCCAACCACATACTGGGCTTCTCAGTTTATGTGCCACTCTTTACTCATGCTTAGCCCTTCCATTTTTAGTTTCTTTGACCTGCTCAGCTACTTATGTATAAATAAATTATTCCACTCTACAATTCACATAGCATTTTATACTTTTGTTTAAAACTATATACTTAAAAAAAGTATACTGTTGTATACTTGTGTCCAGCTAGTATCCAACATAATTTGTTACAGACTTGAAATAAATATTTGACAAATCAGGGCATCTAACAGGTTAAATATATTTTCTACCCTTTACAAGTGGAGCTATGGATGTTAACTAATGAGTTTTCTTGGTTTTAAATATATTCATATAGAGATATCATGGTTTTGAGTATAAACTTAACAAGGACTGCGGAATCAGAGCTGACCATTTGACAACTATAATGGGAGCTTGAGATTGAGTAGCAAATTTTGTCCCAGCAACTGCTATTCAGTTCCAAAAGTGGCCACTCCAATCTATATTAGTCTGTAAACATGGCTTTTTTCTCTACTGTGGTCCATACCTGGTCTAGGTTGAAACTTTATGACAACTTTCATAGACAGAAATTTAATGGTAACAGAAACATGTAATTATATTGTTTTACCATTTCATGTTTGTTCCTTTTTTTCCCTCAGGTCTTTCCTGCAAATCTTTCTCATAGTGGATCTGTGTTTCTGTGAGATCTGCCTTAATTTAAACCCTGTTCAAGACTTAGTTCTTACTTTTACCTTCTATGTTAAGTAAATTCAATGCACTGTATTCTTAACACAATCAGTACATCACAGTTTTTTAAAATTTAATTGAAGTAGTCACTCGACTTTGGTTTACATAATGCACTGTAGCTCATATTTAAGTTAAACCTTTGTGTAGCTAACGGACTGACATGAAACCACAGTATATGTTACAGATGTCCATATGCATAATAATATCTTGGTAAAAGTCTTTGATTCATGTAACAGGTTCTGTTGAGTGACTTCTTTGGGTGGGGATACAAAAAGGGAGGAATTTATAAATATTCCTCAAGAGTGACATGTAACATTGACATACCTTGAGAACTGGTTGGTGATACAGCAGAAATAGATGACATAACAGAAATAATAATCATTCCTTTTTTTTTCTTTTTCTTCTAAACACTTCCAGAGAAATTGTTCTTGTGTGGAACACTTGCCAACAAATTCTGTGTTCCTGAGGTATCTTTGCCATTTTATGATTGAACTTAGCCTATTCATCATGTAAATACTCTTAAGGTGGTGGAGCTCTTTGTGAATTAACTCACCTCCAGGGTGGCTGAACAGCATTTACTACATTCTTTTTCCTGGAGACAGAAAGGACTTCTGTTCGGGACCTCTTATTCCTATATGACTGGCTAATTATTTGAACATTCGGACCTTAATTGCTCTCTAAGAAATTTCTCTGGAGAGAAGTGAGATGGTGTATCAGTAGTAGATGGTTTCAAACAAGGAAATAAACAAGGTCATAACCTTCTTTATCATTAATATTTATTCAGAAAGCTATTTTGAATTTTAGAGCCAACTTGTACTATAACTCTTCAAAAACTAGAAAGAAAAAAAAATCATGGGATGGAGTAAAAAACCTGTTCCTTAGGGAGTTCTAACCCTTAAAATGAGTTCTCACCAGTACTGTCCAACAGCTTCCAGGACATTTCTAATAGTTAACCTGGATAGCACTTTATATTTATGAACAATTGCTATGAGGTATCTATATGAGATATCATATGAGAGCACAAAATTGAGAAAAAGATAAAACTAGAGACACAATATCTTCTCATCCTTGCCAAATTGATCAATAGCCTTAGGAATTATAGCTTCATGCATTTTCTTCTCAAACACACAGAGTTTTAGAAGAAAAATTAATAAAAATAAAACCATGGGAATTAGAAAAGTTCTTCAGAATAGGAATAAATTATATCATGGCTATGGTAACAAAAAAGGTGTAGGGGGTGCTGAATTAACATGTGGAAACCAGTTTCGATGTATCCAAGCACCTCCCAAAAAGTTAAGATCACACTGAACAAAGCTTTCTCTCAAGTAGCCATTATTGGTATTAAAAGGTGAAAAGATTGATGCTAGAGGCAAGTCAACTTCTTGACAGAACCTCACAGTATTAGAACACAGAACAGCATCTTATTCTCAGCTTTACTGTCTCAGAAATTCAGTTTTGCCATGGTGTAAAGTTCAGTCACATTTAGGGAGACTGATAGAAGTAAACAAAGTTAGAGAAACTAACATGTAAGCTAGCTCAGTCAAAGGATTTACAAAAGGCAGTACTACTTATAGAATAGATATTTGTGTTTACTTTCTAGAACAGTCTCTGTACATATAAGGGTATTTGGGAAGCTGATTCAATAGTAGGAAATTGCTTGTGGAGAATGTTACCAGAGGTGCTTTAAGAGCTATTTCATTCATTTGATGAAAACAACAATGATAAAATCTGATGAAAACTATTCCTATCCTTTTATAACTAATATCTCAAATCACAGTATTTGAGTTTTCCAGAGTCAGAGTCTTTTGCCTACTTAATCAATGCTGGTAAGTAGTTTGACAAAATCTTACTTTCAACTCACCTTTTTCTGGGATCCTTGCACATATCCAAACTTTTGTTAAAGTTAATTTTTCATACAGGTTACAATAAATAAATGGTAAGGTCCTCCATTCTTATCTCTCTTCCTTCCTTTTCTTTTTTCTCTTTCTCCAAAAACACTAAATTACAATTTTATGAAGAAAAAATTGCAGCATAAAATAAGAAATGAAGAAACTATAACACACATAACATATCCACCTTCTGGCTTAAATAAATTATAATGTTTGTCATATTGTCACTAAACATGAATTTTGAGTAGTTTTTTTCTGTTAGGCTAAAAAAGTTCTTTACTGTCTTATTTGCTAACAGCTTTTATTCTGAATGGGTCAATTAGTTTTCCATTTATAGTATTTGCACTTTGTGTTCATGAGGTGTTTTTTTAAGTGTGATAAATTTGATTTGCTCATTTAGTAATTTTGCTGCTATTCTAATGTATTTATTGTATTCACTGTACTGCACAATTTTGGTTCTGTATATATATTCATTATTGAATTGGATATTTTCTTTGTTTTTGAAACAATTTACATCATACATTTCACCCATTTCTTAAACGTTTAGGTTTCAAAATTGTTTTCTTAAATTATGTGGCCCAAGCCTTTTGGAAGTTTAGGTGTGCATGTGTGTGGAGTGGTTTGGATGGGTGGGTGTGGGCGGTCCATCAGTAATGAGCTGGGGAAGTGCGATTTTTACTGTTTATTCAATTACTTTAATGATTGTTATTTATTTTCATAATTTAAAATTCTTCTAACGTCAGTTTTACAAATGCTTATGTATTTTTAATTCATTTCATCTAGGTTGTCATATTTATTGATATACAGTTCACATTATTCTGGTTAATCTTTACTCTGTCTTGGATAAGTTTTTGAATCATAATTGGATATATGTAGCTCTTCTCATTTTACTAGAAAAATCTGTGTTTTATAAATGTGCATAGTTCCAAAGGATCAACTTTTGGTTTTATTAATTTTCTCTAGTGTTTTCTGTTTTTTCACTGATTTTTGCTTTTCATTCCATTCCTTTCTAGGTTTATTCTATTAATCTTTTTCTAACTCTCTGACTTGAATGCTTGACTTGTTTTAGTCTTTCTTATTATACAGAGAATGAATTTAAGATTTTACCTTATCTCAGATTAAGACTTTAGCCATTTTGTTTTATAATGCCTTCAAGTGTGCATAGGTCTTTTAAGTTTTAAATATGTTATGATTTTCACTGTAATTTCCTCTTTTATCTTTGTACTAGGAGTTTATCTTTGTTTGTGCCTAAAATGTTTATAGACTTTTAAGAAGTCAATTTCAAATATAATTTAATATAATCAGAAAATAGTCTGATATTGTTGAACATTTATTTGGGTGTTGAACATTTATCTGGTCCAATCCAGAATGAAACATGTAACTTTTCTCTTCCATTTAGAAAAATAACATTTTTCAAGTATTTTTTCCCTTGCTGTCACTTCAGGGTGGGGGTGTGGTATGGAGATGTGATGTGGAGAGGTGCCTTGTAGAGGGTAAGAGAATGAGCTTTAGCATCAGGCAGCCTTGATTTGCCATTGAGCTAATACACTTAATATGCCATTGAGCAAGTGACTTGAAATCTCACTATTTGCCTTTTAATTTATCTATATGGAGCTCTGCATATTTCAACATTATCTCCTATTCCAGCAGAAATACATTTTGATCTATTCTCTCAAAGAACAACTGTGGAAAGATGATTTTACTCAGTGAGAAGGTGGGTCTGTTCACTGCTTTGCGATCTTTCCTAGTTTGAAATTATAGTGCTGTCAGAATTTGAAATGGCTACTTTCCTAGACTGGTACAAACTTTCTAATAACATTTGCTAGGAGAAGACTTCAAAAGGCAATCTTCTTTTCTCTTTGATATTCAACTGAGCAATATGCAGGCTTCAGCTTTTCTCTCTTTCACTAATAAGATGTTAGGAAATGAGTTTGGTGATTTTTTTTTCCACTCTTGGTTAAAACACTGTAATCTGCAGTTTTTTGAGTCTCCCTTAAAGCAGCCATGAAATTAGCAACGTTTTGCTTGTGTCTGAGGCAGTATCTTAATTGTCCATTAGCTTTGGTTTTCATCAGCAGCTATTGCAGTTCTGGGGTTGTGGCTCTCCCTAACTCCTGAGGACGCACAGGCCTCTGAGTTCTGAGATGCTGGTTGTGTCTTGGTAAGTTGGGAGCCTGGCAGTTCACTTTCAGCACCTCCATAATTCACTTATGTGCCTGTGAGACAGCACATTCCATGTTGGTACAAGGTCAAGGAGCCCACAGTTGTGACTAATCAGCTGGTGTGTTCCCTCAGTTTTTCCCAGAGAAATTGAGGTGGGTGGAAGTGTGCATATTGAAAATTTGAGTGGGTATTATATGTTTCTCGGTGCCCTCTGGCTGAGGGTACAAGGGCAAAGTAAGGAAGTGTTTTCTTCCCTTGTTCATGAGAAGCATCACCCTGGGCCTAGAGAGGGGAGCAGATCTTAGTCATTTCCTTGGTTTGAAAAAAGTTTTATTTATGAGTATTCTGTATTTCAGGGGTTGTTTAAAATAGTTGTGTTTAAAGTTCTGTGGGGGTTTTGCTTATCTTGGCAGATTTTGTCATCAGAAGGCAAATATCAAGCTTGATAACAACTCAAAAATAGCAAAGACCACAAATGCTTGAACTTTTTTCTAAGTGACATCTCTTAGTAATGCAGTACATTTAGAAATATAGTTACTAAGGTTTTCATTGTCATTTTAGGTATGCAGTATTTCTGTGGAATATGGAGAGCAGAAATCAAGCAGCTTTCCTGAGATGAGGATTTATCTGTAGCTTTTAAAGTAATATGTTATCCTCAAGAAAATGTAATAGGAACAGCAGAATTGTGGGACCCCTGTAGAGGTCGTGTCTGGGCCAATGTATCTTCATTTGTTAAGTTAACATGTTTATTGGGAGGCTTGTCCTCATCTCAGCAGCAGGCGGAGAATTTCTAGTCAACCAGACGTTGCCTTTACACAATCATCCTTAGCTTCCAAGGAAGCAAAAGGGAATTGCATATTCATTTCAAATTTGTTATTTGGCTTACTGTGACTAGAGACATACTCAACTATGAATTTTTAAATCCATGGATGATTAAAAAAACAAGGTTTTGCCAATTCTTTTAGAAATGTGAGAAAACAACTTGAGAAATAGGGAAAGTATTGTGCTATGAAAGTTAGGATGGGACAAAGTAGAAGGCAAAAAAATGAGAGGTTGTAGTCAGTGCATTTGTCTTGGAAGAAATCGTACTAAAGGAAGAAAGCATGGTTTCCCTTAAGCACATGAAAGGTGCCCAGATCTTATACTAAAGTATCTTATACTAAAAATCATGACACATGTCAGATGGCCGTCAGGCTTCTGAGGTAATACCGACTTTCATTTCATGGCAGTGCACTGGCACTACTAATTTTGCATTTAGTGGGGTCCATTTCTTCATTTCACCTTCAGAGCTGCTGAGTACAAGATTTATTGATCTGGTGTCAGTCAAATTTGCTTTATTTTCTGAGTCCTTGCCTCCCCTAACTGACTGTTGTCCTAGAAGAGAGGACACTGCTATCACTGGTGAATGTGTGGGAAGGCGTGGCGAGCAAGGGAGGGAAGGTTTAGCTGGGTCAGTTTGGAGCATCGGTGCTAGTTGAGAGAGTTCTAGGTCATGGAGCTTCTAGCTTGTAGTGCTTCATTGCAGTAAGAATTGCCAGGTAGAGAATCTCTGAAGCAACACATACATCAGGCAGGAATAAAAGAAGTGACTGCAATGCTGGGGACAAGGACAGATACTACAATATTGACATTTTATATGTAAGTGAGCATAGTTAAAAAAATTATGAAATCTAATTACTTAATGCTTTTCAAACAGTAACATTGGAACAAAATGTATCCAGTGTAGTTATGAAAAAAATATAAAAGTTAATCGAAAATATCATTTGAATATAAATTACTAGCCACTAAGTGACATCTGTGGGCTCTGCCGTTTGCTTGGACTCCGTTTCTCTCCATCCCGGGACCAATGAGATCATTTGGAGCTGCGTCCTCTGGCGTGGTCAATCCGATTGGCCTTCAGTATCTTCCTGCCATTTAGCTCCCCTGAGCAGAGTTGTCACTACTGTTTCATCTGGGTAGGCAGTTTGCTCTGGACAGAGGGTCCGGTTTCAGCAGTTTTGATTTCTTTGCTTGTCATCTCCAAACAAGTGGCTGTGTTCCTACTCTCTACTTTTTGTTCTCAGCTGAGGCATGTGCCTGTGCATTGAGCTCCCAAAACCAGGATTTTTATGTGGAGCTTCTCGTGTGGGTTGGGGGAAGGATAACAAATACTGCAGGAGGTCAGTGACAAAGAATAGTGGGGATGGCCTGTAGTGACAACATCAGGAAAGGGGATTGGTCAGGAAGCAGAAGAAGAGGCTATTAGAGACAAAGATTAAAATGGTTAAGTTGCTGATCAATGTCTCAAACATTTGCATAACCACAATAAAAGTACCAGCATTTCAGTTTTTAAAAATAGCGTGGTAAAAGGTAGTGGTTTTCAATCTTGGCTGCAATATGGGGCAGTTTTAAAGCTATCAAGGCTTGGGTCCCATTCCCCATAGACCCTGATTCAGTTGGCCTGGGTTGTGGTTAAAGTTTAAAAATCTTCCCAAGAGATTCCACCATGCAGCCAGTGTTAAGAACTGCAGTGATAAGTGAATACCAGGATTTTGAAAATCAGTCAATGAAAGTGCAGCTGTTAGCTTCATTTTAACCAAAGGGAAATGAGCTCATCTCTCAGGAGCATCTTTTAGGTGCCAGGCATGGTACTGAGCACTTACGTTACCTTTTCTCATTATCATAGTAGTACTGTGAACTGAGGATAGACAGCCCCTTTCAAAAGGTGAAGAAAGAGAGGCTTATGGAGAAGAAATTTGCCTAAGGTGACACTATTTGTGAGACTAGGGCTATGTGATTCATCTTTCTTCTTACCTTTCCTTTAAGACACAGTTATAAAGTGTAGCTGATCATGGATTGCTTGAAGACCTACATTCTTCTGTGCCTTATATCTATGATAAGAAAAGAAACCTATGTGTTCTAATCCCTATAATGTGTAAGATTGCTTCAAATCAGGTGTCAACAAATTATAACCCACTGTCTGTTTTTGTGTGACTGGTGAGGTAGGAATGTTTCTACATTTTTGAATCATTGAAAAAAATTAAGAAAGGATATTTCTTGGCCCATAAAAATAAAATTCATATGGTGAATATTTTCTTTGGACTACAATGAAGTTTACTGAGATACAGTCTCACTTGTTTGTCTATGTATGGTCTGCGAATGCTTTTGCACGATAATGGCAGGGCTGAGTAGTGGCAACATAGAGACCCTATGGCCAGCATAGCCTAAAATACTTACTATTTGGCCCTTTATAAAAAGTGTGTTGACTTCTGCTCTAAAGTAAAACCTGATAGAGAAGTTTTAATGTACAAAACAGACATATAGTGCAGAGAATGCTTGTTCAACATGAAAGTATATATACAACAGTATAACAATTTGTAAGGTTCTTTGAGGGTATGAGCTTACCTACTGCATTGAAATGTTGTTTTAAAAAATCATTAGGTGACCCTGGGGATTAGTGCTTAGTGAAATGTACAGCAAAAGCATAATGAGCCATTGTTCACATATGATTTATCATAGAAAAAGGTAAAACCTTTGCAAATGACATCACTGGCAACTCAGGATTAATTGTAATGGCTTCCTTTGTTTTTAGCTTTACTTGTAAATTAAATGAATCAATGCATAGTTCAGTTTCTATTTTTGCACTAAATTTCTTCTTCCAAAGTTTCTATTTTTAAAAATATGGTGTATATATATCATTGTTTTCAGAAATGTACCAATTCAGTTATGTGCTATCTTCGCTGTAGCAACTATACCAGATTTTTCTCAACATGGTGCTCCGTGGAACACATGCATCAGAATCACATAGGATGCTTGTTTTAAATACGGATTCCAGAGTTCCAGGCTAGACCAACTGCTTGAGAACCTCTGAGGGTAGGATTCTGCCTTTCAGCAAGCTCTGCAGGCTGTAGAGTGAGAATCCCATGCTACATCATTGTTGAGCATATTCAAAGTTACTCTAGGACTACAGATTTAGAGGAGTTAACAAGCAGGGTGGAAGGATTCCTGCAGAGAACTGGCATGTTTTCTGTATTCCCAAGGTATATGAATGAAAGCAAACATGAAAGAAACCATTTTGCTAATAAGGAGCAGATTTATCCAAGTGGGCAGAGATATAATAAAGTGAGGAAACTCATTAAAAGGATGGAAAGTGGGATGAGTTGCTGCTCAGTTTTTCTGCTTTATCAGAATATGTTGCTCTAAGGCCATCTTCCCTTCTGGCATCCCTTCTTCATCCAAAAACGACAAAGTGTGCTAGGCATTTTTATTTGCTCCTTCAGATTCATTCCCTCTTTCCATTTACCCTGCTTTCTGTCTTGGGAGGGTGAACTGTATGGCCTGCATCAAGAGGTTCCCCTGCTCTGTTGCTTCTAGCTGGGGTGGTCAGTGGGGGACCCAACAGGAGATCAAAGGAAGGGAGGAGAGTGAGGCTCCCTCACAGTGGAACCAACTGGCTAGCTGTATCCTTGGACTGAAAGTCATTGATCTGCTCCAAGTGACTTTTTCTACACAATACTCCACTGTTGAGTTCTGTTACATGTTTTTGCTTTGTCCCTTTGGGTTTGAGAGTAGTAATAGCTCCACACATCCCCAGGTTAACTGCAAAAGCCTTTATATTCCCCTGCAGTCTGCCCATATGATTATATATTTTAAACCCTCTTTGAAGGTTTTAAACCCTATTTTGATTATGACACCTGTTTCCTGTTTGAGCCCTACTGAAACAGCAACCAAATGTCTACTGCAGGACTCAAAAGGAGGGGGGGCATCATTTCTTCGGTGAGCAATGGTTTAGTTTATCAAACGCGACAGGCTCCTTGCTCCAGAGCCCTCACATGTACTGTTATCCCTGCCTAATACCCTCTTCTCTCCACCTTTTTTCTGGGGTAGCTCATGGTCATTTTGAAAGTCTCACCTTGATGTCAGCTTCTAAGGGATGCCTTATTAAATGGCTCCCTGAATCTAAATTAGTTCTCCCTGCTATTCCTTCTCACAATATGCTTTATTTTTCCTTAATTGTACTCATGCATTTTATAAGTAATTTATCTATATTATCACTGGATATGTCTTATACTGGACTGTGATCTCTAGGAGGGCCTAGACTATTCTGTGTTTAACACTTGCCTTTGGCAAATGCTCATTCAATTTTTGTTGAGTATGTGAATGAATAAAGTATAGTTATCTGAGTGAATTTCAGTGTTAACCTTTTCCTCTGGGAAAACCTATGACATACGTAAACTACGTACATAGCACACTATTTTCTGAGCTTTAATAAACCCATTTTCATGGGACCAATTATGCCAGTGCCCACATGGGCCTCTGAGTCTCAGGTGAATGGTCCTGCTTGTCTCCCAGAAGCTTGTCTATTTCATGAAATCTTTGCTATAAGAAAGGCATAAACCTATCAGACAAATTGTCAGTAATTGACAAAGTAAAAATAAATCATACAAAGCAAGAACAATTCCTTGGTAAGGATAGGACTGATGCTAGGTTAAACTTAGTCAGTGGGTGGCCACTTAGATTTTCCTAGCAAATGGGAAAGACTCACTGGATCATCACATCCCCCTCTCCTTCTCTCCAAAGAATTTCTAATCAGACATTTGCAGGCATCACCTACAGTAAAAGGCTTCTCATTAGAAAATCAGAGTGCCAGAAATTTTTAGGTGGTACATTTGACAAAACTCCAGGTGTTCATTTGCTGTGGGATTCTCTTTCTGGAAACTTAGTAACATTTCCTAAATGAGTAGCCTGGATTAGATGAAGAAATATAAAAATTTTAATCACTCCAAATATTTGGAGATAGTAAAAACTCCTCTTTTAATAATGCTCTGTTATTTTCCATTCCAACTCCTCATTATGTGGATTTCAGTTTCTTTATAGCTGAAGACTTTGGGAGACTCAGTGGTGAATAAGTAAGGTGTCCCTGTGGATCTATAGGGATATTGGTCTTTGTTCCATTTGCATTCTCCATTTTGTCCATTCTCGTCCCCACCCCATTTCTGCTTTTCTCTTGATGGAACAAAATGTGCTGGCCCCAAGGATTCATCTCTTTTTTCTTCTAGAAGGACTGCAGTCAGTGCAATTTCTCTTGCCAGCTGCCACATCATGCTGAGATACATGCAGATAACTACCCTTCTTCAAGCCATCACAAGCCCAGAGACACCCCTTCTGCACTGCACCAAAATGTCACTGTGAAGAAAAAGAAAATCAATCAGAATCTTGCTGCATTTCAGTATGGCCTGGCTTTCTTCCTCTGTGAATGATATCAGGAGTCAAGAGAAAACTATTCGGGTCCTTCCCACTAATTTGCTAATCTTTGACATTTCTTTGTTAAAGAGTTAACTTAAGCTTGTTATTATAGGCCCTGTTTAAAAACAATTTCCTTCTTTGGGGTAACACATAACACATTGCTATCATTTATACTTCAGTGTGAATAAGACTGACACATGCATTTTGAAAGTAGATTTTTATAGGGAATGGGGGATTAAGAAAACAAAGACCGTGTATTAAGCACAGAGAGGAGAAGGAAGGGGAGACATTATGCCTCTCAATATAAGCATCATCTACTTTTGATCAGATACATTGTTTCCTTCAGTCTCAATTTCAATAACATCATTATATTTTGTCAAGTATTGATGGCATTCCAAATGAAATAATGCACGGTGAATTTTCTCTGACTATGGCCAAGCCAGAGAAGTATTTATTTCATTATTAACCTTTCAATGTTTAACGTATGCATATATTACAGAACTGAAAATGCACGTCTTAAGCTGGTCATTATTCATTCACACACACACATACATTATACATACACACACTTTTCTTAACATGAGTTAAAACCGTACATGGATTCAGTGTTATCCAAGGCAGTAGGATTTATAGATTGGTAAGAACAGGATATTAGCCTTTGTTACTTTCTACCATTGCTTGTTCAGGAAGTGCAAACAGGGAACATATATTAAGCACTTCAAAATTTGTATCTCCATCTAGTGGTAACTGATGGAAATAACATGCTTTTAAATAGATTTTGTAGGCCCTGGAAGAAGATAAATGGCAAAGTTCTTAGTCAACCAGCATCCACTTTTAATTCAGTTCTATTCTGATAAGAAACAATGTACAAAGTAAATCTAGACATGTGGTACGCAAAGGGAGGGCAAGGAATCCAACCCATGAATGGTAGAGTCGGCTAAATTTATTCAAGATGGAATAAGCCAGGGTTTCAAGCAGCTTTTATACAGGGGAAATCTTCTAGGACTAAAGGATGTGTGGTTTATTTTGAGCATGAATAAGAGGGTCAAGGAATTACCACCATTTCCCCTTTCTGTTGAGATCATCACTTAATGGCCGTCCTTTATCATGGCTTCCCAGAGTCAGTCTCATTGATCTAAAACAATGTTTTTGAGAGAAGTCATTTAGGGATTTGAAAGAGTTCCTTGGTTTCCTAAAGTGTCTCATTTGAAATCCTAGTGAGTGAGAATCTCAATAAAATTTTATCTTAAAGTGTTAAAGGAGCAAAGGATATCTGCTTTCAATTCTGAGGCAACTTGTTTGAAATGTATTAAGTTCCCTGTCCTAAATTTTTCCATGAAATTTCTAAGAATTCTTTTATGAATTCTTTGAAGGATAAGGAAGAACAGGTTCCTGAGAAAGATAAACTGGGGTTGTCTTTTTTTTTTTCAATATAATGAAGATAAACTGATTCCATTTTTATCTTTTTTTAAAAATGTGTTAAAAGAATGATTGTTTAGATTTATCAAGTATCAGAGGTTACATCCCACCGTGAATGGGAAAAACTAATAAATCTAATAAATATGATTGACTGCTATTTACTGTGAGTTGCCTTAGTCCTAGAAGAATCTGAGAGAGAGCTTATGTGTGCTATTCCTTAGGCTTTGCCTGCACTTGGAAGGGACAGTGACGTGAAAAACCCAGTCCTCAAAGAACATATCCTGAATTCTGTGGACAACTAGGACAATTTATATTTTAAATTTTATTTTTGTGTTGCTGGCTTGAACCATAAATATTTTGTTTCTTGAGCCTGGTTATTTAGTCACTCACAATACAATAGTGATAGCGATAATACCTCAGTTTTCCTTTGAATGATATTTCATTCATTCATTCATTATTTCTTTCACTCATTTATTCAAATTTGATTAAAAGAAATTTTTTCTGGATTCAAATGGCTTTTGGCTCTAGCACATAACATTGGTGTCTATGTATTTATTTAAAAAATTCTTGTCATTAGGTCCCATCTCTGTTAGGTACTGGGGATATAATCATAATTTTAAACTTGGTTGGAGGGAGTTTTTGGAGTTGTTTATTCAAAAATATTTATGCCAAGTGCCAAAGCTCTAACAACCCATGGCATAATTAATGTTAATCTTTGATGACTTCTGAAGTTCCTTTTAGTTTCGGAAAGATTTCTGCAAGGAGCTACCTGTCTTCCTTTCTGCAGTCATAACGTCTGCTCCCTGTAGGATTCTCCCTGCTGTAGAAGCATCACCCTCATGCCAGCTCTGGCCTCTCCAGTTCTGTCCTTCCAAGGGTGGAACGCAGTGTCACAAAGCAGACCCCTAGGCCTGAGTGGTTGCCAAGCAGAGCTGTTCATGGAGGTGATGGAGGGAGCTTGGGCACTTAGGCTGTGTCCACGCTGCATCTGAAAGGCCACTGAGAAGCTGGACAGAAACTGACTAGGAAGTGAAAGGACAAGAGCTGTGGGGCACCAGCCAAAGGTGAGCAATAGCTCCCAGTGCTTTCAAGCTGGGGATCATATGAAGATATTGGATAGAAGAGATTATATTTCGTAGTCTAGCAGCTCTATTTATAAGTACTTAGATATATGTTATGTCAACTCCACTTATTCTCTTGTACCCAGGCCTCCTTTCCATGTGCTGCCTCTCCTCTGCCACCACATTCTCTCACCAGCCGCCCTACCACTGATGTTCCTGCTTGGCTACTTTGTCACTGCTTCTTTGGCACAAGGATCTTGGCTGCCGCTCCTCCTAGGAGATGCTAGCACCTTCCTGGTGCAAAGGCTGTTTGGGAAGCACACTTTACTCCAGGTTTGTTTTTAATGTTATCATCTCTCTGAGGTGAACCTAGGCAGGACTGCATGTGCTCCTATAATTTGAAAGAGAGGTTGAGTGAAAATGTCTTTGTTTACATACAGAGTTCACAGGACTCAGGTGTGGGTCATGTAGAGACAGGAAACAATTTCCCATGACAGAAAACATTATCCTGTGAGGAGAATGAAGATAAGTAAATTCCTGTGTCACAGAATATTATCTGGTGAGGAGTTCAAAAGTAAGTAATCTGTCTAAAGACATATAGAAATAAGTGACAGAACTATGTTTACAACCATGTTTCTGATTTCAGATATAGGGCTCTGTGTGTAATACACCAGGCTGGCACTTGGTTTCATTTTATCAGCACTTAATTACTTTCTTTTGAATTACTTGAATTATTCTCTAGTTGTTTTATTCATGTTTATTTGCCTTGTCTCTTAAGAATATAAAATTCTGAGGGCAAAGTCAAACATTGCCAGGGCACTGTATCTCCCAGAGCACATAGCAAAATACTGAGACAAATCGTAGATGCTTAAAATAAATTATTGGATATCATAAGCTTGATCTTTGGGAAAATAAATATGTGTCAGAAAAAAAATAGTCTTCAGAGTCAGAAAACCTAACTAAAGTACCTGGAGTAGCCCTTAATTATTTTTAATATCTTGGGCAAATTGCTTTATCTAAGACTTTGTTTCTTCATCTCTAAAATAAAAATAGTAAAAAAAAAGATACCTAATGGAAAGATGATAATTCAATGATATATATAAAATGATATATGCTCTTAATAAACAAATATACCAACTAGCATTATCATCATTTTCAAGTCAAATTTCAGAAATCATATGGTGGATAATATTTTTCCATTTTACTAAGGAGTCAATTTGCCTAATAATCAGGAACAAAACTCACTTTAAGTATATGTGCTAGTAACCAGGTATCCCATCAACTCCATGAATATTTTAATGATTTTACAGCTGTAATGGATTAATTTTTTCATTAATATTAGCAATAAAACCTTAGTTGATACCAAGGATATGTTGTGCAGAGTCCAGTGGTTCATGAAATACTCAGCATATTCATTTCAGGACATAATGGGCATGGAGCTCAGGTGGGCTGAGCTGGTATGAACAGGAGAACCATAGCCACAACTTAGGGGCGTTTTCTGAAGTATTGAGTAATGTACTTTTTTCCTTTAGTAAATTTGTTCTCACACTACAAAAATAAAATTGTGCTCCTCTCTTATCTAAGAATTAGTCCTTCTTTCCTATTTTTTGGGGAAGAAGTTATGAAAGCTCTTTTTTATTATAAATGGGATCCAAGGGGTCCATTTTACCGCATCATAACTGTAGAAATGAACACTTATTTAGCATCTTAAAGTCTTAAAAAGAAAGCAAGGTTTAAATTGTCCTGCATATCTACTGTGTCATATGTATTAGAGTTATTTGAATGTTCCTTAGGACAGAAACCCTGCCTTTTTCCCCACTGTGTACATCTCAGTGCTAAATACATGCTGTGAAAACCATAGGGGCAAATTTTCCCTCAGACCCCCTCCGCATTATGCTCACTTACCCACTCTGACCCCCAACACCACCCAAAGTAGAATTCCTCATATTTGATACGGGCCACAGTCAGGGCATTCGCCAGTTGAAGAAACCTATTTAAAAAATTGACTGCAGTTCAACATCTATCTTTCAGCTCAGCTATAGATGGTTTATTGTGCAAAATAAAAGGCTTGGGTATTCAGCTGACAGAGAAAGTTAGAAACCTCTTTGTTTGTTGACAGAAATAAAATGTGTCTTGTCATAGATGTTGATATCACATATTAATCGCCCCTTCTGGGGAACATGGGCACCCTCCTGCGGTGTGCTATAAATATTGATGGGATCACCCTGAACTGTCAGGACACCTGGGAACTATGAGAGGTACAGATAAAGGATTTTCATTAAGATGTGCTCAGTTGGTCTCCACCCTCCTTCTTTTTTCTGCTTTGGGATTTATACATCTCCAAATAGTTGCTTCCCTGTTCAGTCCCCGAAAGTCTGAAAAACCTTTCCAGATATTCCAGGAATGTGGTTGAATTTCCTCCTTCTTTTCAAACAGAACACCCAATCCTTTTTACCTTTTACACTTTATGGAGTTTTTGACAGGAATCACAGCTTCCCCCAGCTGGCTGCCTATCTGGTGGAGTGAAAGGTTGTCTGGCATCGGCTGCTGGTGAGGAAACATCCAGGCCATTTCCGCTGCAGGGGCAGAATTTTATGCTGTGATGTTATTTTCAGTTCAGGAGACACTTCCTAGTAATCAAGTTGACAGACTTAAAGTTACTTGCCAACAGAAGAAAATTATTCTGTTTCTGAAGACTGAGCAAAATTCTGATGCTCACAGGCACAGTGCCAGTTATCTTGTGGCATATTATCTCACTACTGTTCACTAATACTTGCCAACCATAAGACATAGTCTAAATTGTGACTAGATTGAAATCTAAATAGGACCCCATCATTTAATTATAAGTGTATGTTACTTCAGCAGACTGCAATGTAGACTATGTCTACAGTAATATATTTTATTGTTTTCATCCATCAACTATTTATTGAATATCCAGTATATGCTGGGCACTGTTCTGTGGGTACAAGGATGATGAGCAAGTGAGGCAGATAGACCAGATTTCCACTCACAATTTATTCTCATAATAGGATCTCCATATAAATAAACAAGGAAGAAATCGGTTATAAAGGCTAGTCAGAACATTAGAATAGAATGGGAGACTGTGTGGTTACCATAGATTGGGTAGTCAGTAGTAGTCTGAAGTGTAAAGTTTTAAAAGTTACCAGCAGATTACAGATGGGGTAAGATATTGTTCCATGCAGTATGTATAGCTCATGCAAAGGCATTAATGTGAGAATGTTCGGCATTTTTGAGGAAGAGTTTGGTCAATACCTTTTAATATTTTGTAATATTAAATGACAGAAGAGGCAATCCAGATTGAGGGTATGTGAAAAGAAAATGGGAGAACCACAAAGAAACTTGGTGGAAGCAATTATTTAAGGATATTTTACAGAAAGTAATTTTAAGCCCTTTCAACAAAGATCTGGACAGCTAGGACCAACAGAAGATGACGAGATTATCCATTCTTATCCAAGATGAGAATTTTGTTGGTAATAGAGACTGTGTGATGTGTCCTCTGTCTCAGAAGGCTATCACAGCATCCTTAGTTTGGATGAAAGTCCATCTGGCTTAGGAAGCACAGTTCTCCTTTTTCGTATCTGTTCTCAGTCTTGGGGTAGAACTTAATGTTGAGTTCTCAGATCATGTAGATTATGCCAGTGAATAAGTGAGTGTGAAAAATCTGACTCCTTACCCTTCTCTGGAAATCTAGACCACCTGGAAAGCTACACAGAATGCCTTGTACCATTTTTGTGTCTTGTACTATATTGCCTCTGTACCATTTTTGCCATTCTGAAGCACTTGGAGAAGGAGAGAGACATGTAAGACAGAAAGAGGCATATGATTCAAAATGTCACTAAAATTTCTCTAGACCTTTATTTTTCAATAGTTGGCAATGAATATCCTGTGAGGATGCTGATAAAGTATAGTAACTAGGTTAATTTAATTTGACTTCCTTTTGTGATTTCATAAATATGCTTCTTTCAGGAAAAGTAATGATTCTGTGGGGGGTGGGTAATGTGAAGTAGAACATGTTTCAGATTCTCTCAGGGAACCATACATTTAAAAAATAGGTCATATTGACTAAAACGTGTCTGACTTTATGAATATAGGGAGAGATTTTACTCGAAGCAGTTTTTTAGGTTTAGATGTTTTCCCTGAACCTAATCTATCACATTCCTCCAAAATTTCTGCATGGAGCATGACTGCTATATTTGGGTAGGTTCTTTTTAGAAATGGTCTGAGAAATGTTGTTAGGTGGGGAAGTAGCTCAGGGAATTTTCTGTATTTGAGGTTTGATAATGACTACTAAAGAGAAAAAGTTCTTATATTTAAATGACATTTGACAGCTTAAGAAAGACAGGTTGGATTCCCATGCCTATCTTGAGAAGCTTAAAGTTAGAGAGATCAAATAATTCTGACTGAAAGCCTTATTAAAGAGCCTGGCTAATGTGGGAAATAGGTTATAGAGTCTGATCACAGGCTTTATGTAGAAATTGGATTTCATAGAAATAATGTGAATTGCACAAAGCACTCTATCCAACAGGGGAAGGACCTGACAGTACTTAGAGATTTCATTTGGAAGGGTTTGAAAATCTGGGTATTTAAGTTTACTTTAAGTGATAGATGAATGGGAGCAAGCTAAGTATTTTTTATCAAGGATTTTTTTCTATTGAAATAAAATTATATTTAAAAAACTATTTCAAGGACTTTGGCAAAAACAAAGGGCTTTGAATTAATCCTATTCTTTGCAAAACATACTGTTTCTGATCTGGAATGGTGAAGCAGTAAACATTTGTGAATATCTGATCTCTGTTGAATTTTGATTAAAAAGTGGAGAATAGGCATTCTGATACTTACTCTGTTATTTTTCTTGAGCTCTTCTGACCTACTAAAATAGAATTGCCAATTGAGTTAAATCTTTATTGAATGCTTTCTTGTAACAAGGTTCTGTACTTGAAGAAACATGACAAAAAGACTAAAACAAGGCACCTATCCTTAAATTGCTCAATCTAGAGATAGAGGCATCCTTCTATTGCCTCTTGGTTATCTCTCTCTGAAATATCTGTAGCACCTTAAATTCATCATGTTCCAAACAGAATTTAATCCTCAACCTTAGTTAATGTTAGTGATGAGCTGCCTTGTCCCCTAAGCCTGAAATATAGAAGTAACTCTAGAAGCCTCTTTTTATCTACCATTCATATGCAATCAGTTGTCAAGTCTTTCAAATCTGTCTCGTCACTATGTCTTAAACTGAGTCTTTATTCTCATGTATACGGGTATAATTATTGTTCCTGAATTACTACACTGGTCTTCTAAATAATTTTTGTGCATATGCATATATTACAAAGTTATCCACTGTCTTTTCTTGAAAGGTACGCCCTTCTCATTTAAACTAAAATTTTACATTGTCCATTTGAACAATAATGCTTGATTATGGTGCAGAGATAAATAGGAATCCAAATAATAATGATTATAATTTGTTGAATGATTAATGATGTCTCGTGTAGTGTTCCCAGGGGGTTTATGCAGATTCTTTAATTTAGTCTTACAATAACCCTAATCAGGTGAATACTATTAAATATCTGCATTATAAAGTTAAATATATGGTATTTAAAGGTTTGGTTTCTATGATAAAATATATTATTTTTATGAAAATAGTTTTATTTTCTTAGTTGGCTAAGTAAAAGATTTGGCTCTAGACTAATTCTAATGGATTGATTGATTGATTGATTGATTGAAAGCTAACTGAATTGCAGTCTGAAGACGTCTCTGTGATAATGGGATGCCTTTGGTAGAGTCTCTTACCAGTTTACGCCTGTCACTTAGAAAGAAACTCTCACAACACTTAATTGAATATTCTACAACATGGCAGGAATTCCCTGTTTTTGTTCAATAAATGAGACTTGAAGACTAGTTGATACGCTATATAGATCAAGAGCAATGAGGAGTCAGAGTGGCATTAATATAAAAAGGAGAGGTCAGATGTTACAGGCCCATAAAGATAAAATGAACAGAATTTGGTGATAAAAAGAAGTACTCACAAGAACTCTGGAACTTTAAGAGCAAGTAGGAAAATAGTGATGATCTAATGGTTGTAACACCGGGGTGAGGGTGGGGGGAGGGGGCATTACCAGGGCAAAATACCTTTGAAACCAAAATCAGTCAAAGGGAAAGGTAAAGTGGGAGAAACTCATTTATTTCTTACAAGCAGTCATCCTGCATCTCTCTCAACCCTGCTGCAGAAGAAGAGAGCTCCACACAACCTCTCTGGTCCAGATAAGCCCTCACTTGCCCTTGTAATTACCTATTGATATGGAGATGAGATACTTCTCTACACCCCTTGGAAACACCTGTTGATATGGAGATGCACTAAAGTCAGGCAAGAGATTCTGGAAATATTGCAATTTTATTCACAGCCCACTGTTTCAGAAATTTCACCTTACAATCTACTTGTTTCCCATCTTCCGTAAGGCCCCCTAGGTGAGAAAACTGGAGCATTGTAACCAGCAACAGCAATAAAATCATGATAATCCTCAAGCCAGAATATTCAGCTAAGTTCAAAGTCCTATGCAGATTTAGTCCATAGCTCGCCCATTCCACAAGCAGTCAGTAGCTGAACAGGTAGGGAACTCAGAACAGTCACCAGTGACAGCTACAGCCAGGGGGCATGTCTAGGCCACAGGGACTGTTGAAGAGAATAACCTTAAGGGCGATAAGATACATGTTTGAATGACACCAGCATAGGCAAATCTTGTCCATCAGGTAGGATGCATGCAAGAGCATGGTCCTGTAATACTACAGTGGCAGGAATCTCGTCCACAGCCCCCGCCCTGTGGGAGCTGCAGATAAGTCAATATATAGGGCTACAGAAGGTACATGCACTGGCCATAAAGATAAAACAAAACTTCCCTGTAAGATTCTCTTACCTCCTGGATGTTTTGGGTACACTACTGTGATCTTGGGGAGCCACTCTGCTATTACTCCCGGCCAGCTTCAAGGCCTTTTCTCCAAAGTGCCAGAAGGGCTAGCCATTGCCGGTCCATGTGTCGAAATGTCCAGGGGCACCTCCACTCAACAGTCTCCAGGCTTTAACACAGTTGGAGCTGGCAGCAGGATGTTGCTCTGCTGACCATATTGTGGCTTCAATAACTCCTCTTTGGTTTGTACCTGCAGTTGTATAGGAGAGGCAGCAATGTGTGTTAACATATCCACAGGGCTCAAGTCTCCTTTTTAGGGTTTCTCATTCAAATGCCATAGCACTGCCTATATGTAAACTGACTATCCCTGTCAACTATTGGTGTCTGACTTCAAGCCAGATTTCAACTAACCATTATATCTCTCTATCATGCCTGCCCTGGTAAGGTTATATGGTACATGAAACATCCACTTTATTCCTAATTGCTGTACCCATCCTTATAACGCATGTCCAGTAAAGTGGGTGTCTTGATCACTCTCAATCACCTGCAGCTGGACGTAGGCTGCAAAGAGACACTCTAGGCCACTTTTGGTGGTTTGCTCATCTGCATGACGTGCAAGAAAAGCAACCAACAGGCCAGTAGGTGTGTCCACACACATCATGGCATACAAATATCCTTCTGATATGAGCAGAGGCCCAGTATACTCTATCTGCCACCTGACAAGGTGTATCGGCCCCCTTACTATTGCCCCATGTTGCTGTGGGACTCGGTGTAAGCCCCCCTTAGAGCACACGAGGCACTCCTTCTGGACTGCTGACTACTTCAAAGGTCAATGGCAAGCCCCACTGATGGGCTACAGCCTACATTTTCTTTTGTCTCGCATGCACCAAATGCTGATGTAACCATTGGGCTACATCAGAGGCAGGCTTTCCTTCTAGCCAACGCACCTGGGACAGTGTGCCTCTTTAATCATTCCCTGGGGATGCTGTAGGCAAATGGCCAGTCACATGATAAATGGTAACTGTCTTGGTCTGACCAGAGGCCCATGGGTCTTGCCACAAGTCTTGACCCCAAAAGGGTCAGTGACCAAACATCCAGTTGGCATGGTACCATGTCGGTAGCCACAGGGACAAGCCCGGATAGATGGCCCAGCTGTCAGTGCAGACAACTACAGGGAAGGACTCCTGGATGATCCCTGCAACTCAGCCCATTGGCTGCTCTTTCCTTCTTTATCCTCCAGCCATATTTTCTCAGTCTTAGGATGGAAAGCCACAGCTCTCTATTTTGGGGGCTGCCCATGAATGGAGCCATCTGTATACCAAGCATCTTCAGGTATAGAGGCTTTTCTCTCCTGATAAGAACTCTCAGCTACCAGTGGCTCAAAAGCAAGTTCTTTCTGCCTTTCACCGGTATCTGTCACTAGCCCTAATAAGCATTGGAGTTTGCCACTTAAGGGGCTAGTAGAGAGGGCACTACACTGCTGTAAATATGAACCCCACTGGGCCACAGTAGGTGTCTGTGCCACGCCACTCCAAGGCTTCTGAGTCCAGTCTCCCACCTACCCCGTGATGGGATAGGTAGTTATTACCTTGGTCAGAGCTGTTCTGGTCATGGGCTCCTTAGCCAGCTAGGCCTGGTACACAGCAGCCAGTTGCTTGTCTATTAAGGTGTACTGGACCTCTGCTCCATTCCGTAGTTGTGACCAGAATCCAATAGGTTGGCATGTCCGTTCAAGCTGCTGCCAAAGACCCCATCCATAACCATCTTTCGTTACATGAACATCTAGCTCAAAGGGCCTTGATGAGTCCATTACACTCAAGGCCTGTACGGCCTTGACTGCTCACTTAGCAGCAGTAAAAGCAGCTGCACATGTTTCATCCCAGTCCCACGTGAAGCCCTTTTATACCAGTCGGTAAAGGGGCTTCAAAATTTGTGTCATGTGCCAGATAAACACTCTCTAGTAGCCCAAAATACCAAAATATTCTAGTTATACTGCCACAGTGGTAGGGGTAGGGAAATCCTGGACCTTGTCTATGACTGCTTCAGGGTTAACTTTAGTTTTGCCCGACCAGATAAGCCTGATGAACTTTACAGACTTACCAGGTCCCTGAATCTTGGTGCTATTCACAGTCAATCCTGTCTCCTGTAGATGTTGGAGTCATCTAGGAACTGCCCCTTCTAAATCTGCAAGAGAAGCAGACATGAGCACAATATCATCAATGTAGTGATGTAGCCTCACTGTTTGTGGTTTCTTCCATGTGGCCAAGTCCTGGGCTACAAGTCCATGACAAATGGTGGGACTGTGGAGGTATCCCTGTGGAAGTACAGTGAATGATCACTGCCAGTCTTCCTATGTGACGGCAAACTGTTCCTGGCTTTCCTGTGCTTTGTCAATAGAGAAGAAAGCATTAGCATGGTCCAAATATATCCCTAGTTATATATGAGTTATGACTGAGTGTGTCCATAAGGGCTGCTATAGAAAGGAAAGCAGTGTGCAAAAGGGTGTGACTTTATTCAGTTCCCTGTAGTCCGCAGTCGTATATGCCAGGAGCCATATGGCTTTTTCACTGGCCACACCAGGGAATTAAAAGGAGTATGAGTGGGCTTTATGATGCCCACCTTCTCCAGCTCCTGTAGAGTTTCTCCAGTTTCCTTGTTCCCCTCAGGCAATTTATGCTGCTTAGTATTTGTCACCTGCTGAGATACAGGCAGAGCTACAGGTGGGTGCTTAGCATGTCCCCTCAGAACTGCCTTTACCACATATAGACTCAGTCTGAACTCACTTGCAGTAGTCTGTAACCACAGGCCCTGCAGGATATCCATCCCCAAAATATATTCTGGGATGGGAGAAATGTACACAGTATACTCCTTCTAGGGTAAACACCATATCCCCAGTGGGATTTGGGCTTTCTTCACTCTAGTTGCCTTACCCCCATAGCTGTCTATCATAGCAGGCGTCCCAGGAAAATGCTGTTAGAGAACATTCAGCTCCTGTGTCTACCTGCTCTAGGACACCTGGTACATTTACAGTGGACCAATGAATTGCTAATTCTACATGTAGTCTCTGGTCCCCACCATGTTCTCCGATGTAGGAACTTCAGCTCTCCCCTCAGTCGAACCATGATACCCAATCGTCATCCTGTGGGGGTGAGGACCCAGGCAGAGCCTGAGTACTGTCTGCCAGGAAGTCTTGCAGGGACACAGGCCAGATGTGGGGCTTTGCCTCCAGCTTCTGTATCCTGGACCTCAGAGGCTGGAACTGCTGCTCTGGCTTTAATTAGTGCTATAGTTCTAACAAGATCCTGTTAGGCTGCCCATCAGGTTTTTCTTTCCCTACCCCAGCTTTTATCAAATCAACCCACATCTGGGTCCTTGAGATCTTCACGAGGCCCTCTGCACCTCTCCTTTCAGTTGTAGCCTGTACTTCCTTCCATGCTCTTATTGTTTCAGCCTCCCCCAGATATGCTAAAGTACAAGTAGCCTCACCTATGGGTTTCCTTATGTGAGGGGCAAGAATAGTCACTAGGGACCCAAAGAGAGATTGAGGAGCTGTATGGAACACCAGATTTCTCATTCCTACAGTGAGAAACTCCTCATCAGGGCCCTGGGGATCCATATTATAGATAATGTTCTTCATACCCAGCTCCTGTATTACTTGCTGGAGCTCTGAATACGTTTTCCAGCTAGTGGGTAAGTATGGTAAATCACCCTGATTAGGCCAAACTGCCCTGATGTCTGCTGTCACACAATTCAGAAGTGCCTGATTCCCTGTGGTGTGACGGGCACTTTGCAACCACTAATGGGAGGAAGTGTGAATTGTCATGGAGCCAGTCTACCCATTTCAGAAACTAACATAACAATGTTTTCCAATCTCATATTCCAGAGACCCAGAAGCCATGTAGGCAGAGGTTCCGACAGCTTTTGCAGAAATCAGACGCTCATGTCCACCAGCTCATCCTGGGTACAGAGGCAGAGCATGGAGTGCTCCACACCTGGGGGAGGGGGGCAGCTCCTCACCCTTAGAAGCCAATGGCTGTTGCATTTTTACTTTCTTAATTACAACCTGGTAGACCTTTAGTACAGGAGAGTCTGGTGCCTTGGGTAGTGGCCTCAGCAACAGATCATCCCTTGGCCACATCCTCTCCTGACATCTCCTCTACCATCTCCAGGGCTGAAGGCACCACTCTTTCCTCCCCCTCCCCCACAGCCTCTTGAAACATGGATTCTCTGGCTGCCTCCTCCGTCACTGCTAATGTATCTTCCAGAAGTGTGACCCATTTTCCCAGTAATTGTCTCTCTTCCCTAAGTGTATCCTGTCGGTCATTCCCCAGCTTCTCCAAGTGATGCTGAAGTGTGTCTCTCTCCTGCCGAAGTCTCTCTCTCCCTTTAATAACCCTCTCTCACTCTCCTTAATAACCCTCTCTCTCCTCAATAACGCTCTTTCCTTCCTCAATAACACTTTCCACTGTCTTAACGAAAAGAGATCCTACAACCCCAGCTGCTACATGGTCACTCAGGGCCTATAAGCAGTCTTCTATCTCACGGATGGCTAATGCTGCAGCTTCTGATGTATCCACCCTTCCCCAATTCTGGGAAGGCCCCACCCCTCTAAGAGGTGCTTTACAGTAGACCAGTTCCCCTCTCGGGGCTCCCTAATTGGAAGCCCCACAGATAAAGGGCTCCTGGGTGAAGCTGCACCCTCTACTGTTGGCAGCCACTGGGGCCTCCCCACCATCCACAGTGGAGGTTCTGGGCATCTCCCCACCATGTGTAGAGGCAGCCCGCCCAAGGGTCTCACCCATGTAGACAAATTTTGTGTTTGGAGATCCTGCCAACTATGCCAGGTGTAACTCCCAGGGGAAAATTCTGGAGCAAAATACCTTTGAAACCAATATCAGTCAAAGGGAGAAATAAAGTGGGAGAAACACATTTATTTCTTACAATCAATCATCTCATCTCTCTCTAGACTGGGGTGCAGAAGAAGAGTTCCACTTAACCTCTCTGTTCCAGATAAGCCCTTGCTCACCCATGTAATTACCTATTGATATAGAGACGGACTACTTCTCTCCACCCCTTGGAAACAGCTGTTGATATGGAGATGCAGTAATGCCAGGCAAGAGATTCTGGAAATATTGCAATTTTCCCCACAATAGTACAGTTTTCAGAGGTATCCTGGGACTGACTGAAGCTTTCGATATTTGAGTCTAATAAGTAGTTTTGCCTATTTACATTGCTAAAATTTAAATGATAATTATTTCTACTTTCAAGGAATTAATGCAAGCTTCTCCTAGTTTGTCAGACTTTTTATATAATTTCCAGTCCCCGTTCCACACAACTTTTAAAGGAAAGTTTCTCACAAAGGCAATTTAAACTAGCATACTTTTTCTTTTGGGCATTTATATTTTAAATTGATTTTTGATTGTGGAATTATGCTAGTATCATAGCAAATAACACAAATTTTAGCAGCTTAAAACAACATGTATTATGTCAGACTTTTTGTGGTTTAGGGGCCTGGGTACAGCTTAACTGGGTCCTCTGCTTAGGGTATCACAGGCTACAGTCAAGGTGTTGTCCAGAGCTGGGTTCTCAGCAAGACTCTGCTAGGGAAATAATCACTTCCCCTTTCCCACGGTTGTTGGCAAAAGTCAGTTCCTTGTGATTTTAAGTTTTATGGAAGCTTTTTCAAAGCCAGCAAGGGGAGAAGTAAGCTAACAATATAGAGTCATATATAATGTAACATAATCCTGGGAGTGACAGCTTATAACCTTTGCTACATTCTATTGGTTAGAAGCAAAGCACAGACCCTGCCCACACTCAAGGGCAGGGAATTTACAAGGATATGAACACCAGAAGTAGAGATAATGGGGCCACCTTAATGTCTATCATAGGAATAGAAAAATTGGCTCATGGTGACAATTTTACTGGAATTTTAATCTCTTTCAAATCACTTCTGAAGTGAACATAATAACTTTGGTTAATGAGGATTTAATGCCTCCATCAACTTCCTATTTTACTAGTGACAAAAGTACACTACTATGAAATGTTTATTCTCTTTTTTCCTGCTTATTGAGATATTATTGACCTATAACATATGTATGTAAGTTTAAGCTGTACAGTGTGATGATTTGATACATATATATATAGTGAAATTATTACTAAAATATGGTTTGTTAACACATGCATTCCCTTATATAATTATCATTTTTCCTGGTGATAACATTTAAGAACTACTTTGTTAACAATTTTCAACTGTATAATACAAGATTGTTCATTAGCATCACCATGCTGTACATTAGATCCCCAGTTACACCTAGAAGTTTGTACCCTTTGACGAACATCTCATTTTCCCCATCCCTCACCCCTTGGCAACCACCATTCTCCTCTCTGTTTCTATGAGTACATCTTTTTCAGATTCTACATATAAATGAGAACATACAGTATTTGTCTTTCTCTGTCTTATTTCACATAGCATTATACCCTCAATGTCCATCCATGTTGTTACAAATGGCAGGTTTCCCCTCCTTTATTTTTATGGGTGAATAATATCCCACTGTATATATATACTCATTTTCTTTATCCATTCATCCTTTAGACTGTTTTCATGTCTTGACTATTGCAGGTAATGTAATGGACATTGTGGTACAGATTTTGCTTCAAGATAGTTATTTCATTTCCCTAAGATATATTACTCAGTAGTGGGATTGCTGAATCATTTGGTAGTTCTGTTTTTAATTTTTTAGTGAAACAGTTTGAACCAAGGGCTTGGATTCACAGGATTCTGATAGGAGCCTGGTGCCAAGGACCCTGCCTGGGGCTTCTGGAGTTGAGAGGTGCAGGAGTAACCCAGGTGCCTGGGTTTTGGAAGCCTTCAATTTAGGGCTACTGTTGTTAGCCTGGTGCTGGGGCAGGCCAGCTCTGTCATCTGTGGTGAGTTGGGTGCTCAGTTCATTCTCCTTCTCCCATGGGGGTGAATGTCTCTGTACTGTGCTTGGGCAGAGCTGAGTGATGAGAGTAGTGAGTCTCTTTCTTACCTTCTTTGATGTGTCCTAATTTCTGTGCTATAATCTCACCCGGAATCCTTGGCTCTTGTGAAGTTATTTTTACATGCAGATAGTTGTTCAAATTGATGTTCCTGGGGAGGAGACAAGCTCTAGAAAGTCCCATGCTGCTGTTTGGCTGGTGTTACTCTCCTCGTATTTTAGTTGTTCTCCTATCTCAGACACTAGTTCCAAGTATGACAAAAACACAGGAAAAAACCCCAGCAAGCTAGCAACCTGGGGCCAAAACTAATAATAATAAGCACAACAGAATACTGTCTAATGGTATAAACCCAACATTATTTGTTGGTGCTTTACCTGCTCAGACTGTGTCAGTGCATTCTACTGTTTCAGAACTCATGAGTTTAAGGATATCTTTCCCAAGCTGTCGGTGGTTGAGTTTATTCTCCTCGATTCTTGTCCCTGCCACAACAAAGAGTCGAAGGGCAGAGACAGAGTCATGAAGCAAAGTTAAGGTTTAATTTGAATACACTCCAAGGGAATGTCAGGCCAGAGTCAAAGTAGACAAAGGCAGGTTTACTTGAATAAAGCAGAGAGGAAGGGGAAGTTCATCGAGGGGAACTTGCAAGCTCAAATCAGAGCTCTCAGTAGACCCTCCCTACTTATCTGAAGTAGGACAGAGAATGTGAAGACTTTTACTTAATGTCTGGAAAATATAATGAAATAGCAAAGTGACAGGGACACCACACCACTGGAAGAGCACAGACAAAATATAGTAAGTTGAGCAGTAAGAAGTTTTATAAAAAATACTCCAAGAAAGGGGAGTGTGGGCAACCTCAAGAGGCATGCTTAAGGGTTTAGGGTCTGGTTTTATAGGGCTTTTTGGGTAAGGGTCAGCATAAGGCATGATGTATACAAGTGGTTTATAATTCATGTGAAGTTTTGTCTGAAGAATAGGATTATTTAGGTAACTGTTGGCGTGGGTCTCAGTATTCTTTGTCCACATAGGTTTATATACACTTTGAGGTCTGTCTCCTGTCCTGGTTACAAAGTTAATTGTTAAAAGGGCTAGAAAAAGAGGAAAAAACAGCAAATAGGTTAAGTTAAAGAAAAAGCTGGGCCCTTTTTCAGGCTAAGTAGATTTTACAATGGCTTGATCTAATTGGTACAATGAAGACATGGGCTGTGCTCTGATACTTTTATTTATATGGGAAATATCCTGACATTCTAAGTCACTCCTTGCCTTTGTAACTTCAACTAACTAACTCTTTAACTGTGAGTCGTGTGAGTCCTTTCTGGCTTTCTGGTTTTATCTGGTTAACTCTTTGAGTTCCTTTTAGTGGGTTTTGCTGGCTTTATTCACTCTCCAGCCAACTCATGTCTATTTTCCTGCCTATCAAAGCCATCATGAGGCTCAAATCCAGGAGCAGAAGTATAGTTTCTAAAGGCAACAGGACCCAGAAAAGTATCTGTCATCTTCAAAGTCTGTTGGTCCTTCCTCCAATCTCTGTTTTATTCACACATATTTTTTCCTTTTTTTTATTAAGGTATCATTGATATACACTCTTACGAACATTTCACATGAAAAACATTGT
This sequence comes from Smutsia gigantea, assembly GCA_032199065.1. NCBI lineage: Eukaryota > Metazoa > Chordata > Mammalia > Pholidota > Manidae > Smutsia > Smutsia gigantea. Next base: position 546,828 of record JAVSCE010020835.1, on the reverse strand, counting down.
GGTTACTACATTCACCCATATTATCAAGTCCCCCCAATACCCCGTTGAAGTCACTGTCCATCAGTGTAGTGAGATGCCACAGAGTCACTACTTGTCTTCTCTCTGCTACACTGTCTTCCCCATGATAACCCCCCACACCATGTCTACTAATCATACCCCCCAAGCATCTTCTCCTTCCCTCCCTTTGGTAACTGATAGTTCCTTCATGGAGTCTGTGGTCCTGCTACTGTTTGGTTCTTCAGTTTTGCTTTGTTTTTATACTCCACATATGAGGGAAATCATTTGGTACTTGTCTTTCTCCACCTGGCTTATTTCACTGAGCATAATACCTGCCAGCTCCATCCATGTTGTTGCAAATGGTAGGATTTATTTTCTTCTTATGGCAGAATAATATTCCACTGTGTATATGTACCACATCTTCTTTATCCATTCATCTACTGATGGACAATTATGTTTCTTTCATATCTTGTCTATTGTAAATAATGCTGTGATAAACATAAGGGTGCACATGTCTTTTTGAATCTGAGATCTTGCTTTCTTTGGGTAAATTCCTAGGAGTGGAATTCCTGGGTCAAATGGTATTTCTATTTTTATTTTTTGGAGGAACCTCCATATTGCTTTCCACAATGGATGAACTAGTTTATATTCCCACCAAGGGTGCAGGAGGGTTCCCCTTCTCCGCATCCTCGCCAGAATTTGTTGTTCCTAGTCTTTTCTATGTTGGCCATCCTAACTGCCATGAGGTGATATCTCATTGTGGTTTTAATTTGCATTTCCCTGATAATTAGCGATGTGGAGCATGTTTTCATGTGCCTGTTGGCCATCTGAATTTCTTCTTTGGAGAAGTGTCTGTTCATATCCTCCACCCATTTTTTAATAGGGTTATTTGCTTTTTAGGTGTTGAGGCATGTGTGTTCTTTATATATTTTGGATGTTAACCCCTTGTCATATATGTCATTTACACATATATTCTCCCATACTGTAGGATGCCTTTTTGTTCTTCTGAAGGTGTCCTTTGCTGTACAGAAGCTTTTTAGCTTGATGTAGTCCCATTTGTTCATTTTTTACTTTGTTTCCTTTGCCCGAGGAGATGCATTCAGGAAAAACTTGCTCATGTTTATATTCAAGAGATTTTTGCCTATGTTTGCTTGTAAGAGTTTTATGGTTTCATGACTTACATTCAGGTCTTTGATCCATTTCGAGTTGACTTTTGTGTATGGAGTTAGACAATAAACGAGTTTCACCATCTCTTACATGTAGCTGTCCAGTTTTGTCAACACCACTTGTGGAAGAGGCTGTCATTTCCCCATTGTATGTCCATGGCTCCTTTATCATATATTAATTGATCATATATATGGGGGTTTATATCTGGGCTCTCTATTCTGTTCCACTGGTCTGTGGGTCTGTTCTTGTGCCAGTACCAAATTGTCTTGATTACTGTGGCTTTGTAGTAGAGTTTCAAGTTGGGGAGCATAATCCCCCCAGCTTTATTCTTTCTCCTCAGTATTGCTTTGGCTATGTGGAGTCTTTTGTGGTTTCATATGAATTTTAGAACTATTTCCTCTAGTTCGTTGAAGAATGCTGTTGGTATTTTGATAGGGATTGCATTGAATCTGTAGATTGCTTTAGGCAGGATTGCCATTTTGACAATATTAATTCTTCCTATCCATGACCACAGATATATTTCCATTTATTAGTGTCTTCTTTCTCTCATGAGTGTCTTGTTTCAGGGTATAGGTCTTTCACTTCCTTGGTTAGGTTTATTCCTAAGTATTTTATTCTTTTTGATGCAATTGTAAATGGAATTGTTTTGTTGATTTCTCATTCTCCTTGTTCATCTTTAGTATATAGGAATGTAACAGATTTCTATGTATTGATGTTGTATTCTGCAACTTTGCTGTATTCAGTTATTATTTCTAGTAGTTTTGGAGTAGATTCTTTATGGTTCTTTATGAACCATATCATGTCATCTGCAAACAGTGACAATTTAACCTCTTTTTCAATCTGGATGCCTTTTCTTTCTTTGCGTTGTCTGAATGCTGTGGCTAGAACCTCCAAAACTATGTTCAGTAAAAGAAGGGAGAGTGGGCATCTTTGTTTTGTTCCCTATCTTAAAGGAAAGCTTTCATCTTCTCGCTGTTCAGTATGATGTTGGCTGTGTTTTTGTTATATATGGCCTTTAATATGTTGAGGTTCTTGCTCTTTATACCCATTTTGTTGAGAGTTTTTATCATGAGTAGATCTTGAATTTTTTCAAATGTTTTTTCAGCATCTATGGTGATGATCATGTGGTTTTTGTCCTTTTTGTTGACATGGTGTATAATGTTGATGGATTTTCGAATACTGTACCATCCTTGCATCCCTACTTGATCTTGATGGATGACCTTTTTGTTGTATTTTTTAATTCAATTTTCTAATATTTTGTTGAGTATTTTTGCATCTATGTTCATCAGTGATACTGGGTTGTAATTTTCAGTTTCTGGGGTGTCTTTGTCTGGTTTTGGTATTAGGGTGATGCTTGCCTCATAGAATGAGTTTGGAAGTATTCTCTCCTCTTCTACTTTTTGGAAAACTTTAAGGAGGAGGGGTATTAGGTCTTCACTAAATGTTTGATAAAATTAAACTGTGAAGTCATCTGGTCCAGGGGTTTTGTTCTTAGGTAGGTTTTTGATCACCAGTTAAATTTCCTTGATGATAATTGGCCTATTCAGATTTTCTGTTTCTTCCTGCGTCAGCCTTGGAGGGTTGTATTTTTCTAGAAAGTTGTCCATTTCTTCTAGGTGTTCCAGTTTGTTACCATGTAATTTTTCATAGTATTCTCAAATAATTGTTTGTATTTCTGTGGTGTCCACAGTGATTTTTCCATTCTCATTTCTGATTCTGTTTATGTGTATAGACTATCTTTTTTTCTTGATAAGTCTGGCTATGGGTTTATCTATTTTGTTTATTTTCTCAATGTAGCTGTGTGTCAGGTCCATCTGTTCTAATGTATTGTTCAGTGCCTCTGTCTACTTACTTAGTTTCAGTCTGGTTGATCTATGCTTTGGAGTGGGTGGTGTTGAAGTCTCCTAAAATGAATACATTGCATTCTATTTCCTCATTTAATTCTATTAGTATTTGTTTCACATATCTTGGTGCTCCTGTGTTGGGTGCATAGATATTTATGATGGTTATATCCTCTTGTTGGACTGACCCTTTTCATTATATAAGTCATTCTTTGTCTCTTGTTACTTTCTTTGTTTTGGAATCTATTTTGTCTGATATAAATATTGCAACTTCTGATTTTTTCTCCCTATTAGTTGCATAAAATATCTTTTTCTATACTTTCACTTTTAATCTGTGTATGTCTTTGGGTTTGAAGTGAGTCTCTTGTAGGCAGCATATAGATGGGTCTTGTTTTTTTATCCATTCAGTGAGTCTATGTCTTTTGATTGGTGCATTCAGACCATTTACATTTAGGGTGATTATCGGTAGGTATGTACTTATTTCCATTGCAGATTTGTGGTTACTAAAGGTTAAGGGTAACTTCCTTACTATCTAACACTCTAAATTAACTCACTTAGTATATGCTATTGCAAACACAATCTAAAAGTTCATTTTCCCCCTCCTTTTTCTTCCTCCTCCATTCTTTATATGTTAGGTGTTGTTTTCTGTACTCTTTGTCTATTCCTTGACTGACTTTGGGGTAGTTAATTTGATTTTGCATCTGCCTATTAATTAATTGGTCTACTTTCTTTACTGTGGCTTTATTTCCTCTGGTGACAGCTATTTTGCCTTAGGAACACTTCCATCTATAGCAGTCCCTCTAAAATACAGTGTAGTGACAGTCTGTGGGACATAAATTTCACAGCTTTTGCTTATCTGGAAATTTTTTAATCCCTCCTTCAAATTTAAATGATAATTGTGCCAGGTAGAGTATTCTTGGTTCACGGCCCTTCTGCTTCTTTTCATTAAATATCATGCCACTCCATTCTGGCCTGTAAGGTTTCTGTTGAGAAATCTGATGAAAGCCTGATGGGTTTTCCTTTGTATGTGATCCTTTTCTCTCTGTAGCTGCTTTTGATACTCTGTCCTTATCCTTGATCTGCCATTTTAATTATTACATGTCTTGGTGTTGTCCTCCTTGGTCCTTTTTGTTGGGAGATCTGTGCATCTCTGCGGCGTGAGGGAATATCTCCTTCCCTATATTTGGGAAGTTTTCAGCTATTATCTCCTCAAAGACACTTTCTATCCCTGTATCTCTCTCTTCTTCTTCTGATACCCCTATAATGATAATATTGTTCCTTTTGAATTGATCATACAAATCTCTCAATACTCTTACATTCCTGGAGATCCTTTTTTCTCTCTGTGACTCAGCTTCTTTGTATTCCTCTTCTCTAATTTCCATTTTATTTACTTTCTCCTCTGTTTCATCTAAACTGCTTTAAATCTCTTCATTGTATGTTTCATTTCAGATACTGTATTCTTCAACGTTTGTATTTCAACCCTGAATTCCTCCCTGAGTTCTTAAATATTTTTTTGTAGATCTGTGAGCATGTTTATGATTTTTATTTTGAAATCTCTTTCAGGAAGATTGATGAGTTCGGTTTCACTTGGCCCTCTTTGTGGTGTTTGTCGGATTTTGGGTTGAACCAGGTTCCTTTGACATTTCATATTTGTAGGTGACGCCCTCTAGTGCCCTTAAGCTATACTCTCTGGAGCTGCTCAGCCACTGGAGTGATGACAGGTTTCACTGGCGAGTGGCACTGGTGCTTATCGGGAAGAAAGAGCTCTTTACTCCTTTCAGGATTCAGTGCCTATCTCCACTGCCAGGGCCAGTGTTTTGAGCACACAGGGAGAAGCCTGTATGCTTTGCACCTGTAGCTGCCATAGGCAGGGCTTTCCTGTCACTAGTCTGGCGCAATGGCATGAGTAGCCATTTTGCGAGCTGGTGCCAGCCTCAAGGAATGTGCAGCTGGTTGTGTATCGCAGTTGGGGGCCTCTTAGCTGGGTTGGCAGCCAGGGTTATGGAGCGCCTGAAGCTACCCACCTTCTGGGCAGAGGCGCCTGGACAATTTTGACTACCTGTCCTTTCTCCTGAGTAGCAAGCTCTGTACAAAACTTGCCCCTTTAGCAAACTTCTTGCTTTAGGAAGCCTCTCAAACTGCCTGCCTTTCTTTTGTCCCGGAATGGCCAGATGTGGATCCATGTTTTCCACAAGCGATTGGAATCTCAATCTCTCCAACTATTCCACCTGTCTTGGCTTTCCAACCCCACTAATCTCCAGAAAACCATATAATGTATGTTCGTGCTCCCAGATTAGATCTCCAGGGCTGGGTATTCAGCAGTCCTAGGCCTCCACCCCTCCCTGCTCCATTTCTCTTCCTCCCCTGAGTGAGCTGGGGTGGGGGAAGGGCTTGCTTCCCTCTGCATCATGGCTTTGGTACTTTATCCTTTTCCTTGAGGTCTGATGGTTTCCCCAGGTGTAGACAGTCTGTGCGGCCTTCTTTTCTGTTGCTCTTTCAGGATTTGATGTATTTGCTATATTTTCATATTATATGTGGTTTTGGGAGGAGGTTTTCTCTCACCTCTCAGGCCACCATCTTTAATCCTGACATTAATTTTTTTACTAAATCAACTAATTCTATGGAAAAGAAGCAGCAAAAATGTCCCTCAAAAAAATAACTATCTGCTCATTAGTGGTTTAATTTACAAAATAAATTTATATTCTCGTTCCTCTGCATTTGATTGCTGATTAATGAGTTGTTAGGGAATATGTTGTAGGTAATGAGAATTGTGTGAGAAAAAAGCAAATCCTTTGCCTGGCATTTCTTTTTTAGCATTTGATTTATTCCTTCAGTCCTTGAATATTATTTTAGTGGTGAATTTTGAAATTTCTAGTTGTGATTTAATTTATTGGGTTGTAACGAGCAAAATCAAGTTATAAAGATATTGTAGAAATCTATGATATGTTTACTACTTTGGTTTTGTTTAGGATTTTCTTTTTTTAGAAGAAAAATTTGTGAAATTTCATTTATTAACTTAAAATGTTATAAACTGAACCATCTATTATGAATTCCACTTTCACTCTTTATATCAAGTTTAAATAAAGTTTTTAGACCTAAAACATTTTTATTTGATTTGAAAAATAATATTGCAAATCCTTTGTGTAATCTTTGAAAACTGATTGAGGCTGAATTTATGTAACTCATGGTATACTCAAAGAATATGGGTTGGTACAGACTGCAGCCTAGAAGACTTATTTTAATTTAGAATTATCACACCAACAAATGAATTCCTTCATGGGTTAACTTAATATGTTCTCTAACAGATTGTTTGCTAAGAAGTCAACTTCTGTATGTGTGTATGTATTGATAGGTAGATGAGAGTTTTATGTTATAGTGAGCATAGTTGTTTGGACAATATATTCCCTCTTTACTAAGGAACAGGTAAAACTCTTAGCCACATTAAGGTCCTGTGAAATACTTTTCTCATGGTCCTGTTTGTATTGTTTTTTGATGTCCTGATTTGATATCATCTCAAGAAAGTATTTTGAGTTCCACCCTGATGCAGTTTTGGATGAGAGAGCCATTGTAGATTGTATTCAGTCTCTCAACTATATCCCTATGGTTCTACCTACTATTTTTCTAATTTTATAGATGTGTGAAATGCTAGAAGTTGAGAAGTTTTCAGTGAGGAGTTTTCTCTCCTCTAGTATATGTTTGGCAAAAGACTATGTCTCCCCTAGAAAGTAATCATTTCTCTATGCTATTGGTCAGATATTTTAGGTAGCAGATCCTGCTGTCATGTTTTTTGGGGAAAGGAATGACCTCTAGGTTGAGTGTATGAAAACAGTGGGCTGCAGCATTCATGAGACACTAAATCAGTGTTTTCTCCAGGCTTACTATTAAATTGTCAGAGTTTTTCTACTTACTTTTCCATTACATTGTGTGTATTTGATGACATCTATAGATTAAATCAATTTTCATAAGTGCTGTGAAGTTAGGCAGTGTGAAAGTAAGATCTGAGATCTTGAGTATCTACACCAGAATCCATTCCTTCTTCACACTCTGTTCTTGTCCTATCTCTAGAACCCCATTCTTTCTCTGTACATGGTGCCTTTTCTTTTACCCTAGGTATTCTCCCTTCCACCTCTCACAATAATCATGTCACATGTAGCTCCTTGGCCCCAGAGTGAAATAATAATTTTTTTAAATTTCATCTCTTACATCCTGGTTAATAATTTCACCTTAGAAGATAGTATTGAAAATAATCCCTCTAAGATGACATGCTTATAGGGGTATGCTTTTAAAGGTTTCTCTGTATTAATTGGCTTTTAAAACTAAGATGTGTTATTTGAATTTAAATGATATATTTTGGGAGGGACAGACTCTATTGGCTACATAGTAGGTCAAGTGTGGACAATGACATTAAGTTCATAATCCTTGATTGGTAGAATATAAAAAATTAATGCCTGGTTTACCAGGGAAGTAGCTCAATGCCTTAATTTTCCTTTTTTTAAATAGTTGCTTGCCCTCATATGCCATTAAACTCCTGCAATAGGAAATGTGAGCTCTAATAATAATAAAGAAAATTAGAAAATAATGAGATGTAGATAAAATCTTGCTATCTTAGCAAAGATGCATGTTCTCATACTTTGCAAAGATTATTTTCCATATAGAACTTACACTTACTAATTATATAGAATGGATCCTGAGGTTAAATGTGAAACCATAGAAATAGCACAGCATAATTACTTATTAACATTAACTGAGCACTTGCTCTGTCAGACCCAAAGTACAGAAGAAAAAGAAAATCAGCCAGATGCAGGCTTCCTTGCAAACTAATCATCTATTGGGGAGGTAGAACTCATAAAAAAGGACATCCCGTCCTGAATTTTCATGCTAGACATTTAAAAGGCCAATGTTATTAAGCTCTATATTTGTATAACACTTTGAAATGTATAAACTCTTTAATATATGGTATCTCCTAACATCTCTTAGGATACTGTGAAAACAGCAGGGTGGGTGAAAGAGCATGAACTTTTTTTTCTAATAGAGCTGTTCCTAAATCCTTTCCTGATTCTTAAATTGAACATACAAAAAACTCGGTGCCTATAGTTTCCTTATTTGTTTATTAAGGCTAAGTAATAACATGCCTTCTGATGCTGCTTTGAGAGTTGAAGAAAATGACATATGATGCTCCTTGTAGGATGGTGACCATATATAGGTGCTCAATAAATATGTGTCCCATCTTATTTTCCTTATTTTGCAGTTGAGGAAAATAAAGCCTTTGCTTGGGACTAAGTCCTAGGTCTCCTGAACAAGATCAAACCTATGTTCATTATTCCACACCACTGGGCTCATGATACCTGCTTAGTGGTCTGAAGGCTTACCATAAAGAACATCTTAATTCCAAGCATATGCTTAGGAGTTATCAGTTCTTCTTTTCAATCTTCTCTCGAGATTTTGCATCACTATGCTCCCTTTGGTTTGATAAAGTTAACTTTGTTTGACAGAAGAAAAAACATGTATCTGTTGTTCTCCATCTGAAGATCAGCTTTTTGGCACTTGACAAAATGTTTGATCCTTTCAGAGATGCTATGAGCTCCATAAATTTCATTGTATCTTGCATATCTTAAATATAAAGTCACAAATTTTATGGTCCTTTCTGTGCCTTGTATAAAGAAGAGGGCTGATAGGGGGTGGCAGTGACTAGACATATCAGTGGGGAAATGGTGGCACCTTACAAGGGTCAGGCACAGAGAAAACAATAAGAGAAATATATGGTAATGTGTATTGGCCAAGGCCTTGGATGGGCCCAGAGAATTCCATGAAACAACAAGACTGATTTAAGGAGTAGGGCCAACAATGCATAAAGGAAGTGTGCCATGAGACCTGCCTATTGCGATGTTTTTCACTACTGGAAGACTCAAGGCATTACAGACATAGAAGCATATTTATGGGAGTTTATGGGGCCTTAAAGGGAGTTTAAAAAAATCTAATATTAGCTTTAGATAACTTCATTACCCTTACCCAAATATATTTTGTGTAGATGTATTGATTACTTTTTTTTGGGTGTGTTTGGTACAGATATACTGAATAGCAATGAGATGACATGATTACAGGGTCTCTAGGTTTCAAGCTGGTGTCTATCTCTAAAGGTATTAGAAAAATGATCACTTTTGTTCATGACTGATTGGTATATATAGAAACTAGAAAGAAAAACATATTTTTGTAGAAATGAGTTTGTTTTCCTACATTCTGTCAGTTTGGAAGGGAAACTATCCATCTCCAAATACTCTAGAATATTTATAAGGCATTTTCTCAAATGTAATACAGCAATATCTACTTAGAATGTTCCACTGGATTTTAAGTCAACAGAAGTCAGGAAGCTATTGAAAAATAAATAGATTTTTCTCCTTAAAGTGAATATGATTTCCATTGTTTTGGCTTGTCTTCATTCATGGGCTATGAGGTTCATAGTTCTAACTTCTTAGCAGACTTATTTTAGGGAACAGGTAGTTCCAAAGTCTTTCTGGGTATTTTTAGTATATATTCACTTGTATGTTTCTCCTGCTGACCAGTGCTTTGAAAGAACCTGTATTTTTAAAGCTCAAATGCTTTACTGGGGATATTTGGGGTTCTGAAGCTTTAACAGCATAACTCTGGGGGTGAAATCCTGGGGCAAAATACCTTGGAATTGAAATCAGTTCCAAGAGAGAAATAAAGTGGGAGAAACCCATTTCTTGCTTACAAGCAGTCGTCTACTTCTGTTCACCCGTGTCTCTCATGACCCAGCTGCAGAAGAAGGGACACCACCCAACCTCTCTGGTCCAGATATGCCCTCACTTGCCCTTGTAATTACCTATTGATATAGAGATGGGCTGCTTTTTTCCACCCCTTGGAAACAACTACTGATATGGATATGCACAAAGGCCAGGTGAGAGGTTCTGGAAATATGGCAGTTTTACCTACAAGAGCCATAAAATACTCCACACAACTGAACAAGTGGAAAGACAGAGATATTTTAAAAATATCTGCTGAACTTAGGAAAATAAATATGCTTCTCTGCAGTTATAGCAGTCATGTCTAAACCTCATAGGATATTAGAATAACCAAGAGATCATTTATTTCAAATCCTGGTATCACAAATGATAAAACTGAGATTGAAAACCGTGAAGGGCCAAGGTTATATAGCTAGTTAATGGTCAAATAAGTTATAACCACATCTCTTGCTATTTCTTTTTCACCATATGATGCATTATTCACACCTCTATTTTAAAACAGGTATTTGGCTTATAAGAATTTTCTTAGAAATCTAATTATGTGAGGATTTCAAGGCTGAGAGAAAGTGATAGCTCATGTCAACTCATTGATCTGGTGTAGATTTGTAATGAATGTAATTAATACACAATTACAGAATCATCAGGTACCAATTTTAGGTCCTTTGGTCTTAATTATCTGTAGATTAGATATTTTACTTTCTTTTCATATTCAGTGATGACCCAATAAATTGTACTTTCTATTCTTCTTTTTAAAACTCCAGACAGAAGTTCCATTTTCTCATTGATATCATTCTATAGAGAACTTGTTGTAACCAATGAGAAATTTAAGTGGCTTTATTCTAGACTCCTTGATATGCCCTCCCTGGACCTCCCCAAATACAAGAATCACATAGGACTTGAAATGAAATTACAGTTTCAATCAGTGACATATTGTAATCATCCTCTACAATTAAACAGTTTGTCATTGCTTCATAATGTTTGCTAAAAAAAGGAAAAGTTGGTGGCTGACTTATTTCAGTAGACAATACAATTCTAGCAAACTGCAGAGAACTTCGATGCAAATAAAAATCACAACCTCTTTACTCTGCATTTCTAACACAGGCCATCTTGTAATTCTTTGGTTAGAATATTCAACTTATACATGTTTGTTGAAAGTTGCTAGGATAATAAATTAGATTGGGCTATAAAGAAAATAATGTAGACTGGAAAACTAAATTGTGAAAGTCTTCCTTTAGAATTTATTCCTTAAATACTCATATTCACATTCTTTATGTATAAAGTATTTTCTTTAGAGTTTTATTTATAGAGTTCTCTTTTATATGCAAATTAATGCTTTCATATGACAACTTGATTTTATAATTGTGATCTGACTTTGCCTCTTTAAGTTTTAGTTTTCCCATCTATAAATGGAGATTTTGAAGATTTCAACATAACTGGGGTTTTGAACAATATGAAAAAAAACCCCAAAACTATGTACTTAGAAACATAGAAACATTTTTATATGTTTTCAAATACATTGGCACATATTTATTATTGTATTCTATTAAGGATGCAATTTGATGAGATGGTATCTAGTTTCATTTCCAGCTTTCAAATACTATAGCACTCATTGCTTGTCATCTAACACATCAATACTTCCATAAGGAGCCAGTCCATTTATCTCAGGCCAGTGGAAGTAATCTTATTGTCTCTCCTTCCTGCTGTAACTTAAGTAAAACACTGATCATTATTCATTCTTTCATCTCCCAGCCAGTACCTAACTCTGTGCCTGGCATTCATTCAGTGAATAATCTTGTTGCTTCCACACCAAAGAACCCAAGGCTACTCTGTAGCCATCATTATATAGCATGTTGTGAAGAGCTAGTAAATTGGCTGGTCAAGTTATTTAAATCCCCACTCCTAAGAAAATGTTGGGAAGATTAACGTTTAGTCATCCCCGCATCCACCAATTTTTACTATCTTTCCAAAAAAAGAATAGACACAGGAAATACCTAGTAGGCACGGAATAGGTTGATTATTGCAAAATTTTCCTCCCTCAGTTCGTGAAAGTGTAACTTGGTAGCAGCTCTGTAACTCTGGGGTTGGGGATGGTGGTGGTGAAATATTTTCCCAGCCTGGGGCAAAATACCTTTGAAACCGAAATCAGTCAAAGGGAGAAATAAAGTGGGAGAAGCTCGTTTATTGCTTACAAGCAGTCATCCACTGCTGCTTGATTGTGTCTCCGGTGACCCTGACTATAAAAAGAGGCCCCACCTCTCAGGCCCAGCTACACCCTCACTCCCCCTTGTAATTACCTGTTGATATGGAGAGGGACTACTTCTCTCCAGCCCTTGGAAACACCTATTGATATGGAGATGCACTAAGGCCAGGTGAGAGATTCTGGAAATAATTTCAATTTTACCCACAAGCTCCTAATTCTTACTGTGTTTTGGCCAAGTATTTAAATGAGTCTGTGATTGAATTTATGAAGCTAAACTTTCATCTCTCTATATCCGCTAAATAGAATGACAATAGTTGCCATCTATCTGCCTCCTTATAAGGACCTTCAAGATTATCTTTGCAAAGTATTTTGAGGCCATTAAGAGAGAGACATTCCAAATATATACTAGTATTTTTTCTCCTTTAATTTCAGTGTTTATTGGTATTTTCTTTTTGGCATTCTTGTGAATAGTGTCATAAACTGGCAGAAAAATTTTCAGTACCATGTTATCAAGTCTCCCATGCTCTTTTATTGAAGGAAGAAGAAAACATCTAAATATGTTGAAATATTGACTATTCTCAGTAAAATGCAAATATCTAAGATACTGTCTCTGCAAGTATAGTAGGAAAAACAGCACAACAAGTTGAAGATAAACTGATTGGCAGTTCACAGCAGTCATTTCCTGGCAATGGCACTCTCCTCTCAAAGCTCTGATACTCCTTTAGTATATCATTGCGGTGCAAGTTCTTGCCCTCGGCTTTACCATTTTCCTCCTGGGCTCTTTGGAGTAGAATGTAAAGTTTCTCATGTGCTTTGCTTTCCTGAATTAAGACAGATGAAAAGAGGAGCACAGGCAAGTTTACTGGTGTCATTCCTGTTATCTCAATCTTGATGTAGGCATTTATGGTTTAGATGGACTCAGAGCCTCCCAGGTTTCTAACAGCAACCCTCACTGTGATTCTCTCCTCCAAAATTTCCTTCCAATAACAACTCTAATTTAGAAAAAAAAACAATTCTGAACATGCCCCTTCACTACTCAGAACCCATAGCTGATACCCACTGCCTGCATATAAAATACAAACATCTTAGCCTGCCATCTAAATCCTTCCACAACATGGCCCTAACCTGCTTTGAAGCCATAATATTCATTTTTTGCCTAGGTGAACTGGTTTATTCTACAAACATTGGTCTACACACTTCCTATTTAACCTGTTATTTAATTTTCCATCTCCTGTATTTTTGAAGTTTCCCACCCTGTGCTTTTCCATCTTTTTCAACCATCCTGTGGGGAAGTAGCCCCTATATTTTTGAAGGTTCAGTACTGCCTTTAGGTATAACTCCTTTTGTTAGAATTCCTATTGTTTTTATATGTGTCTTAAATCTCTCACTGTACTAAAATTGCCATAGGGAAGAGTTTATGAATCAACCATTCTTATCATCTTCACAAGATTATATTCCTAGTCTGTGCTCAACTATGTATTTACTTGAAGAGAACCTAAAATCATTTATCATTGACTATGGTTAGTATTGTAGGCCCTGTATCAGAAATTATAAATATTCTTATTCATTTAATAAATCTTCACAGTGATATTGTAAGATAATTACCTTTACTATTAATTTTTTTTAAATGAGGGAAACAGATGAATATCCAAGAAAAAAATGAAGTGACTTGGCAAAGTCATGGAGCCAAAATATCTAGGACCTCTATGACCTTCATCCATTTAATGCTTAGGAAAGGATTCTAATATTAAAAACAAAACAAAAGCAAAATCACTTGTGCAAAGCCTGTCAGGTTGGTTTTTGAGACTAGAACCACTAAAACTTTTCAGACAACTTATGATAAAAATCTAGAAATCAAATCATTTCAGGGATAACCCTTGTCATAGATTGTGTGCCAGTGCTATATTTACTGTCAAATTTGAGTTTTGCTTCAGACAATGTAAGAGATGGAGTCCCTGCTCACTGTACTCAGCTTGAAGTTGGTATTTATAGGGTCAGGTGTTGGCCAACTTGTAAAGGAGAGAAACTTTTATGTTATTTGCTGTGGCATGGCCTGACCTAAATGAGCCCCTCCAAAATGTGTCATTCTGCCTCATATGTTCCCTTGGGAGCCTGTGTTCAGATCCAGTTTCTGAGCCAATGTCAGTCAAAACTGGCCCTCTGGGCCTTAGAATTGTGTCATCTGTCTGAGATTTGATAGCTGGGTTGTGATTGCTAACTCTGATATCATCCCATGTCCCTTTTGCTGTTAGGATATGCTTTGGTACATCTGGAACTAATTTCCTAAGGGAGAGAGTTTAGATGTGGACATGGGAAGTACAAACTAAAGCACAGGGCAAGATTTGCCAAGGGTGTAAACAGCCAGGTTGTATTAGAGCAAAAATGCTGTCCAAAGGGGTTTACTAAAGGAATAGGATGAACAAGAGTTCTAGGGTGTAAAGTCAAGAGTGGGTGCTAACTGGTCTGAAGCAAAGGAATAAGCACATGAAAAGTGGGGGTCAGAGAAGTCCAGGAATAGAGGAATGGAATGAGAGCCTGGGATGGAATGATCTTCAGGGCCCTAGGACATGTGAGGTCAGTAAGATGATGCCAGAGGGAAATATTGCTTACTTTAAAAGTGTATGCTGCTCTTCTTACAGCCCCTGCTTTTCTCTCTTAAAGTAACCAAGTAACCATCTTTACAAATCGTCTCTATTATTTTATTTATTCATTCAAAACATACCCATGTGATGACTTCTATTAAATCATTCATCCATTTAGCAGACAGTGTACAGCCCCAGTCATAAGGGAGTTTTTAGTTAAGAAGGTAAGACAGACAGGAATCAGATAATCATACAAATAGTTGAATAATTATAATTTTGAACACTTCTATGAAGGAAAAGAAAGGCCTCCATGAGGAAGAATCATAGAAGATGAGGCTGAAGTAAGATGTTAACCATGTGTGCCTCAGGAAAAGGAAACAGGCAAAACCATGGAATATTTGAGGAGCAGAGAGAAAGAAGTCTGATGTTACTGGGGCATAACAAGGGATAAGTGAGTAGCGTGAGAAAAGATTGGAAAGGTGAACAGGGGCCAACAGCACATAATGAAAACAAAATGATTCCAACTAACACTTAAGAATGCTTAAGGTATGCCAAGTACTGTTCTAAGTTATCATGAGACACATATATAACACATCCATAAGGCAGATGTTACTACTCTATTCCTAATTTCTAGATGAAACACCTAAGGCTCAGATAACTTAAGTAACTTCTCACCACATTAAGCTAGGAAGGGGTGAACCAAAATTGGAATCTCCATTTAGCTTCCTGGGCTATACCCACGACCTTTAGTCATGAATGTCTTTATAGACTGTTGGCTATAGTGTATAGAGACTGTAGTTTATATTGAGAGTTTAAACTTAATCCTAAGAGCAATGGTAAATACACCAAAAGTTATTAATAGCAAAATGTTAAAATCAGACTTTATGATAAAATATAATTTGGGCTGGTGGATGGAGAATGGATTGGAAGATGACACTAACCAGCAGGCTATTGGAGTGAGTGGAATAGAATATTCTGCTATATAGTTTTCCTCTGAACCACAATTTTATGCTGCTGCTGTTTTCATGCAGCTGTAAGCAGTTTGAAGGATTGGCAACTCATTCAGTATTACAATATTTCTTATTGCAGAATAGATAGTTGCCCATAAAAATCAGGTCAAATTTATCAGGCATTCTTTCCTGAAATCAGCTGGCACTTAAGTAACTCAAACCAGTTTTGCCAAGTTTTAACTCTGTGGTACAGAGGCCCAAATTAGTGTAAATTCAAAAGAAATATCATTTTAACAATTAACCAAACACTTTCTCTGTGTGCTAGATATTATAGCTTTGAAAAACATCTAGACCATACATTTATTCATTTATTTTATTTACATGCATCAAGAACATTCTGTGTATCAGGCTTTATGCTGTAGGGTGGGTATATAGTGGTGAACAAACAGTTCTTGTCCTCATGAAGTTCAAAATATGATGGAGACATACATTGATGGGCATATAAAATGGCACAGATGCTGTGGAAAACAGGTGGTTTCTCAGAAAGTAAAACAGAGTTTTACCATATGACTCAGTAAATACACTCTTAGGCATATACCCAAGAGAAATGAAAATGTCAGTCATGCAAAAACATAGATACAAATGTTCATAACAGCATTAGTCATACAGCCAAAAATGGTAATAATCCAAATGTCTGTCAACTGATGAATGAATAAAAACAATGATATATCCATAGTCATGCATGTGTCTTAGTCATAAATGTCTTTATAGACTATCAACTGTAGTCTATAAAGATATATGATATATCTATGCAGAGGGATTTGGATCCAAGGTTTCTTTTGGGAGTTATAAAAATGTTCTAGAATTAGTGGTGATGGTTACATGTGGATATACTAAATCCAGTGAATTATATACTTCAAAATTGTTAAAATGGTAAGTTTAGTATTATGTGAATTTTATCGCAACAAATTAAAAAAAATCTAATGGGGAAAAGATGCAATAGACAAGGAAGGAAATAGATAAATACAACTTTTCTTTATTACTACAACAGATATAAGCAGGCATAGAAAAAAAACCCCAACAACCCATAATGCATAGGTGGTAAATAAATGGATGATCTGGCAAGGACTCTCAGAAATAATATTCAAATTGGCACCTGAAAGATAATGCTGGGAATTTATTAGGGGAATAATAAATAACTTACTTGTGTTTTTTCTAAATATGAAACAACAAATAGATATAAGAAACAGATAGATGGAAATGAAACCCTGAGTTCTTTGTCAATGAAATCTAGGTTGGAGAGTGACTTATCAAAGCCCAGAACTAAAGATTTACATATCTCAGTACAGGCAGCATTGGACACTTGTAATCCTCTCCTTGCAAGTAATGGATATTTCCTGCTGAACTTAATGTGTGATTCAGAGCAGGACAAAGCAGGCAGGCCAGTCCTTGAGAAAGAAGAGAAAGAGCTGAACCTTTATATGTGGTCCTGCTCCAAATTACCAGTCAAGTTATTTCCTCTTTCCCTTGAGGAGAATGAGTCAGGAGATAAAGAAAAAGCAGAAGTGTAATATTAAGAGAGATCCTACTTCATGGAAACTAGAGAAAATGGGAAAAGAGGTTTCTTTATTAGAGGTAAGAAATTGCTAGACATTTGAAGAGGCAAAGGATAGTATGAGGACATTGACACATGTCTATTCAAATTACCAGAAGTAGAAATAGAATGGAAGACAATGGTCACAGAGATAAAAGATGAGAATATTTCAGACTGACAAGGGACACATAGAAGAAATATAATATATAATGAAATAAATAAAATGGAATGTATAGAAACACTATGTATATTCCACACAATGTCAAAATACAAAGAAGATATCTTAAAAATATCCAGGTGAAAAGACAATTTTAATGAAAGCAGAGATGGAAATTAGCCTGCTTTAGTGAGTAAAAATGGAGGCAAATGCTTCTTTAGAAACAGTTTTAAATGTATATATTAGGAATGAAGAAAGGAAACAATAATCTGTTCCTAATTTTAGAGCTAGAGAATGAAGAGCAAATTAAACCCAAATTAAAAGGGAAAAAAGAAACAATAAAAATAACAAATTAATAAAAAGGAAAAGGTAAAAACAATAGAGAAAATCAACATCTATAATTTTATTCTTTGAAATATCAGTAAAATTAATAAAACCCTAGCAAGACTAATCTAGAAAAAGAAATATAAAATAGAGATCAACAGTATCAGAAACAAAGTAGACAATACTGCATATCCCACAGAGATTAATAAGCTAATCAGGAATGTTCTGAACAGCTAAATGCCCATGAATTTGATAACGTGGACAGATTTTTCTAAGAGCTAAAACTTACACAGTTGAAATGAGAAAAAAAGAAAATCTAAAAGAAAAATAAAAAATATCCTATTATCAATTAAAGAATTTAATTTGTAATTGAACAAAATTGCTTTTTCCACAGAGAAAACCCTAGTACAGTTGCTTTCACTTGGGAATTCTACCAAACGTTTAATAAACAGATAATATTAATCCTACACAAACTTTTTTTCAGATATAGAAAATAAGGGGACAAATTTCAACTCATTTGTGAGGCCACTTAACTGTGAAACTAAAAACAGGCTAGTTTCTTTAAGAGAAAATAAAATTCCAGACCAATATTCTTGATGAACATAGATGCAAAATTCCTATCTAAAACTTTAGGAAATTAAAGTGAGCAATATATAGAAAGGATAATACACTATGTTGTGTGATTTATCCTAGGAATGCAGGGTTGTTTTAACATACAAAAGTCAATCAGTGTAATTCATTACATTAATATTTTGAAGAAAAAAGTCATTTTTATATGTGCATAAAATACTTACAGAATATGTCTACTTAGAATAAACACACTCAGTGAGCTAGGAATAGATGGAAAGCCTGATAGAACAATTCAATTTGGGAATAAAATATTTTCCATATATCTGTATGGAAAAGAAACTTTATTTCTACTTCAGACCATACCAAAATGAATTAAAGATAGATCAGAGACCTAAATGTAAAAACCAAAATGAAGCTACTAGAATAAAATATAGGAGAATATCTATGACTTTGAGGCTCATAAGGTTTTTTAGGACACTGAACAAGCCATGAAAATAGAAATTGTTAATATAGACTTCATGAAAGTTAAACTTTTTGTTCATAAAAATATACCATCCAGAAATTAAACACGTAAGCCACAAAAAGGACGAATATATTATCACACATACATCTGTCAAGGAACTTCTATTCAGAATATTTTGAAATTATTACAACTCAATAAGGAGTTGTAATCCCAAAACAATAAGAGAAAGACTTAAACATTTCACAAAACTTGATGTACATATGTCAGAAAAGCACATGAAAAAGCTAAGCCTTATTAATTATCATAGAAATGCAAATCAAAACCACAATGTGTATCACTAAAATCCAAAAAAATAGATGTATTTTACTCAATCATACTGTTATTCCACTGACATAGAATTCTAGCATAATTAAGTCTCCAGTAATAGAAATTAGATTAGTGGCTATATCAAGAGGGTGACTGACTGAGAAAGGCCATGAGGGAATATTCTGTGATGATGGAAATATTTTCAGTTTTGATACTCATTTTCCAGACTTGTTGAATAGCACACCCAAGATCCTAGCATCTCACTATATTTCATTTATATCTTTCTTTAAAAAAAAACTTGTAAGAAAACAGAAGTGAAAATTGAAAGCCCAGAGTACCTAAAATGCTTATAATAGAAAAGAAATAATAAGTACCCAAAAACTGAAGGAGAGAATATTGTATTTCATCTTAAATAGAAAAGAAGAAAATGTGAAAATAAGGAATATCAAACTTAAAATTGAGGAAGGAAAGAATACAGTCAAAGTAAAAGAAAATACAGAAAGAGATAAAGAAAATAGATACTGGTGCAGAAATTAATGGAATGAAAACCAACATAAAATAGTGATGACAATAAAATCAAACATATATATAACTGTTATGTGCCAGGCACAGTTCTGAGGGCTTTAGTTATATTAACTCATTCAGTGCCTCCCAACTGTGGCCCTATGATTTAAGTGTTACTCTGTTTTATAGGTGGGGAACCTAAATTTAGAGAGGTTTATCAAAATTTAGAAAGCTTACCAAAAATCACATGAAAAGAACCATTAAGAAATAAGTAACTTACCCAAGATCACTTGGACAATGTATAATGGAGATGGCATTTGAACTTTGGTGACTTGTTTTTTTAGTATTATTTTAATATTAAGCTGTTTGATTTTCAGTCTTTAAGGGAAGAAGCATAAAACCTTACATAGACAAATTCCTGGAAAAATATAATTTGCTAATTAGAAATAGAAAGCCTAAATTGCCCTGTCCATATTAAGTAAATTGAATCAATGGTATAAAATTCTAGAAAATTACAGGCACATGAGTTTGGGGAACAATTCCTAATAAAACTTTCTGTTAAAATATCTTTAATCTCATGAATACTGTTTGAGATAGGTGAAATGTGTAAATACTATCCAACTTATTCCACATAACAGTGATAACCAGAATGCCCAAGACTAAAAAAGATACAAGAACGATAAAGGAATAAAAATTGGTAAGCCAATATTAATCAGGAATATTGATGTGAGTATGATGTAGCTAAATAATATAAAAGCAAATCCAGAGCTGAGATTCAAGATGGCGGCATGAGAGGTGAGACAAAGAACTCCTGAAACCACAGGTAGTGCGAAAATATAGTTAATACAACTAACCCTAAAACAACAAGAAAGAGGGCTGCACCAGACTGCATACAGAGCTCATGAACAGAGCAGACCTCATGAAACAGAGTAACGTACCCAACCCTTGATCCAGCAGGATCCAGGCCCTTCCCACACTGCAACTCACCAGCAGGAGGAAGAGAAATGGAGCGGGGAGGAGGTGGAAGCCTGGGACTGCTGAACACCTAGACTTGGAGATCTGCTTTGTGTGCAGAAACATACATTGTTTGGTGCTCTGGAGGATAGGGACCTGGAACAGGCAGAGTGCTTGAGAGACAGAATTTGGCCGTTTGTGGAGGATGGGATCCACACCCTGCTGCTCTGAGACAAGGGAAAGGCAGGTGGTCTGAGGGGCTTCCTAGCAGCGAGAGGACTGCTGAAGGGGCGGGGTTTGCATGGAGCTTGCTGCGTGAGAGAAGGGATGGGGGACAAGATTGTCTGGAGGTGCTCTGCCCAGCAGATTGGGAACTTTGAGGAGCTTCAGGCGCTCCATCCCCCTGGCTGGCTACTCAGCTCCAAGGCCCCTGACTGTGATATACAGCCTACTGAGCCTTCCTCCTGGCCTGACAGCACCAGCTAGCAAACTGGCAGTCACTACTCTGGCATCAGGCCATTCAGAGGGAGGCCCCGCCTACAATAGCTGGAGACACAAAGCACAGAGGCTTACACCTGTGTGCTCAGCCCACTGGCTCTGATACAGGAGACAGGCAGGGCAGACGGGAATCAGGAAACAGATCTTTCCTCCCACCAGGCACCAATTCTGCTCCCCTACGATACCCAGCCTCACTCTAGGGACGGAGCTACTCCAGAGACTGGAGCTTCTGGGCACTAGGGCACCACAAAGAAATATGAAACATCAAAAGAACATGGTTCAGACCAAAATCTCACAAACCCCCAAAAAAGGGCAAAATGAAACTGAACCCACCAATCTACCTGAAAGAGAGTTCAAAATAAAAATCATAAACATGCTAATGGAGGTACAGAAAAATATTCAAGAACTCAGGAATGAATTTAAGATGGAGAGTCAATAATTAAGAAATTCCATATCTGAAATGAAACATACAATGGAGGAATTTAAAAGCAGATTAGATGTAGTAGAAGAGATGGTAAATGGAATAGAAATTAGAGAAGAGGAATACAAAGAAGCTGAGGCACAGAGAGAAAAAAGGATCTCTAAGTATGAAAGAATATTGAGAGAACTGTGTGGCCAATCCAAATGGAACAATATTCATATTACAGGGGTACCAGAAGAAGGAGAGAGAGAAAAGTGGATAGAAATTGTCATTGAGGAGGTAATTGCTGAAAACTTCCCCAATCTGGGGAAAGAGATAGTCTCTCAAGCCTTGGAGGTGCACAGATCTCCCAACACAAGGGACCCAAGGAAGACAACATCAAGACATATAATAATTAAAATGGCAAAGATCAAGGACAGAGACAGACTTTTAAAAGCAGCTAGAGAGAGAAAAGAGATTACATATGAAGGAAAACACATCAGGCTATCACCAGACTTCTCAGCAGAAACCTTATGGGCCAGGAGGGAGTGGCATGATATATTTAATGCAATGAAGCAGAAGGGCCTTGAACCAAGAATACTCTACCTGGCAATGTTATCATTTAAATTTGAAGGGATTAAACAATTTTCAGACAAGTAAAAGCTAAGAGAATTTACCTCCTATAAACCACCCTTACAGTGAATTTTGGAGGGACTCCTATAGATGGAAGTATTCCTAAGGCTAAATAGATGTCACCCAAGGGATAGACAAAGAGTACAGAAAGTGATTCATAACAAAGAATAGAGGAAGAAGAAAAAGGAGGAAAAAAAAAAAGGAATCTTTAGGTTGTGTTTGTAATAGTATATGAAGTGAGTTAAATTAGCCTTAGGTAGTAAGGGAATTACCTTTGAACCTTTGTTGACCACGAATCTAAAGCCTGCAATGGCAATAAGTACATATCTTTCGATAATCACCCTAAATGTAAATGGTCTGAATGCACAAATCAAAATACGTAGACTCACTGAATGGACACAAAAACAACACCCATCTATATGTTGCCTACAAGAGATTCACTTCTAACCCAAAGACATAACACAGACTGAAAGTAAAGGGATAGAAAAAGATATTTCATGCAACTAATAGTGAGAAAAAAGCAGGAGTTGCAGTACTTGTATCAGACAAAATAGACTTCAAAACAAAGAAAGTCACAAGAGACAAAGAAAGACATTACATAATGATAAATGGGTCAGTCCAACAAGAGGACATAACTATTATAAATATCCATGCACCCAACACAGGATCACCTACATATGTGGTAAAACAAATACTAACAGAATTAAAGGGGGAAATAGAATGCAGTGCATTCATTTTGGGAGAGTTAAACACATGACTCACTCCAAAGGACAGATCAACGAGACAAAAACTTAATAAAGAGACAGAAGAACTGAACAACATATTAGAACAGATGGACTTAACGACATCTACAGGACACTCCAACCAAAAGCAACAGGATATGTATTCTTCTCAAGTGCACACGGAACATTTTCAAGAATAGGTCATATACTAGGCCACAAAAAGGACCTCAGTAAATTCAAAAAGATTAAAATTGTCCAAATCAGCTTTGCAGATCACAAAGGTATGGAACTAGAAATAAATTACTCAAAGAAAATGAAAAAGCCAACAAACACATGGAGACTTAATAGCATGTTCCTAAATAGTTAATGGATCAATGGTCAAACAAAAACAGAGATCAAGCAATATATGGAGACAAATGACAACAATAATTCAACAGCACAAAATCTGTGGGACATAGTGAAGGCCATGCTAAGAGGGAAATATATTGCAATACAGGCCTACCTCAGGAAAGAACAATCCCAAATGAACAGTCTAAACTCACAATTAATCAAACTAGAAAAGGAAGAAAAAATGAGGCCCAAAGTGAGTAGAAGGAGGGACATAATAAAGATTAAAGTCCCAAAAAATAAATTTGAGAAGAATAAAACAATAGAATAAATGAAAACAGGAGCTGGTTCTTCGAGAATTTAACAAAATAGATAAACCCATAGCCAGACTTATCAAGAAAAAAGAGAGTCTACACACATAAACAGAATCAGAAATGAGAAAGGAAAAATCATGATGGGCACCATAGAAAAATGAAGAATTATGAGAGAATACTATGAAAGATTATATGGTAACAAACTGGATAACCTAGAAGAAATGGACAACTTTCTAGAAAAAAATACAACCTACCAAGGCTGACCCAGGAAGAAACAGAAAATCTGAATAGACCAATTACCAGCAAAGAAATTGAATTGGTAATAAAAATACTACCTAAGAACAGGACTCCTTGACCAGATGGTTTCAGTGCTGAATTTTATGAAACATTTAGTGAAGACCTAATACCCATCCTCATTAAAGTTTTCCAGAAAGTAGAAGAGGAGGGAATACTCCCAAACTCATTCTACAAGGCCAACATCACTCTAATACCAAAACCAGGCAAAGACACCACAAAAAATGAAAATTAGAGACCAATACCCCTGAGGAACAGAGATGCAAAAATACTCAACAAAATATTAGCAAACCGAATTCCAAAATACATCAAAAAGATCATCCATCATGATAAAGTGGGATTCATCCCAGGGATATAAGGATGGTACAACATTCGAAAATCCATCAACATCATCCACTACATTAACAAAAAGAAATACAAAAACCACATGAATATCTCTTTAGATGCTGAAAAACATTTGACAAAATTCAACATCCATTCATGATAAAAACTCTCAACAAAATGGGTATAGAGGGCAAGTACCTCAACATAAAAAAGGCCATATATGAGAAACCCACAGCCAACATTATACTTAACAGCAAGAAGCTGAAAGCTTTTCCTTTAAGATCAGGAACAAGACAAGGATGCCCACTCACCCCACTTTTATTCAACATAGTTCTAGAGGTCCTGGCCATGGCAGTCAGACAACACAAAGAAGTAAAAGGTATCCAGATTGGTAAGGAAGAAGTCAAACTGTCCCTGTTTGCTGATGACATGATATTGTACATAAGAAACCCTAAAGACTTCCCTCCAACTAGATCTAATATCTGAATTCAGTACAGTTGCAGGATACATAGTTAATACACGGAAATCTGTTGCATTCCTATACACTAACTATGAACTACCAGAAAGAGAAATCAGGAAAACAATTCCATTCACAATTGTATCAAAAAGATTAAATACCTCAGAATAAACCTAAGCAAGGAAGTGAAAAACTTATACTCTGAAAACTACAAGACACTCATGAGAGAAATTAAAGAAGATACCAATAAATGGAAACACATCCTGTGTTCATGGATAGGAAGAATTAATATTGTCAAAATGGCCATCCTGCCTAAAGCAATCTGCGGATTGAATGCAATCCCTATCAAAATACCAACAGCATTCTTCGATGAACTAGAGCAAGTAGTTCTAAAATTCATATGGAACGGCAAAAGACCCTGAATAGCCAAAGCAATCCTGAGAAGGAAGAATAAAGTGGGGGAATTATGCTTCCTGACTTCAAGCTCTACTACAAAGCTACTGTAATCAAGACAATTTGGTACTGGCACAAGAACAGACTTATAGACCAATGAAACAGACTAGAGGGCCCAGATATAAACCTAAGTATATGTGGTCAATTAATATATGATAAAGGAGCCATGGACATACAATCGGGATATGACAGCCTCTACAACAACTGGTTTTGACAAAACTGAACAGCTACATGCAAGAGAGTGAAACTGGGTTATTGTCTATCCCCATACACAAAAGTAAAATCTAAGTGGATCAAAGACCTGAATGTAAGTCATGAAACCATAAAATTCTTAGAAAAAAAGATAGTTAAAAATCTCCTGAAATATAAACATGAGGAACTTTTTTCTGAGTGCATCTCCTCGAGCAAGGAAAACAAAAGAAAAAATGAACAAGTGGGACTATATCAAACTAAAAAGCTTCTGTACAGCAAAGGATACCATCAATAGGACAAAAAGACATCCTACAGTATGGGAGAATATATTCCTAAAGGATATATCCAATAAGGGGTTGAGATCCAAATTATATAAAGAGCTTGTGCACCCTAACAAACGAAAAGCAAATAAGCCATTTAAAAAAGGGCAGAGGCACTGAACAGACACTTCTCCAAAGAAGAAATTCAACTGGCCAACAGGCACATGAAAAGATGCTCCCCATCACTAATCATCAGAGCAATGCAAATTAAAACCACAATGAGGTATCACCTCACACCTGTTAGGATGGTGCCATCCAAAAGACAAACAACAACAAATGTTGGCGAGGATGTGGAGAAAGGGGAACCCTCCTACACTGCTGGTGGGAATGTACAGTAGTTCAACCATTTTCAAAGCAGTATGGAGGTTCCTCAAAAACTCAAAATAGAAATATCATTTGACCCAGGAATTCCACTCCTAGGTATTTACCCTAAGAATGCAGCAGCCCAGTTTGAAAAGGACAGATGCACCCCTATGTTTTTTGCCGCACTATTTACAATAGCCAAGAAATGGAAGCGACCTGTGTCCATCAGTAGATGAATGGATAAAGAAGATGTGGTACATATACACAATGGAATATTATTCAGCCATAAGAAGAAAACAAATCCTACCATTTGCAACAACATGCATGCAGCTAGAAGATATTATGCGGTGTGAAATAAGCCAGGTGGAGAAAGACAAGTATCAAATGATTTCACTCATCTGTGGAGTATAAGAACAACAAAAAAACTGAAGGAACACAACAGCAGCAGTCTCACAGAACCCAAGAATTGACTAACAGTTACTAACGGGAAAGGGACTGGGGAAGATGGGGGGAAGAGAAGAATAAGGGGGAAAAAGGGGCATTCCAGTTAGCACACATAATGTAGCGGGTGGGGTGATATGGGGAAGGCAGTATAACACAGAGAAGACAAGTAGTGGTTCTATAGCATCTTACTACGTTGATGGACAGTGATTGTAATGGAGTATGTAGTGGGGATTTGATAATAGGGGGAGTATAGTAACCATAATGTTGCTCATATAATTGTACATTAGTAATACCGAAAAAAAGCAATCCAGTATAAATTTTTTTTAATATGACCAAGTCAAATTTTGTCATAAAATGCAAGGATAGCTTAGCATTAGAAAATCAATAAATGTTATTCCATACACTAATATTTAAAGGAGGAAAATATATGATTATCTTAATAAGATGGAAATATCTGTTAATAATTATTCTTGGATTAAAAAAAAACCTCTCAGCCTGTGAGTCAAAAGAAATTTCTGTAAGCTGATAAAGAGTTAATACACAAAACATAAGGCAAACACTTGTAAAAGTATGAAATTTCAAAAGTATTATCCATTATATGTGGAGCAAGGTAAAATTATCCAGTGTCATCATTTTTATTCAACCCTGAATATTTTTCTAGCCAGCACAGCAAGCAGAAGACAAATAAATAAGTAAACAAATTACAGTTCTGCAGAAGATAAATAAGTAAACAAATTACAGTGCAAACATGAATGGAAAAAATAAGACATTGTTATTTACAAATGATATGCTTATCTCCAGAGAAGTTATGTGTTGAGAAGTCATTGAAATAAGTAAGGGAAATTTTCAAATTGGCTAGTTATAAGATAAACATAAAAATTCAATTTGTGTCTGTTTGCAAAATAGTCATTATAAGCGTAATTAAAATAGAAAATACTTATTATATCAAGAAAAAATAAGGTAACAAGCAGTACGTGTAATACAATGTATGTGATATCTATCCAAAAACTGATTTGAAACACATTACAAAGACATTAGTATATTGTGACTCGTGTTTCTAGATCAGAGGACTCAGTATTCTAAATAAGTTGATTCTCTCCAAATTAACTCATAGATTCAGTAGAATTCCAATAGATGGCTAACATTTTGAGGGATTTGAAAAGTGACTTACTACATCTGTATGGGTCAAGGTGATTTTAATATTATCGGAATTCTAATAAAAATTTCACCATAGGTTTTGGAAAAATTTGACTACTTATTTTTTGTGGGTTATCCTAATTGTGAAATTTGGTTGGAAAAACAAAAGCTCAATAACCAAATCCTTCAGAAGGGAAAATCATATGGGGATACTTGCCCTACAACGTATAAACACATCTAAATCTCTAGTAGGCATAACTGTGTTATCAGTTCTAGGGAAAATATTTAACAGTGGAACCAAATAGCAAACCTGGATCAATTCCACAAATAAAAGTGAACTTGATACAAAGGAAAGCTTTAGAGATCAAGAGCAGTGAGAGAAGAATGGTCTGTTTAATAAATGGTAGTGAGATAGTGTTATCTCTGGAAGTAAATTCATTCCATTCCATGTACCATGCACAAAAGTTCATTTACTATAAAGAATTAAATGTGAAAGTAAAACTTTAAAATATTTAGAATAAATTATCAGAGAATAACTTTATGTGTTTTGTTTGGGAAATACTTTGTTAATCAATATACTATGCGTAAAAGAAAAAGATTAACCATAAACAAGGTATTAACCATAAAAAGTGTTTGATAAAGTTGGCTATGTGAAAATTTGGCACTTCTGTTGATCTAAATACATCATAGTAAAAGTGAAAATAAATAATAAACTGGGGTACAAAAGACTCATGTCAAAAATGTATAAAGAACTCCTACAAATCAAGGCAACCTAATAGAGAAATATGCAAAAGCATGAAGCAATGGTTTACAGGAGTATAGCAAATAGTAAGTATATAATAAATTCCATAGTTACTAGAAAATTCATTTTAAAAATCAAAGTGGAAAACCAATTTATACCTACTAGATTGGCAAATATTAAAATGTCTAACAAGTGAATGTTAGTGAGGATATGGGAAATATGTACTCTTGGACAGAGCAAGTGCCTGTGTTGGTATAACCAGTTTGAAAACATGTTTGCCTTAGCTTATAAAAACATAGTAAAAGCAGTTCCATTTAGTAGCGTACACTGTTTCCAAACTTTATGAACCTGACCCACCTTATATTACATTATATTTTACATTGAGATACCAGTACAATTATGCAAATTTAAATATGTATGTGTATAGATATATAGAAATAACTGAAACCAACCTTTGTGAAACATTTCTATTTAAAATCCTGAAAAACTGTTCATAGTAACCATTTTGATTTCATTAGGTTGTGATGCACAGTATAAATATCCTAGCCTATGGAAGATCTTGCATAATACATCAGAAGGAGTAAGTTTCAGGGAAATTCACTCAAGCAACTATTATTAAAACAAAATTTTAAAACAACTCATATGTTTATTGACAATAGAATAAATAGTTTTGTATCATGGCAAAATAAATTCACCAGTAAAACTGAACTACTATATACAATAATCTATGAATCTTAGGAATATGTTGTGTGAAATTAGTGACTTCAGATTGCTATATATAGCACTATTTTTATCAAGTGCAAAAACAGCAAGATAAAAGAATGTATTGTTTATGGATAAGTACAGTGAAGGTAAAAATCACCTTTAAAAATGGATATTGATTGCCACTGCGGGAGTGTTGCTGTGGGATGGCAGATGACCTGTATCTGAAAGGAGTACAAAGGACTTTCAATAGTATTTTTAATATTCTAGCTGTTAAGTTAGATATTCGGTTGACCAAAGTTTGTCCTATACCATATAACACAGATTATATGTATCAACATTACATAAAACAAATTTAGCACAAAACGTATTTCATATCACCCATGGAGACTAATGGGAGATAAACCCAAAAGAAAATGTAGAGTAGAGGTATTTCCTGCCTTTCTAATTATTGGCATAATTGCATAATAGAGTGGGCCATCTAATTTTGAAAATGGCACCAGCTGCTGCTCCCATAAGAATGTCGTGTATCTCTGTGAAGATGAGGGAATACATACTCTTTGGTGTTTTTATCTTTCCCTGTTCTATAATACTTTTAATAAAATGCCACTACAAGAAAATAAGTTTATATTATCTCTCCAGTGCTCTGAAGTTCTCTACGTTTCTCAGTTAGAAGAATATTTATTGGTTTTTAGTAACTCTTGGGAGGAACTATTAGGCAGCTGGTAGATGCTCTGTTAAGGCTGACATTTACTTGCTTCTTAGCTATAGCTGAGTTGAGAACCTCTGGGTTATTAATTATTAGTAAAGATTTTGCATTTCATTAGGTTCATCCTGTTCTCAAAAGCCTTTTACTTCAGTCAATTGTTCTCTCTTATGAACTGTAATGGTGATATGATTAGGTAAGTTTTGTGAACATCTGTGATGTATTTTATCTTCATAACCAACTGTGGGATATTGAGAGTGAATGTTGTTAGGTGTGATATCTGAAACTAATTCTCATCTATTTCAGTAAGTGATTTTTTTGGTAGAATTAGTAATGTAGTTTCACCCAAACTGCACTAAGTGAAGGTGAAATTTAGCAATCTTCTGACTAATTCAATTTATGTAGATAATCTGTAAAATAAAACAAAACCTACTTTCCTTATAGAAATATAGTTTTGTATAACCTTGGGTGTTCTTCAAATAGTTGTTACTTGAAATCAATATGGATAATGTATAAAGCAAGATGTATATGGTTTTTTAGAACTTGAAACAGCATAGTTATCTTAAATGTATATACCACTTCACCCTTTCTGAAGTCCCTTTTTCTTTACATGAAGGAAGAGTACAAGGTATGATAAAATTATAGGTTAACTTTCAGTATTACCCTTACAAAGACTAACTTTTAATGGAACTACTTTGTGAGAAAGTTTTAACCCTGTGAATAGCATACCATAATTTAAGACTGTTCTGTGGATGTTGTGAAATTCATCCACATTAATGGTAATTAGTATCTCCTCGGGCAAGAGAAACAAAATAAAAAATGGTAAGATATCACCTCACACCAGTCAGGATGACCACTGTCCAAAAGACAAAATATAACAAGTATTGATCAGGATGTGGAGAACTGGGAACTCTCTTACACTGTTAGTGGCGATGTCAATTGGTGCAGCTACTGTGTGAAGCAGTATGGAGGTTCCTCAAAAAACTAAAAATAGAAATACCATATGACCCAGTAATCCCACCTCTAGGAATTTACCTGAAGAAAACAAAATAACTGATTAAAAAAGATATATGCACCCCTATGTTTATTGCCACATTATTTACAATAGCCAACATATGGAAACAACCTAAGTGTCTATCAATAGGTGAATGGATAAAGAAATATGGTACATATACACAATGGAATATTATTCAGCCATAAAAAGAAAAGAAATCTTACCATTTGCAACAACATGGATGGACCTAGAGGGTGTTATGCTTAGTGAAAGAAGCCAGGTGGAGAAAGGCCAATACCATATGATTTCACTTATTTGTGGAGTAAAAAAACAAAGCAAAACAGAAGGAACAAAATAACAGTAGAGTCACAGACATTAAGAAGTGACTAGAGTTTACCATGGGGGAGGGGCTGAAGTAGGTGGATTGGGAGATTAAGGGGAATAAAAGGGGACAAAAATTTTTAATCATAATGTAGGTTGGTTGTGGGTATAGTAGTACATGGAGAATATAGCCAGTGACTCTGTAACATCTTCCTGTGTTGGCAGATAGCAGTACTAGTGGGGGTAAGCATTTAATAATATGGGTAACTTGAACCACTGTGTTGTGTACTTGAAACTAATAAAAGATTGTATATCAGTGATACTTCAGTTAAAAAATACATTGAAAGAAAAATTCTACCATTGGGAAAAAGCTTTTTAAAAATAGTTTTAATGGGAAATAGCAGCATGAGGTTTGTTTTTCTCTTGCTAGGAATATAATTGGCTACTAGGAAGAATAGAAAATTTCCTCATGTATCACATTTTCACTCAAGTTGATGAAAGCTGAGCTCAGCTATCATACATTGGTGTGTACATTTTTACTTTTAAGCTATTACTAAAACAATCTGATCCACAATTTGGAATAAGCTGGCTGTTATATAACCTAAAGTAGGTAATACTTATTCTTCCATCTTCATCGTTGAAACTCTTCTTCAGTTTTATCTTTTGGATAAGAAAAAAATAATGTTTGATGGTTTTTAAAATAGTATTGCTACTGATTAGGATGTATAATGCATGAACATAACAGAAGGCATTCAACAAAAACATCCAAGAAGCTCAGTGAACTTTGTACAGGATAAATAGTATAACAAAGGCAAACAAAAACAAATAACGGAATTAGAAAAACCACAATCAACAGATACATTATAGTCAAATTGCTGAAGACCAACAATAAAGAGAAAATTGTGAAGGTCTACAGGGAAAAGTCATTACTTAGAGAAGAACAAAAATAGTATGAAATGATAGAAAATAAAATAGACAAGAATAAATGACTAGGAAAAAATGATGAACACATCAGTGAGTTGTGGGGTAACTTAAAGCAACCTAAAAATGAGTATTTGGAGCCTCAGAGAAGGTTTGGGAGAGATAGAAATTATTTGAAGAAGTAAACTGTAGATGTTTTTCTAAATTTCATAAAAATTATGCCCCCTCTCCCCCCACCAGATCCAAGATGCTCAATGAATGACAAACACTAGAAACATAAAGAAAATTACATGGGATTATTCATAATTAAATTGGCTAAACTAGTTACAAAGACTCTTAAAAGAAAACAGAGGGGGAAAAGACAATTATGTACAAAGGAACAGAGACATTAATGACTTTAGACTTCTCAATGGAAACAATGCAAGGAGAGAACAGTGGAACAACATCCTTATGTACTAAAAGACAAAGATCCCTGTCACAGCATTTTTATATATATAGTAAGTATTACTTTCAAAAGTGAAGTGAGTGAAATTGTTACTGGCAGAGATGCTGTTTTTCCCAGGATTGTGTATTGGAGGTGACAAAGAATGAAGCCAGCAGACAAGAGTATGGAGCAACCAGCAAAGTTTAATAGAAGAGTGAAAGAAGAAAGAAAAGCTGCTGCTTAGCGGGAGGGGGCCCAGGGGAGGACACCACTAGAACTGCAGTGTTTTGGGTTTATAAGTACAAAAATGGAGTAAACCACTCAGGTGGCTGGGAACTGTTGCTAGGGCCTGTTGCTATGGCTGAGCTAGGATCAAAGGAAAAGAAAAAACTCCCTTTTCTCAGGCTGAAGTTTCCCAGATGTCCGGGATGAGGCTTTTTGTTTACTGAGAAGCCTTAACCCTAGTTCCTTTCTGCCTGTGCCTTACTGGGACCTTGAGCTCTATCTGCCTGTGTCTAACTCCTGCCTCAAAGTCATCAACAGGAATGTCAAAGCAAGAACTTCCACTAATCCACTACTTATAAAGTTGATGATAACAGTGGCAAAATCTGTGTCAAAAAATTCAAATATGTCAAAATCTTCAGATCTTTGGAAATTAACCTAAGTCTCTCCACAAGCAGCAACAAGAAAAATGGCTAACTCTTCTTAAGAACCATGGTATTTTTGGTGTTTATTCTTGCCTTATCACCAGATTCCCCCTCCCATCTCCAAAGCAGTTTTAAAAACTAACACTTCTATAGTAGATAGAAACAGAAGCCTAGCAGCCACTGGAAAAGGCAGAGAAGGTTTCAAGCCCCCAAAGGCACTTCCTTAGAGAATTATCATCTGTTTGGAGAATCTCTGGAAACATTCATCTACAGGATTTGTCTTTATTTGACATTTAGACTTGAACTGAGTGAGGAGTTTTTCTTGAGTCCATTTGTCAGTGGCAATTGTTGAACATCCCAGATGCCTGAGGTTGTGATAATAGTTGGGACAAACAGTAACTTATTAAAAACTTTAAAGGAAAAGCTGGGCAGTATGATATTTATAGTGGACTTTGAACATCTTAGATGTTTCCCAGGGAATCTAGAAGACCACAAACACAGAGGGCAGCACCTATGTTCAGGGCTATATGCGTGCCTAGAAAAGACTGGAGAAATGCTAAGCTCCCATCTCTGGCCAACTTGAGATTTCTTGAACAAGCCGGAGGTGAAGGCTAAGCAGAGTTGTAAATGACTTGAGCATTGCAGCTGTACCCCAACACACATAGAGAGCCCAATAGCAAAGGTTGTGCGACTTACTGGTTGCAGTCATTTAAAAAAAATCTCCCTGATGATTAACTGACCACTGAGGTTAAACTCACAGAGACTTCTGTGCCATATACGATGACAAAAAATAAAGACTTCATAGTATTGCTTTAGGAAAGTCACTAAAAAAAAAGAAAAACAGCAAAACCAGTGCAACACACAGCAACAACAAAAGCCCTCATGGTGGTGGGGAAGCAATCTGAGTTCTGGACTTGCCACAGTGTATTAAAATGTTCATCTTTCATCAAGGATTAGGGGACATGCAGACACAATAATTATATATACCATTCACAAAAAAAAGAATACTCATTAGAAACTGTCCTTAAGGATGTCCGGAAGTTGAAATTACTAGAGAAATCATTTAAATAGGGCATTCTAAATATGATCAAGGAAGTAAAGGAAGTCTAATCTAAAAATTAAAGTAAGAGAAATGATGCCTCACCAAATACAGAATATAAATAAGGAGATTAAAATTTATGAGAAATAACCCTTTAAAAATTCTGGATTTAAAAGGTGTAACTAAAATGCAAAATTTTAGAGGGGCTCAACATTTGAACTGGCAGAAAAAAATGATCAGCAAACCTTAAATTTGATCAATTGAAGAACAAAAAGAACAACAAATGAAGAAAATGAACAACCACCTGTGGGGCACCAAGTGTACCAGCCTACTCATAATGGAGAGTATGTGCATGAGAAGAAGGGAAAGAGATAGGCAGAAAAATACTTGAAGAAATAATGCCTACAAAACTAATGAAAATCATGAAAAACACTAATATACACATCCAAAAAAGATTAAAAATTCTATGCTGGAAAAATTCAAATCTACCCTGGTAACATCAAAGTAAAATTTCTGAAGACAAGACAAAGAATCTAGACAGTAGCGAGAGAGGAGTAACTCAACATGTATGAGGGATTTTCAGTAACATTAATAGCTAATATCTCATTAAAATCCAATATTTATTGAAACAAACACCTACATGTAAGTGGATGTGAGCAGTTCAAACCCATATTGTTCAAAGGCCAACTGTAAATACATTCCCACCCTTAAGGAACTCATGGTTTACTGAGGGAACAATCCTTTTACCTGACAAATATAATGTGTGAAGTGCTGTGAATGAGCTAAATAAGGTATTTTTTTTGATCCTGCTAGTGGGATAAATGACCATAAAAGGTAGGGCAGAAGACTGCCTGGAGGAAACTTCAGCAAGGAACCATTATAGTTCCATTTGTACTTTCTATGTTTTCTTACTGACAATTTTAAAGTTTGTAATTATTATTCTTTTTTTTTTGGTATCATTAATATACAATTACATGAGCAACATTTTGGTTACTAGATCCTCCCCATTATCAGGTCCCCACCACATACTCCATTACAGTCACTGTCCATCAACATAGTAAGATGCTATAGAATCACTACTTGTCTTCTCTGTGCTATACTGCCTTTTCCGTGGCCCCCAATACATTATGTGTGATAATCGTAATGCCCCTTATTCTCTTTATCCTCCCTTCCACACCCTCCCCCCCAGTCCCTTTCCCTTTGGCAACTGTTAGTCCATTCTTGGATTCTGTGAGTCTGCTGCTGTTCTGTTCCTTCAGTTTTTGCTTTGTTCTTATGCTCCACAGATGAGTGAAATCATTTGGTATTTGTCTTTCTCTGCCTGGCTTATTTCACTGAGCATAATACCCTCTAGCTCCATCCATGTTGTTGCAAATGGTAGGATTTGTTTTCTTCTTATGGCTGGATAATATTCCATTGTGTATATGTACCACATCTTTATCCATTCATCTACTGATGGACATAGGTCACTTCCATTTCTTGGCTATTGTAAATAGTGCTGCAATAAACATAGGGGTGCATATGTCTTTTTGAGACTGGGAAACTGCATTCTTAGGGTAAATTCCTAGGAATGGAATTCCTGGGTCAAGTGGCATTTCTATTTTGAGTTTTTTGAGGAACCTCCATACTGCTTTCCACAATGGTTGAACTACTATACATTCCCACCAGCAGTGTAGGAGGGTTTCCCTTTCTCCGCATCCTCACCAGCATTTGTTGTTCCTAGTCTTTTCTATGTTGGCCATCCACTGGCATGAGGTGATATCTCATTGTGGTTTTAATTTGCATTTCCCTGATAATTAGCGATGTGGAGCATCTCTTCATGTGCCTGTTGGCTATATGAATTTCTTCTTTGGAGAAGGGTCTGTTCATATCCTCCCCCCATTTTTTATAGGGTTATTTGCTTTTTGGGTGTTGAGGCATATGAGTTCTTTATATATTTTGGATGTTAACCCCTTGTCAGATGTGTCATTTACAAATATATTCTCCCATACTGTAGGATGCCTTTTTGTCATGTTGATGGTGTCCTTTGCTGTACAGAACCTTTTTAGCTTGATGTAGTCCCATTTTTTTATTTTTTATTTTGTTTCCGTTGCCCGGGGAGATATGTTCATGAAGAATTTGCTCATGTTTATATCCAAGAGATTTTTGCCCATGTTTTTTTCTAAGAGTGTTATGGTTTCATGACTTACATTCTGATCTTTGATCCATTTCGGATTTACTTTTGTGTATGGGGTTAGACAATGATCCAGTTTCATACTCTTGCATATAGCTGTCCAGTTTTGCCAAAACCAACTGTTGAAGAGGCTGTCATTTCCCCATTGTATATCCATGGCTCCTTTATCATATGTTAATTGACCCTATATGCTTGGATGTAATTTTTATTCTACTTATCTTTATCATTACTCCTTTGTGAAATATATTAACATTTCTATTTCTTTTGGTAGCATGAGTCTTTGCTATCAGTAATGATGCATACATTGATTTTTCCTCATCGTTCTTTCCCTTCCAAATCTAACTTTAATAGTTTATATTCTCAGGTCTTCTTATTTGCTTTTTCCCCTTCTCCTGTTCATTCAGTGTTCTAGTTGCTGGGGTTACAGCTTAAAGCACTGAAAAAAAAATGTTACAGGTTTTATAGTCTAGTAGGAGGATACAGGCGATATATAAATGTAACATATATTATGCCATAAGATCTATGTGAAGGAAGAAATAGGAAATTTGAGTTATAAAGTATGCCAAAGGGAAGAGGGTAAATTGCAATTTTAAGTAGATCCATTAGAGAAGGATTCAATAATCAGATACCTTTTCAGCGAGGAAATGAGAAAACAAAGAATTTAGCTTCCAGATGTGCATTTCTCAGGGAACAATATTCCTATTATCTTTCTTTTTGGCTTTTTCCATTTATTTATGGGTTAATTTCTCAGCTTTTAACTCACATAATTATATAAAGGAGCAACTTTTCTTTGGATTTTTTCTTTCTATCATAATTTTCCATTGTTTCCAAGAACTCTTTCTTATTCTCTTAGTATTTCATTTACATAACATTCTGTTCTTATTTCTTATGTACCTTCTCTCTGAGGATACATGTTTTTTAAAGATCTCTTGTCTTTCTTGCACTGCATATATTTACTCTCACTTCCTTTTGTCTTTCATTTTTTAATGTTTTCTCAAAGGTTATCTGTTTCATGTTTCAGACTGAAACATTAAAAACGTAATGGACAGTACTAGTTGATTATTTGTATAGAATGATCAGGTGAAAATCAGAGCTTTTCACTGGGACAGTCTCAAATTTTACAAGTATGTGCAAATGTTTTTTTCTGGGCTTCTTTGTCTTTTCAAAGAAGTTTTCTGCTCTTCTTTCTGGGGGTCATATGTACCTGATTGACAATCTTCTTGGGTCAAAATTACATAAAGGAGCAAGAAGCCTACATGTTCATACTTATTCCCACTGTTTTTAATAAAAGACATCTCCCTCATTCTCCCTTTCCTGCTCTTTCTGAGGCTGGAGCCTTTAGTTTAGTTTCTCTATAGAATATACCTACAGTCTTTTAAGGATGGTCACCTGGCTCAGAGACATGGAAGAAAGAGTCTGGCTGGCTTAACTTCCCCTTGCATGGGCTTTATACACCTTGTTTTAAACTCAGAATTTCATACTCAAGAGATTTTTTCAGCCAGGATTGCTTCTAGCTGGATTCCTTTTCATCAAGCATTTTCAGTTTTCCTAGCTCTGCTAAAGATTCCATCGACCTTCCCCCTTCTTTTGCTTGTACTTATTCATCTGCTAAACCTGAAGAATAACAGCCATCTGGAATTCTTCCCAGTATGGTTATGGACATGAAATAAAATAATGGACTTGAAAACTTCTTTTAACCTTTCCAGCCTACATTGTTCCCTCTTCTCTTTGCTCATGGCTGTCCAGTTGCCTTCTTTTTATTCCTTTATCACTCCGTATTGTGTATCGCCATGGAATCTGTCTTACACATTCTTACTTCTGCCTGTAATGATATTTCGTCACACTTTTTCATCATTATCTTTTTCGTTATAACATCTAGTACATAAACATATATACATAATTACATGTATTATATATATAAACATATATATTACTAGAGCGTATTAACATTATGAACAGGTAACCAACACGCAACCCAGAGAATAAAACATTTAACATTTACTTCATCTACCTCTGTGGCTGTCTCCTAAACCAACCCCTTTTCTTCAGAGTCAAACTTTATCCCACATTTTATAAACACAATTACATTTCTGTCAAAAATTACTGTTACATATTTGTATACGAGTAAATCCTATATTGTATAGAGTGGTGCTTTATAAATAGTATAATACTGTATGCAGTGTTCTGAACTGTGTCTTTCTCTTTCAAATTATGCTTTCATATTTCACCCATGTTATTGGATAGTTCACATATTTTGGTTGCTGTGAAATATGTTACTATAATGAAGTTCCTAAATTTTTCATCTATTGTTCTGTTTATGTATTTGTTTTTTTTATTATTAAACATTCTGCCATGGGCATCCTTCTACATGTATCCTGGTGCACATTTGCAAAAGTCTCTCTGGGGTAAAACCTAGGAGTAGGATTGCTGTTTCAGGAGTTAATGTGAAAGTTCAGATTTATAAAATAATACCAATCAGCTTTCCAAAAGATTGCATCAAATTTATACCTCCAGTGTTAATGCTCAATTGTACATATTGATCCACATTATTTCAAACACTTGTCGGTTATCCTTCTATTTCTAATAATTCTTGTGGGTGGTAGTAAAACCTCATAATTATTTTTGCTTGTTACTTGAGACTATTACTGTGTCTAAATAATATTGAAAAATTCTCTGGAAATGTATTTTCACTTTTGTTTTACAATTACATCAGTGTTCTTTTCAGACATGTTTGGCCCCTCAAACATTGCCATTCCCTTGGGAAACTTTCTTTAAGAAAACTTCATGAAAACTGTTTAGTTATAAATTAACTACGCATGTGTCTCCCATCTAGTAGAACCAAGAGGAACATCTCTGACCTTTGTTCCACTCCATTTTTTTAAATGGTAGAAAATTAGCTCATTAGGTAAAGTAGGCATCACTGGCAAAAATGAATTTAATGTTTAAAAAATTAAAATGGAAAAAAAAAGTACAGCTAGACACTTAGATGTCTAAGTATCACTTGAAGGATATTCAAGATGGGAATAATGGTTTCCTTTGGGAGACAGGCCAGGGACACAGTTGTTTTACCCATTAAATTTTCTTTTATTATTAAGGTATTATCGATGTACACTCTTATGAAGGTTTCACATGAAAAGACAATGTGGTGACTACTTTCACCCATATTATCAAGTCCCCACCCATACCCCAGTACAGTCACTGTCCATCAGTGTAGTAAGATGCCACAAATTTACTATTTGCCTTCTCTGTGCTACACTGTTTTCCCCTTGACCCCCAACACCATGTGTACTAAACATAACACCCCTCAATCCCCTTTTCTTACCCTCCCCACCAGCCCTCCCACACCCCTCCCCTTTAGTAACCACTAGTTCCTTCATGGAGTCTCTGAGTCTGCTGCTATCTTTTCCTACAGGTTTGCTTCGTTGTTATACTCCACAAAAGAGGGAAATTAATTGGCACTTGTCTTTCTCTGCCTGGCTTATTTCACTGAGCATAATATCCTCCAGCTCCATCCATGTTGTTGCAAATGGTAGGATTTGTTTCTTTCTTTTGGCAGAATAGTGCTCCATTGTGTATATTTACCACATCTTATTTATCCATTCATCTACTGATGGACACTCAGGTTGCTTCCATATCTTGGCTATTGTAAAAAGTGCTGCAACAAACATAGGGGTGCATACATCATGCCACTCCCTTCTGGCCTGTAAGGTTTCTCTTGAGAAGTCTGATGATAGCCTAGCCTAATGGGCTTTCCTTTGTATGTGATCTTATTTCTCTCTCTGACTGCTTTTAATAGCCTGTACTTATCCTTGATCTTTGCCATTTTAATTACTATATGTCTTGGTGTTGTCTTCCTTGGGTCCTTGGTGTTGGGAGATCTGTGCATCTCCATGACCTGAGAGACTATCTCCTTCCTCATATTGGGGAATTTTTCAGCAATTACCTCCTCAAAGACAATTTCTATCCCTTTTTCTCTCTCTTCTTCTGGTACCCGTGTAATGCGAAAATTGTTCCATTTGGATTGGTCACACAGTTCTCTCAATATTCTTTCATTCTTAGAGATCCTTTTCTCTCTGTGCCTCAGCTTCTTTGTATTCTTCTTCTCTAGTTTCTATTTCATTTCTCATCTCCTCCACTGTATCCAATCTGCTTTTAATACCCTCCATTGTGCTCTTCAACGATTGGATCTCCGACTAGAATTCATTCCTTAGTTCTTGAATATCTTTCCGTACCTCCATGAGCATGTTAATGATTTTTATTTTGAACCCCGTTTCAGGAAGAGTCATGAGGTCAATGTCATTTAAATCTTTCTCAGGAGTTGTGTTAATAATTTTACTCTGAACCAGGTTCCTTTGGCATTTCGTATTTGTATATGGCACCCTATAGTGCCCAGAAGCTCTACTCTCTGGAGCTGCTCAGCCACTGAAGCAATGTCGGGGGTCGCAGGGGAGTGTTATTGGTGCCTGAGGGGAGGAAAGAGCTCTTTCCTGCTTCCTGGCTGCTATGCCTGTCTCCACTGCCTGAACCAGTGGGCGGAGCACACAGGTATAAGCCTCTATGCTTTGCGTTTGTAGTTTCTGTAGACAGATCTTCTCTCTGGCTGGGCTAATGCCAGGGTAGAGTTTGCCAGTTTGTGAGCCAAGGGAGGTGGCCAGGAGAAAGGTGCAGTAGGCTGCATATCGCAGAGGGGGTCCTTGGAGCTGTGTAGCCAGCTAGGGAGCTGGAACACCTGAAGATCATCTAAGAAGGAAGATTTATTTTTCCTGCTTAAATCTGAGAGTCTATATGGCAAAGCTCCCAACCTGCTGGACATAGTGTACCCAGGCAATTTTGACTACCTGTCCTCCCTCCTGAGCAGTAAGCTCTATGCAATCCTTGCCCCTTTAGCTGCCCTCGTGCTAAAGGCTTCCTTGTTAGGAAGTCTCTCAGACTGCCTGCCTTTCTTTTGTCCCAGAGCAGCTGGATATTGATCCCTGCTTTCCACAAGAGGCTGGAATCTCAGTCTCTCCAGGAATTCTGCCTGTCTTAGCTTTCCAACCCCTTACTCATGAGCATACCATGCAAGCACCATGAAATGTAAGTTTGTGTTCCCAAAGCAGATCTCTGGAGTTAGGTATTCAGCAGTCCTAGGCCTCCACTCCCTCCCTGCTCCATTTCTCTTCCTCCCACCATTGAGCTGGGATGGGGGAAGGGCTTGGGTCCTGCCAGGCCACAGCTTTGTTACTTACCCTGCTCTGTGAGGTCTGCTCTTTTCTCCAGGTGTATGAAGTCTGGCACAGTCATTTGTTCTCTCAGGATTAGTTGTATCAATTATATTTTCATTGTATGCAGTTTTAGGAGGAAACCTGGGTCTCACCTCTCATGCTGCCATCTTTTGTAAAACCTCATAATTTTAATTTATATTCTCCTGACTAATGTGTTTGAGCTTGGTTTTTTATTGAGCCTGTCTTTTGGGAAGTGCATGTTGAACATCTTTAGCCTGTTTTACATCAAATTTTCTGTACTTTCCTTATGGATATGTAGGAGGCTTTAAAAGTGATATTCTATGTACAAATTCTTTTTGTCAGTTGTTTATTACAAATATCCTTTTCTAGTGTGTATCTTTATTTCTCTTATTTAATGGTATATTTTCATGGAATTTCAGTATAGTCTTATTGATCTATTTTTGCCATATCGTTTGTGCATTTTTATTATATGTAAGAATTTTCCTTTTTCTAATTGAAATTCATGAAGTCATTCTCCTATAGAAATGTTACTGTTTAGATGGTGTTGTTTTTACTTTCACACGTAGTGTCTTTGACTTGGAATAAATTTTTGGTATTATGTGAAGTCATGCTCTGATTTTTCCCCATATATATATCCACTTGCCCAGAATTATCTTTACCAATTGTTCCATGCCTTGTTTTTCATAAATTAACCATTTGTATATGTAGGCTCCTGTTCTGTTCCTTTTGTCTGTTTACATATCTTTGCATCAACACTCCACTGTCTTTATTACTAGATTTGTAAAGAAGTCTTGATTTCTGAACATGCTGTGTCCAGTGGGTCAAATTCATGTGACAGGGAAGTTCTCTTGGAACAACATATAAGATTGATAAGATTGATAGTCACTGAGAAAACCAAATCTATAGGGATGCGGCCATGAAATACTGCCCTTTGTCAAAAGTGAAATGTGTAAATGCAGGATAGAAATCATGTAGAAAGAAGAGAAGAATACTCATTAGTTTATGTTTCCATCTAAAGTTGATGCTAATAACATTTATGGAGACACAAACTTTGTGTTAAAATATGGACCTGGACTAATGTGCCCTTGAAGTCATGCTGCTCCCACCCTTGAAAAGGGGCTGGCTATGGTTCCATTGAATCCTACAGCCATGAATAGAGAAAAGCCAACTGCCTCCAGCTTGCACTTGTCCTCAATGATGGAGTGTTTTAACCATATAAGCTAAATACTAGTGACTCAGTCTTGGGTTACTGGTCTATATCCAGTGCAGAGTCTGTAGGGATGATGATTTAAGGTACAAGTGACTATGGATATGTATATTGTATTTACAGATGTAACTTTTTTCCTAATCATTTTCACTTGGTTTATTAATACTTTGGGGAAAATTCTTGGTGCTGAGCTCCTGTGCTGCTTCCAGATCCTACGTTTAGAAATGGTAGTGGTACCCTTGACCTTGATTCAACATCATTGGAAAGTACCAAGATCAAAGAGTTCATTTGTGGGTGAGTTTTCCCTAACCATCCTTTACCATGTACACAGGACCAAGGACAACTACCTGTGTGAGACAGCACTATCCAGCAATCCTTTGGAGTCTTTTGGCGGTGAAAAACTAGAAGATCGTGAATTAAGTATTCAATAGGATGCTTACAAAGTTCAAATCTGCAGTGTAGTTTAAGAAAAGAAAGTGACCATAAATCTGGTTCACAGAGGATAATCCCTCCATTCTTTTGCATTTATATTTTAATGATATGGCTTATCATGACTATGTACATAATAATATAGCATACTTGATATCTACTTAAATCACAAAAATTAAAATGCAATTTCAGTTTTAAAGTTCAAAAGTCATTTTATTTTTAAACACAGAAGGAGAATATGGACAGTAGACTGAGAAAACAGGGGTGTATTTTTGGAATAATCACTGCAATATTCTTCTAAAGAATCACTGCTGTAAATTCTATATTTATGATATTATTAATGTATGTTCATGAATGTGGCTCAGAAGTAAGACTGCTTATTTTTTCATTTTTCTTGTTTGCTAGATTTTGTATAATCATTTCCTCCTCTTGTCCATTGAGAGGTCATTTTAAGTCATAGTCATATGTAAAAGTGAAAATATTATAAACAAATAGTATATAGTAATGGCCTCATTATGTTGATGGAATTTTGGTAAAAGCAAAAATGCAACTGGTTTATCAAATTGCTTGACCATGGATCAGCAGTGTGCCTTTGTCCTCTAGTCCTACCTGTAGAATGCAGTTAAGTCTGTAGACGTTTCCCCATCCTCCCACTCCAAGCCATCTGAATTAAAGCTAAAGAGATTGTGTAGTGACATTTGTCATGCTCTTTGGCCACCTAAAATCTTTATTTTTTCTTTGTTTTTTTTTAAATATAATTTATTATCATTGATTTACAATTACATGTGCAATATTATGATTATTAAACTACCCCTTCATCAGGTCCCCCCACCAACCCCATTACAGTCACTGTCCATCAGCGTAGTGAGATGCTATAGAATCACTACTTGTCTTCTCTGAGTTGTACTGCCCTCCCCGTGCCCCCCCAACATTACATCTGCTAATCGTAATGCCCCTTTTTCCCTCTTATCCCTCCCTTCCCGCCCATTTTCCCCAGTCCCTTTCCCTTTGGTAACTATTAGTCCGTTCTTGGGTTCTGTGAGTCTGCTGCTGTTTTGTTCCTTCAGTTTTTTTCTTTGTTCTTATACTCCACATATGAGTGAAATCATTTGATACTTGTCTTTTTCGGCTTGGCTTATTTCACTGAGCATAATACCCTCTAGCTCCATCCATGTTGTTGCAAATGGTAGGATTTGTTTTCTTCTTATGGCTGAATAATATTCCATTGTGTATATGTACCACATCTTCTTTATCCATTCATCTACTGATGGACACTTAGGTTGCTTCCATTTCTTGGCTATTGTAAATAGTGCTGCAATAAACATAGGGGTGCATCTGTCTTTTTCAAACTGGGCTGCTGCATTCTTAGGGTAAATTCCTAGGAGTGGAATTCCTGGGTCAAATGGTATTTCTATTTTGAGTTTTTTGAGGAACCTCCATACTGCTTTCCACAATGGTTGAACTAATTTGCAGTCCCACCAGCAGTGTAGGAGGGTTCCCTTTTCTCCACATCCTCGCCAACATTTGTTGTTGTTTGTGTTTTGGATGTTGGCCATCCTCACTGGTGTGAGGTGATATCTCATTGTGGTTTTAATCTGCATTTCTCTGATGATTAGCGATGTGGAGCATCTTTTCATGTGCCTGTTGGCCATCTGAATTTCTTCTTTGGAGAAGTGTCTATTCATGTCCTCTCCCCATTTCTTAATTGGATTATTTGCTTTCTGTTTGTTAAGGTGCATGAGTTCTTTATATATTTTGGATGTCAACCCTTTATCAGATACATTTTTTATGAATATATTCTCCCATACTGTAGGATGTCTTTTTGTTCTACTGATGGTGTCCTTTGCTGTACAGAAGCTTTGCAGCTTGATATAGTCCCACTTGTTCATTTTTGCTTTTGTTTCCCTTGCCCGGGGAGATATGTTCATGAAGAAGTTGCTCATGTTTATGTCCAAGAGATTTTTGCCTATGTTTTTTTCTAAGAGTTTTATGGTTTCATGACTTACATTCAAGTCTTTGATCCACCTTGAGTTTACCTTTGTGTATGGGGCTAGACAGTAGTCCAGCTTCATTCTCTTACATGTAGCTGTCCAGTTTTTCCAA
Organism: Smutsia gigantea; assembly: GCA_032199065.1. Classification (NCBI taxonomy): domain Eukaryota; kingdom Metazoa; phylum Chordata; class Mammalia; order Pholidota; family Manidae; genus Smutsia; species Smutsia gigantea. The sequence continues at coordinate 502,007 of JAVSCE010020835.1, read as the reverse complement.
CACCAGCTGCTGAAGAGGCTGTCATCTCCCCATTGTATATCCAAGGCACTTTTATCAAATATTAATTGACTGTATATGTTTGGGTTAATGTTTGGATTTTCTATTCTGTTCCACTGGTCTGTGGGTCTGTTTTTGTGCCAATACCAAATTGTCTTGATTACTGTGGCTTTGTAGTAGAGCTTGAAGTCAGGGAGTGTAATTCCCCCTGTTTTATTCCTCCTTCTCAGGATTGCTTTGGCTATTCGGGGTCTTTTGTGGTTCCATATGAATTTTAGAATTATTTGTTCCAGTTCATTGAAGAAAGCTGTTGGTAGTTTGATAGGGATTGCATTGAATCTGTAGATTGCTTTAGGTAGTATAGTCATTTTGACAATATTTATTCTTCCTAGCCAAGAGCATGGGATGCATTTCCATTTGTTAGTGTCCTCTTTAATTTCTCTTAGGAGGGTCTTGTAGTTATCAGAGTATAGGTCTTTCACTTCCTTCGTTAGGTTTATTCCTAGGTATTTTATTCTTTTTGATGAAATTGTGAATGGAATTGTTTTTCTGATTTCTCTTTCTGTTAGTTCATCATTAGTGTGTAGGAAAGCAACAGATTTCTGTGTGTTAATTTTGTATCCTGCAACTTTGCTGAATTCAGATATTAGTTCTAGTAGTTTTGGAATGGAATCTTTAGGGTTTTTTATGTACAGTATCATGTCATCTGCAAATAGTGACAATTTGACTTCTTCTTTACCAATCTGGATGCCTTGTATGTCTTTGTTTTGTCTGATTGCTGTGGCTAGGACCTCCAGTACTATGTTGAATAACAGTGGAGAGAGTGGGCATCCCTGTCTTGTTCCCGATCTTAGATGAAAATCTTTCAGCGTCTCGCCGTTAAGTATGATGTTAGCTGTGGGTTTGTCATATATAGCCTTTATGATGTTGAGGCACTTGCCCTCTATACCCATTTTGTTGAGAATTTTAATCAGGAATGGATGCTGAATTTTGTCAAATGCTTTTTCAGCATCTATGGGGATGATCATGTGCTTTTTGTTCTTCTTTTTGTTGATTTGGTGGATGATGTTGATGGATTTTCGAATGTTGTACCATCCTTGCATCCCTGGGATGAATCCCATTGATCATGGTGTATGATCCTCTTGATGTATTTTTGAATTCGGTTTGCTAATATTTTGTTGAGTATTTTTGCATCTACGTTCATCAGGGATATTGGTCTGTAATTTTCTCTTTTGGTGAGATCTTTTCCAGGTTTTGGTATTAGAGTGATGCTGGCTTCATAGAATGAGTTTGGAAGTATTCCCTCCTCTTCTATTTTTTGGAAAACTTTAAGGATAATCAGTGTTATTTCTTCTCTATATGTCTGGTAGAATTCACAGGTGAATCCATCAGGCCTGGGGGTTTGTTCTTGGGTAGTTTTTTGATTACCAATTCGATTTCGTCGCTGGTGATTGGTCTGTTTAGTTTTTCTGTTTCTTGCTTGGTCAGTCTTGGAACGTTGTATTTTTCTAAGAGGTTTTCCATTTCTTCTATGTTTTCCAGCTTGTTAGCATATAGATTCTCATAATATTCTCTTATGATTCTTTGTATTTCTGTGGGGTCCGTCGTGATTTTTCCTTTCTCATTTCTGATTGTGTTTATGTGTGTAGATTCTCTTTTTCTCTTAATGAGTCTGGCTAGGGGTTTATCTATTTTGTTTATTTTTTCAAAGAACCAGCTCTTGGTTTTATTGATTTTTTCTATTGTTTTATTCTTCTCAATTTTATTTATTTCTTCTCTAATCTTTATTATGTCCCTCCTTCTGGTGACTTTGGGCCTCATTTGTTCTTCTTTTTCCAATTTCAGTAATTGTGTCTTTAGACTATTCATTTGGGAATGTTCTTCCTTCTTTAAATAGGCCTGGATTGCAATATACTTTCCTCTTAGAACTGCCTTTGCTGCGTCCCACAGAAGTTGTGGCTTTGTGTTGTTGTTGTCATTAGTCTCCATATATTCTTTGATTTCTGTTTTGATTTGGTCGTTAACCCATTGATTAATTAGGAGAGTGTTGTTAAGTCTCCATGTATTTGTGAGCCTTTTTGATTTCTTTCTAAAATTTATTTCTAGTTTTATACCTTGGTGATCTGAGAAGTTGGTTGGTAGGATTTCAATATTTTTGAAATTACTGAGGTTCTTTTTGTGGCCTAGTATGTGGTCTATTCTGGAAAATGTTCCATGTGCACTTGAGAAGAATGTGTATCCTGTTGCTTTTGGGTGTAGAGTTCTGCAGATGTCTGTTAGGTCCATCTGTTCTAGTGTGTTGTTCAGTGCCTCTGTGTCTTTACTTATTTTCTGTCTGGTTGATCTGTCCTCTGGAGTGAGTGGTGTGTTGAAGTCTCCTAAGATGAATGCATTGCTGTCTATTTCCTCCTTTAATTCTGTTAGTATTTGTCTCACATATGCTGGCGCTCCTGTGTTGGGTGCATATATATTTATAATGGTTATATCTTCTTGTTGGACTGACCCCTCTATCATTATGTAATGTCCTTCTTTATCTTTTGCTACTTTCTTCGTTTTGAATTCTATTTTGTCTGATACAAGTACTGCAACACCTGCTTTTTTCTCTTTGTTGTTTGCATGAAATATCTTTTTCCATCCCTTCACTTTTAGTCTGTGTATATCTTTGGATTTGAGGTGAGTTTCTTGTAGGCAACATATAGATGGGTCTTGCTTTTTTATCCATTCTGTTACTCTTTGTCTTTTGATTGGTGCATTCAGTCCATATACATTTAGGGTGATTATTGATAGGTATGTACTTATTGCCATTGCTGGCTTTAGATTCGTGGTTACCAAGGGTTCAAGGGTTGCTTCTTTACTATCTAACAATCTAACAACTTTCTTGTTAAGTTACTGTCAACACAGTCTGTTGTTTCTTTCTTTCTCTCCTTTCTTATTCCTCCTCCTCCATTCTTTCTATAATAGATGTTTTATTCTTTGCCTTTAGTTAGTATTTGGATGGTCTGCTTTCTTTGCTATGATTTTTTTTTTCTCTGGTGACATCGTTTTAGCCTGGGGTGTGCTTCCATCTAGAGCAGTCCATTTAAGATATCCTGTAGTGGTGGTTTATGAGAGGCAAACTCTCTCAACTTTCATTTATCTGGAAATTGTTTAATCCCTCCATCATATTTAAATGATAATCATGCTGGATACAATATTCTTGGTTCGAGGCCCTTCTGTTTCATAACGTTGAATATATCATGACATTCTCTTCTGGCCTGTAAGGTTTCTGTTGAGAAGTCTGATGATAGTCTGATGGGTTTTCCTTTGTAGGTGATCTTTTTTCACTCTCTAGCTGCCTTTAGTACCCTGTCTTTATCTTTGATCTTTGCCATCTTAATTATTTTGTGTCTTGGTGTTGTCTTCCTTGGGTCCCTTGTGTTGGGAGATCTATGAGCTTTGGTGTACTGCGAGACTACTTCCTTCCCCAGCGAGGGAAAGTTTTCAGCAATTATTTCTTCAAAGACACTTTCTATCCCTTTTTCTCTCTCTTCTTCCTCTGGTACTCCTATAATGCGAATATTGTTCCGTTTGGATTGGTCACACAGTTCTCTTAATATTCTTTCATTCCTAGAAATCCTTTTATCTCTCTCTGCCTCAGCTGCTCTGTACTCCTGTTCTCTGTTTTCTATTCCATTAACAGTCTCTCGCATCTCATCCATTCTGCTGTTAAGCCCGTCGATCGCTTGTCTGATTTCTGTATTGTCTTTCCTCAGTTCCCTCACTTCCTCCCTCAGCTCTTGCACATTTCTCTGTAGGTCCATCAGCATGGTTATGACTTTTATTCTGAATTCTTTTTCAGGGAGCTGTGCATTTCCATCCCTTCAGACTCCCTCTCTGGGGTTGTCTGGTTGATTTTGGTCTGAACCATATTCCTCTGTCTTTTCATGGCTGTATAATTGGTCACTGATAGTTGCCACGTATGTCAGCTGGGCTCTTTAAGACTTTAAAAAGAGAAGAAAAAAAAGAGAAAAAGGAAAGAAAAAAAGAAAGAAAAAGAAAGAAAAGAAAAAACAAAAAACAAAACAAAAAAAACAAAAAAAATGCCCACCGGACGTAGATTCTGTGGGAATGCTCTAGGTGGCGCTATTGCCCCACTATTCCACAGCTGTGACTGTGCCGCTCCGCAGGGCCCTTTATCGCTCTGGCAGGGGTGGGAACGATAGGAGGCTGTTGATCTCAGTGAGAAGTGTTAAGTATGGCTACGCTTCCTCAGTCGCCAGCTAAGGCGTCTGAAACTCCCCAGGACTCCCAGCCTGCTGGGCTGAGTGTGCTGGGCGATCCGGCTCCTCCGCTGGGCTCCTGTCTCTTTAAGACCGCTGAAGAAAGCGCGCACTTTTTTTTTTTTCCTTCCCGGGAGCCGGCTGCAAGCCCCCTGGCGCGTTCTCTGCTCAGATCCTGCCCCTCTGTCTCTCCAATCTCCGCTGCACTGCGCAATGTGCGTCAGCGCTCCCCGCGCAGATCACCGGGGCTGGCCACTTCGCGGGGTGTGCTTCCACTCCCTCCCGGCTCTGAATCCTCTTCTCCCGCCGATGCGTTGGTGTGGGCGAGGGCTCGGTCCCACCGGGTCGCGGCTCCGTATCTTACCCACCTCTTGGGGTGCCGAGTCCTCTCGGGTGTAGCTGCATGCTGTGCGCTTTCCTGTGTATTCTCGTCTCTCTTTTAGGAATAGATGTATTTTCTGTGTTTTCGTAGATAAATATAGTGTTGGGAGATTTCTGCCGGCCTGCTCACACCGCCATCTTCCCGGAACCCAGTGCATTTTTCTTTATTTTTTTTAATTTGCTATTATATATTTTTAAAAAAGTACACAGTGAGTATACAAGCTCAGTAAATTATCATGTGAATATACTTGTGTGGTCAGTTTATTTAACCAGTTCCCTATGGTGGATACTTTGGTTATTTCTAGGGTTTTCTTCGTTTCTGGCATGGTTAAATTTTACTATAACAACAATGTTACCGGAACATCTTTTACTTACCTTAACAAGTCTTGCAGGCATATCCACAGAGAAATTCTTAAGAACAGATACTGAGTTAAAGGATATATGTGTTTTATATGTTGATAGGAATTACCAAATTGTCATCCAGAAAGGCTGCACTAAAATAACATTTCAACAAAGTATGTCAGAGTGCTTGTTTCTCAAAATTCTCCAATCATGGTTACCAAACATTTTAGTGGTTGCCAATCAAATAAATGAAAATTGGTATCCTGAAAAAAAAATATTTATGTGATTAACACTGTTGACATTACAGTGGATATTTCAAGTACCCCTCACATTCTTCCTCACTATACCCAGTATTTCACCAGCAGTATATGAGATTTCTGGTTACTCTACATCCTCAGCAAAATACAGTTTTGTCAGTCTCTTTCATGGTAGCCATTCCAGTGAGTAGTTTTTTAGCATCGTATTCTGGAATCTCATGGTAAAATTTGGCCTCATAACTGTCTAGGTCCTCCAAGGCTCATTTTCTGGCTATCCCACAGATACTCATATTTACCAAATATCATGAATATGTTTACTTTCTACTTAAACTGTTTTGAGTGACTTGTGTTATTTGCAGAATCCTGCTGATATCAAGGAAAAAGAACGTAAGATGTTGAGAAGTAATTGATTAAAAAAGACATAGCGAAAAGTGACAGAGAAAGAGGAGGTATACAAGGAGAAGTAAACAGTTGTCTGATGGGTTATTAGAAATAGGTAAGCCTAGGCAATGATACCCCTAAAGACCAGGTATGTTTATTCCACCCACTGCCCTTTTGCAGTGATTAAAATAGAATTGTCAGTCCACATGCTAGAATTTTGAGAAATATTTAGCAATAATTTTTGGAAAAGTAGGCAAAGGATGCAAAGGCTGGAAAATGGGCAGAGTTTGCTCAAAATACAGTATTAAAGAGAGAGATCACTTCCAAAGTTAGATCAGAAAGAAATTATGAGGATAATTTTGAAAACCCAGCTATGCTTCATGAATTACAGGTGCTTTCTGGCATCTTCTGTAATCCTTCACCTTCTCATAAGTAGTGTTCATATCATCAGCATGCCCCTCTTTTAATCTTGTGGAAAAAAAAATAAGCAGAGTTTTGAACAGCATTTTCCAAATCTATCTGATCATCAAAATCACCAATTCTAGTTCCAAACCCAGGTATAGTAAATCAGAATTTTTAAGGATGTAGTCTTAAGAGAAGGTGTGTTTTGCAGCCTTAGATGGTTTGGCTGATCATAAGGATTTGAAAACTTGGTATAAATGTCACTTCACACAAATCAGGTATTTTATTTGATGACAAAGTTTGGGGAAGTTTCCTCTTGAAGCAGAAAATATATGGAAAGTAGTTACCCTGTTTAAAGCCTTAAGGCAAATACCATTATATATAGAATTTAACAAACCTGTTTGATTCAAATGTCTAACAGACCTTAGTATTATACTGCCTTTTTGACTTTGCTCTGAATTTTTATTATATGATTTTTTCAAGTTCAAGTTTCAAGTGAAGAGTAAAAATACTAGAATTGAAGTCAGAAGTGCTGAATTTGGATATTATCTCAGATGTTTTCTAGCTTTGGGAAAATATTTAACATCTTGAACAGTATTTTTCCTAATATTTTAGATAAGAATACTGCTATATTTGTGTGAACTCTTTTGGAGTAGTGTGTGTGTGTGTGCATGTGCATGCCCAGTTTTAGTTGCACAGTAGTCATGCACTAAGTATTTCTTTACTTTCTTAGGTGACATTTTATTAAAAGTTAGGATGACAAACGTACTTCTCTTGATTCTCAGTACTCTTGCTGCATGACAGGTTGCCATGTGACACTGTGTTTAATATTTAGTGCTACATGACAGTTTAGAATTTCCTCCAATAAACTAAAAATAATTGTGCTGATGTGTCTTGAGTCTCTTCTGAAAAACACACCTTGGCTTTCAGTGATGTTCATTCATTTGACAAATAATTACTGAATTTTTACTATGTCTGAGGCACTGTTCTTGTTTCTGGGGGGTGTTATAGTAAATTAAGTAGACCAGGTCCCTGATTTTCTGAGATATTAAATTCGAGTAGTTGGAGAACAGTGTGAATGGAAAACCCAATTCATCCAAGCCTCATGGAATCTAAGGTCAGGTCTACTATAACTATTTTAACTTGGCCATTGACTTGTCTTTTTATTAAATTAACATTTCTATCTTTAGAAAATAATTATACAATTATGTAGCTCATTCTGCTCAGCACATTACTGGATAAATAAGAGAAAATATATCTTTCCTATAAGACTGCATTGACACTGAATATGTATTGCTTATAAAAGATGGGAAAAAGAGCAATGCTTGTTAGGGCCACTGCTTGAAATAAGAAGTAGAAAAAATTTCCATTCTCTAGTTCTGACACTCTAGAGCCAAAGGGGTGGAGGAAGAGGCTAGATTCTGTGAAGGTCCAGCATGAACCTAAAGGATCCTAAGGGTACAAGACCATAGAACATTATGAAACAAGATCTACATTGTCAGCAGAGAGGACACTCCTGCAAGTCAGAAAAATGATCTTTAAGAAGCCAATGTATTATTTTATTGAGAAGGTTGGAGTATGGTCTGGTAAAGTTAAATTTATAATTTTTAGATAAATTTGTCCAGTGGTTGAACAAGGAAGGGGAACTTGAATGTTGAGAAAAAGATTAAGAGTCAATACAGAGAGGCCAGTTAAATGGCTGTTGAAATAATGTAGGAGAGGGAAGTGTAGGAGATGGAGTGTGGTAGCTTTCACTATGGTGGTGGTAGTGGCAGAGGAAAGAAAGGAAAAGAGATGGCATAAATTCTGGAGGAGAAGCCAATAGGAGAGACTATTGGATTGGACTGAAGGGGAATGAAAGACTCCAGAATACCTCCTGGGTTTCTTGTATACTTGGATGGAAGTTGATAGTGTTCACTGAAATGAGAATACTGGGAAATATAACAGCAGTTTTGGATATGGGTCAGTAAGTTATCTCAGTAAGAAGGTTATATAGAGATTAGAATTTATAACCCCCCACTGCTGAAGAATGGTCTAGCCTGGGGATAAAAATTTGAGAACCATTAGTATATGGGTAGTAATCAAAGCCTCCAGTAAGTATGAAATTCCTTAGGAAGAAAGGAAGTTTTGAATGGTAAAAAAGGAGGCTAAGTCTGAGTTTTGAGTCACCAAGAGCGTACAAATTTGCAAAAATGATAAAGAAAAGCATAACATCACCTACATCAAAGAACGATAATCTTATAAGTGAAGTGGTTAGCAGTATTTAATTCTATTGTACATTCAGGAAAAATAAAGACTGCAAAATGGCAACTTTCTGCTAAAGTGTATGTAGAGTTAAATAGGCAGCCAAAATGATCTGTGGTTCATGTCAAAGAGGGTGTTTTATTCCACGTTCATTTAATGGCAAAGAGAGGAACTGTGTAATTGTATGCAGAACATTTGGAGTTTGAAGTGTAGAATGTTCTGGGGTAAATGTGGGGATACAACTGGTGGCCCTGGGAAAAAATCGCAAAGACAGGAGACTAGAAACTAGCTTTGGTGGTCCTGACTGGCACCAGTACTAAATTAGATTCCTCCTGCTGTTTCTTTCTCAGCATGGTTTTCCATGGCAACCAAGTTTAAATGGTTCTGCTGGGTGAACAGGTCAATACAATTACAGCCATTAGTCTTACTACTTTTACTTGTCATATTAGGTAACTCACATTTTTATTTGGTCGCTTATTAAACTTTGGCCAAACTTCTTGTTATCATCATTTCTTGTTAATTCAGTTCAAAGCTTTTAAAGTTCTTTTGCAAGCAAGGAAAAAATTATGTATTAAAACTAAGTCTACGTGAAGAGCAATTTCCACTATATGAATTAGGAGTCAGGTTTTGAATAGAAGAATATAATAAATTTAAAATATATAAAAACTTATGTCCTGGTGGAAAATGAAAAGGGCTTGATCAAATAGCTTTACAAATCAAACAGTAATAAAAACTAAAATATATGACTTTGCAAAGTTCGGCACACTCTTGTAAATTTGTTTTTCTTATTGAAGACAATAGACATAAAATAATGAATCATTAAACTGAAAACATAAACATAACAAAGTTTTATTTATGAAAGATAGTAGTACATTGATTTTAATCTTCATGTATACTACCTAATACTGAAGAAAAAATCCTGATGTAATATTTTCACTGACAAAGTGAAGGTGCTTTTCCCAACATGACTTAAACGATGGAGATGTAAATGACATGGTTGTTCATGCAAGCCTATGAAATGGCACTATAACCTGGCATAGGTCGTTTTAGCCCATATACACTGCTATGTGTTCTGGGAAGTGACATATATTTTGCCATCACTATTCCCGTGTCAACAATTTTAGCTGAGTATTAAATTGATTAAATTGGTGTTTAATTTCTAGGAAAAAAATGACTGTGAAGGTCGACAATTTTTAAATTTATAGTTGTAAAAAAATGTATGCTTGAGATCTGTTATATTGCCTTCTAAGTTGAATGTTCTATTTGAAGTGAAAATAAAAATGTCAACATCGATGACTCAATTTAGTTTTAGGTCTCAAGAAAGATGTAGGCTGAAATGCAACCTTTAGAAATCCCACTCCATTGATGCATCACAAAACTGAAGAAGAATTAAAGCCTAATTATAATTATTCATTAAATATTTAATATAGTTCAGGGTTTGATTTGATTAGCTTATGTTGATTTCTGGGAAAGGTAATACAAGTTCAGATTTATCTGTGCCCTGAGCTACAGGTGATTGTGGACCATTTGATCTGAGCATCGTCTGAATTTGCAGATGTTTAACTGCTCCTAAAGCATTTATGACAAAACAAAGCAGTATTGCTTGCTCATGGAAGTGAGCAATTTGGCACAAAGGTTCTCTTCTAAGCTAATGAATTCCACTTGGGACAACCATGCTCTAAGTTGCAGGGAGAACAAAACACTTGACTCATGAGAGATGTTAATATTTTGAAAATCCTACTAGGGAGAGATTTCCATGTTTCCAGAAGACTGTGAAAATGGCCAGCCAGCCTTCATAGCTACTTCCCCATTTCATTATATTCCACTGTTTCAAATTATGCTAGTAACAAACAAAAACCTCCACAGCAATGACAGTAATGACATGGTGGACGTTTTGGTTGTCAAGTCCCTCTCCCCCTCTCCATCCCTCTCTCTCTCTCTCTCTGTCTCTCTGTCTCTTACATGCACACACACACACACACACACACACACACACACACACACACACACACTGAAAATGTGCCATAAATTCTTTGAGCTTTATTCTAACACCTCTTTGGACATGTTAACACAATAATGTGTTTTTGCGGCACCCTTTCATGTACAGAATAAACAAATATTGGGGCCATGGGAACTAACAATAAAAATAGAAGAGAAAACAGGAGAATATTGTTCATTTTGTCTATTTTTAATATATTTCTTCATGGGCTCTGATTAGTGAGCAAGGCAAAATGAGAGATATTGATAATCATGAATCATTGAATTATGATTTAATAAAATGTATGTGCTCTAATCCAAAGAGCAATATAATATTAATTTTAATAATTGCATTTACATTACGGAACATGCAAATGTAGCTCTTGACAGGGTGGGTGACAGGGTGATCCTCAGATTCTTTCAAATACTTTTTGTGCACATATTCTCCCTAGACAGGTTTTCTATCATGGAGAAGCTTTGAAATGACAGGCAAACATTTTTTTTTAATGTCTTGCTTGGCTTTTTCTCTTTCTGGATCCAACACTTCACAGGAAGCTTCATGTTTCTGAATACTTTTAAGAATCATGGTAACACAGGTTTTAATTTTAGCATCTAGAAAAGAGTTTGAAACCAAAAGAACAAAAGGGACTTGTGTTATTTGCATGTCTGGAAGATTGATAATCTGTGTCTACTCTGATGGTTATGATCTAAGGTAGTGTAGATCACAGTGTAGTGTAAGTTAGTTATTCTCACTAATGGAGTTGAGACTTACTGTGTCACAAGTGTGTATTGCATGAGGTTAATTACTTTTAATATATATATTACTAAAAATTTAATCAAATCAAATTGGAATAATGATCATATTATCATTCTAATCATCTCATTTTCCTTTGCATTCAAATAGCAGCTTTTGAGTGAGAAATATAGTATTGGAATAGCAGCACATGCACAACGAGTTTATCATAATCCTGGTTAGATACATGATAAAGTGTGTTACATATGTTCATATCATATATATGTGTGTTCTAGTGTAAAAATGATAGAATCACTGACACAGGGTATGGAGCAATGATTCTAAAATTATGCTCACACACACATACACATATCTGCGCAGATAAAATAGATTATTGTGTGTAGGTGCATGTATACATATCACATAAAATAGATCAACAAGTCTTGATCATAGCACTTTCCTTACTGAAAACACTGTATACAAATCTGTTAACTTAATCTTATTACTATAAGTAAACACCTTGAAAGTAAGGGCTATGTATGAGTTTTCAGTGACTTATGGAGTGGCTGGCATTTTGCAAGCTGATTTTAGTAAATGCATCATGATTTGATATGTATTTATTTGCTTAATATCATAGATAAAGCAAATTTTACTTGTATTTGATTGGCTGCATGTAATACAACTATTCCATTTGTTCTTTTCGATCTCCACCTTTCTTTCTGTGCTCTGCTCCAGTAGGTTGAACTCTGTAGACTACACCAGCTTTGGTCTCTGGTGAATTCTGGTAGGCGATCTGAGGCAGAAAATGAGGAGAGTGAGGTCAGGACATTGATACCCCAACCCACTCCAGTAGGCTTGTCATTGGCTGGCTGAATCTGTAAGTGAAGATCACAGCTCTTCTACATACAGAAGTGCTGTCTCTCTCTCTGCCCTGCCATGTCCTACTGAGGTTCCAGTGAGTCATCTCTACTTCCATCTCCTCAGGCCCAGCTCCCTGATGTTACTAGGATGGGATCCTGCATTCTTTGAGGTCTCCCTTAGCCATGTCTACATTTTTATACTTTTCTTTATTAAACACCCCTTAAATCATCCAATGTGATGCACCTTCTTTCCTGCTGCTACTTTACCCAATACATTAATCTCAGTGGAATAATTTCTAAAAATAGAAAATGTCCTTGAAGTTGCCAAGTCATGTTGATTTAATTTTTAACTATTATTTTAATGTTATTCATGGAATTGTAAATTTTGTTCCCACTGGAGAGCGATGTTTTTATAAAAAACAACTCTTTAATGGTATCTAAAAGCAAAGCTCTTAGACTGTTTTTACATTAATTTAAGCAAACAAAATATGATGTTCATCTGAAACACCATTCTATGAAATGATACTATTAAGCATTTAATATGACTTTTCACTTTCGGATATATCTAATAGAAATATTTGAGATTAACAAGATATGGTTACTCTGCCGACCTCAGCTTGTGATGTCCATGGCTCCTTTCCTTCCCTTCACACACTGAGGTTTCCTGTAGTGTTTGTAGCATGCCAAGCTGATATTCTACTCAGGGCTTGTGTAGACCACCTTCATCCTACATTTTCTTGTGTTTTATTTCTTCACATTAAGGAATCACATAAGTCAACTAAGTCTCAGGTCTTAACTCAAATATCACCTTTACAGAGGTTTCCTTTATTCTATCTAAAATACCCATTTACCACCCACCATACTCTATACTGCTACCCTGATGCATTTGCTTTCCAACATTTTCACTATCTAAAAATACATTGTGTTTTATGTTGTTATATTTGTCTTTATTTTTTATTGGTCTTTATTACCTCTGCTCCTCCCCACCCCCCATACACACATAAGCTCCATGGGAACAAAGGTGGCATTTTCTTAAGGTGTTGAACAGTCCCTGGTAAGCAGTATTTTTAACAGCTCTATTGATATATTTTATATATATATATATATATATATAGTTTAAATACACATTTTAAAGTTTTCAATTTAATGCACAGAGTTGTGCATCCATCACCACAAACAACTTAAAACATACAGAAATCCTGTATCACTTACCTGTTTCCTCTCCCCTCAGCTCCTCAGTCCCCTAAGCTCCAGCTACTGCTAATGTCTTTATATCCTATAGATTTTCCTGTTCTAGATATTTCATATAAATGGAATCATACAATATATGGGGTTGGTCTTTTATGACTGGCTTCTTCCATTTAACGTAATGTTTTCAAGGTTCATTCGTGTTGTAGATTTTATTAGTGTTTCATTCCTTTTTATGGCTGAATAATACATTGTATGGATATAGCACATTTTATGTATTCATCAGTTAATGGACACTCAGATTTTTCTCATTTTTTGACAATTATGAAAAAATGCTGCTATGAACATTCACATACAAGATTTTACATGTACATATGTTTTCATTTCTCTTGAATATATAATGAAGAGTGTGATTGCTGGATGATATGGTAGCTCTATTTTTAAGTGTGTGAGGAACCGCCAGACTATTTTGCAAAGTACCTATACAATTCCACATTCCTCCCAGCAGGGTATAGGTGTTCCAGTTTTTCTACTTCCTCCTTAGTCAATATGTTCAATTATCTGTCTCTTTGATTATAGCTATGTGTGAAGGCAACCATTATTTTTGATTCTATAAACAACTCTGTTTATTCTAATTCAAGTGAAAGTTAAACTCTTAGATACTAAATACAATCCTATATTATTTTGCTTGCTTTTTTTTTTTTTTTTTAACTAATGCAGTGAGTGTAGGGACTAATATCTTTTGGAAATGTTTGCATAAGTACTTTTTGCTTTATCCTACTACCAGGACTCTTCAATCTTCAATGGACTACAGTTAAGGGCTGCATGCCTGCCTACCCACCCTTTGCCCCCAATCCACCTCCAGATTTGAATGTTGAAATCCTAATCCCTAATGTGATCCTATTGTCTACCTTTGGATTGATCATAAGGGTGGAGCCCTCATAATTGGATTAATGCCTTTATAAAATCTAGGGACTTTGTTCCCAGCCTCCTGCCACCCACCTTGTGAGGATAGAGTCTCCTTATAGTTTAAAAATAGGGGTGGACTTAAAGACAGAGGCAGAAATTTACCTGGGAAAGGTATGTATGTATGTCTGGTGGGGGAGGGCAGAGTGTGTATTTTATTGTTAGGAATTATCCCTAAGAATAAATAAATGTATCACTTGTAACACATTCTACTTAGCATCCTATACATGCCCTTTGAAGGTCTGAGGAGACATTTCTTTTATAGGGTGATAAGGAATGCAGATTGTCAAATAATAACAAATTGTCAAATAAGGGGAGGTGTGTATTTAGAAGAGGGATTTCACAATCTATGGGCTTATTACAATCACAGTCCAACACCTTTAAGATAATATAAAAATAAATTTTAGTGAGGAATTCCTGTAAAAATAATGAGTTTCTAAGGAGGAATTATATTAGTGCTTTTTCTTTTTTACTTCATGTTTATCAAAAGGATAATATAAATTTAAAATGCTAGTGATATTTTACAATGAATTAAAACAATTAATTAATTGCCTTAAACTAAAATATTTTCTATAGCATGCACAGGGAATATGTATTCCCCTTTTCTCCTTTCTTCTCACAATGATCATAAACTACTTAAGTAAAAGATAACTTCTTTGTGTGATTGTAACTCCTGGGAGAGGAAATCCAGGGCAAAATACCTCTAAAACTGAAATCAGTTAGAAGGAGAAATAAAGTTTAAAACCCGTTTATTGCTTACAAACTGGGACCATCTCTTTCCTGCTCAGGCAGAAGCAGGCAAGACCTTCCCCTAACCTGTCAGGTTGGGACAAGACATCGGTTTCCCAGAGAATTACCAATTAATAGGGAGATGAACTACTCTCCACCCCTGAGGAACCACTGTTGATATGCAGATGCACTAAAGCCAGGTGAGATAGTCTGGAAATACTACAATTTTACCCACAGGCCACCCCTGCAGAAATCTTGCCTTAAAATCTACTCATTCCCCCTCTTCCACATTGGTCCCTGGGTGAGAAAAATGGAACATTGTCGCCAGACTAATGACATACAATAGCAACAGCAATAAAATCATTATAATCCTCAAGCCAGAGGATTAAGCTGCTTTCAGAATCTTCTGCCGATTAAGTCTGTAGTTCACCCATTCCATAGGCAGGCAGTAGCTGAAGAGAGAGAGGGTTCAGAGCAATCACCATGCAGCAGCTGCAGCCAGGGGACGCATCCATGCCACAAGGACTGTAGGAGAAAATAACCTTAAGGGCAATAAAATACACGTTTTAATGACACCAGCATAGGCAAATCTTGTCCATCAGGTAAGATACATGCAACAGAATGGTCCTGTGATAGGACAGTAGCAGGAATAGGATCTTGTCCTAGTCTAGTATACCAGACTTTCACCCCCCTCCCTGTGGGAGTTACAGATCGGTCGATATATAGGGCTATGGGAGGTACATGCACTGGCCATAAAGATAAAACAAAACTTCCCCATAAGATGCTCTTACCTCCCAGACGTTTTGGTACACTATCATGATCTTTGGGGGCCACTCTGCTGTTACTCCAGGAACACACACGAGGCCAGCTTCCAGGCCTTTACCCCAAGGTGCTGGCAAGGCCAACCATCACTGGCCCGTGTGTTGAATGTCCAGGGCCACGTCCATTCAACAATGTCTCCAGGGTTTAATGCAGTTGGGGATGGCAGCAAGATGTTGCTCTGCTGGCCATCTCCAGGCTTCAATAACTCCTCTTTGGTTTGCACATACAGTTGTATAGGAGAGGCAGCTATGTGTGTCAGCATATCCACAGGGCTCAAAGCTCCTTTACATGGTTTCTCATTCAAACGCCGTAGCACTGTCCATAGGTGAACTGACCAGCCCCGTAGGCTATTGGTTTCCAACTTCAGACCAGATTTCAACAGACCATAGTACCTCTCTATCATGCCTGCCCCAGTAGGGTTATATGGTACATGAAATTTCCACTTTATTCCTAATTGCTGCACCCATCCTTGTAATGCATGGCTAGTAAAGTGGGCGCCTTGATCGCTCTTGATCACCAGCAGCCGGCCGTAGGCTGCAAAGAAACACTCTAGGCCCCTCTTGGTGGTTTGCTGATCTGCACGATGTGCAGGAATGGCAACCAGTAGTCCAGTAGCCATGTTCACACAAGTCATGGCATACTGATATCCTTCTGATACAGGCAGAGGCCCAATATAGTCTATTTGCCACCTGACAAGGGATTTTAGCTCCCTTACTATTGTCCCATGTTTCTGTGGGACTCGGTGTAAGTCCCTCCTAGAGCACACAAGGCAGTCCTTTCAGGTTCTGCTGACTTCTTTAAAGGTCAACAGCAAGCCCCACTGATGGGCTACAGCCCATGTTGTCTTTTGCTCTGTGTGAAAAAAACACGGAAATAACCATTGGGCCACATCAGAGGCAGGCTTTCCTTCTAGTCAGAGCACCTGGGCCAATATGTCTGCTTCATCATTCCCTGGGGATGCAAAGGGCAAATGGCCAGTCACATGATATACAGTAACGGTCTTAGTCTGACCAGAGGCCGATAAGTCTTGCCACAACTTTTGCCCCCAAAGGGGCCAGTGACCAACCATCCAGTTGACATGATACCATGTCAGTTACCACAGGGTCAAGCCCCAATTGACTGCCCAGCTGTCAGTGCAGACAACTATGGGGGAAGGCTCCTGGGTGATCACAAGCCATACTGCCACAACTCAGCCCATTGACTGCTCTTCCCCTCTCCATCCTCCATCCATATTGTCTCAGTCTTAGGATGGAAAGTCACAGCCCTCCACTTTGGGGCTGCCCACAACTGGAGCCCTCTGTATACCAAGCATCTTCAGATATACAGGCTTTTCCCTCCTGTTAAGGACTCTCAGCTACCAATGGCTCAAAAGTAAGTTCTTTGTACTTTCCACTGGTATATATCACTGGCCCTAATAAGCAATGGAGTTTGCCACTTAAGGGGCTAGTAGAGAGCATGCTGCACTGCTGTATACATGGGTTCCATTTGGCCAGTGTAGACATCTGTGCCACGCCACTCCATGGCCTTTGGGTCCAGTCTTACACCTACCCCATGATGGGATAGGTAGGTATTACCTTGGTTGGAGCTGCTCCCATGATGGGCTTCATAGCCAGCAAGACATAGTACACAGCAGCCAGTTATTTCTCTATCAAGGGGTATTGGACCTCTGCTCCTTTCTATAGTTGTAACCAGAATCCAATAGGTTGTCATGTCCATTCAGGCAGTTGCCAAACCCCATCCATAACCATCTTTGGTTACATGAACATCTAGCTCACAGGGCCTTGATGAGTCCATTACATTCAAGTCCTGCATAGCCTTGCCTGCCGGCTTGGCAGTAGTAAAAGCATCTGCACATGTTTCATCCCAGTCCCACCTGATGCCCTTTCACATCAACTGGTAAAAAGTCTTCAGAATTTGTGCCAAGTGCGGGATAAACACTCTCCAGTAGCCCAAAAGACTCAAAACTCTTGTAAGACTGTCATAGTGGTAGGGGTGGGGAAAACCTCAACTTTGCCTATGACTGTTTCAGGAATAACTTTAGTTTTATCTGACCAGACAACCCCCCAAGAATTTTACAGACATACCAGGTCCCTGAACCTTGGTGCTATTCACAGCTCATCCTTTTTCTTGTAGATGTTGCAACAGTCTAGAAACTGCCTTTTCTAAATCTGAGAGAATCTGATGTGAGCATAATATCATCAATGTAATGATACACCTGCACCAATTGCAGTTTTTTCCATGTGGCCAAGTTCTGGGCTACAAGTCCATGACAGATGGTGGGACTGTGGAGGGATTCCTGTGGAAGTACAGTGAATGTCCACTGCCAGCCTTCCCACATAAAGGCAAACTGTTCCTGACTTCCCTGTGCTATGTGAATAGAGAAGAAAGCATTAGCAATGTCTACTACATGATACATTCCTAGCTCATGGCTAAGGGTGTCCAGATGTTTTCTGTAGAGGGGATGGCAGCATGCAAAGGGGGTGTGACTTTATTTAGTTCCCCGTACTCCATGGTCATACATCAAGAGTCATCTGGCTTTTTCATTGGCCACACTGGAGAATTAAAAGGACTATGAGTGGGCTTTATGATGCCCACCTTCTCCAACTCCTGTAGAGTTTCTCCAATTTCCTTGTTTCCCCCAGGCAATTTATACTGCTTAGTATTTGTCACCCACTGAGGTACAGACGGAGATACAGGTGGGTGCTTAGAATGTCCCCTAACAACTGCCTTTACCACACATACCTTCAGTCTGAACTCACCTACAGTGGTCTGTAACCATAGGCCTTGCAGGATATCTACCCCCAAAATATATTCAGGATGGGTGAAATGTACACAGTATACTCCTTTGAGGGTAAATGCTTTATCCCCATAGCCATCTATCACAGCAGGGGTCCTGGGAAAACGCTCAGGGTTGCCTTAAATCAGAGAACACTCAGCTCCTGTGTCCACCAGCTCCAGGACACATTGTACATTCACAGGGATCCAATGAATTGTTAATTCTACATGTGGCCTCTGGTCCCCACCACATCCCCCAAGGTGGGGACTTTGACCACCCTTCAGTTAAACCATGATGCCCAATCACCCTCCTGTGGGGGTGAGGGCTCAGGCAAATCCTGAGTACTGTCTCCCAGGAATGTTTGCAGGGACATAGGTCGGGCAGGAGGCCTTGACTACAGTTTCCATGTCTTGGACATCAGTGGCTGGAACTGCTGCTCTGGCTTTAATTGTTCTAACAAGTTCTAATTTGATTCTATTGGGCTGCCCATCGAGTTTTCTTTCACTACCCTGACCTTAATGAAATCAACCCACATCTGGTTCCTTGAGACCTTCACAGGGCCTTTTGCACCTCTCCTTTTAGTCATGGCCCATACTTCCTTCCATGCCCTTATTGTTTCAATCTCCCCAGATCTGCTAAAGTACGAGTAGCTTCACTTATAGGTTGCTCTATGTGGGGGCAAGAATAGTCACTACAGAC
Organism: Smutsia gigantea; assembly: GCA_032199065.1. NCBI lineage: Eukaryota > Metazoa > Chordata > Mammalia > Pholidota > Manidae > Smutsia > Smutsia gigantea. The sequence continues at coordinate 482,994 of JAVSCE010020835.1, read as the reverse complement.
CCAAAGAGAGATGAGGGAGCTGTTTGCAGCACCAGATTTCTTGTTCCTACAGTGAATACCTCCTCATCAGGGCCCTGTGGGTCCATATTATAGGTGATATTTTTCATACTCAATTCCTGCAATCCCTGTTGGAGCTCTGCATACATTTTCCAACTACTGGGTAAATATGGTAAATCACCCTGATTAGGCCAAACTACCCTGATGGCGTCTGTCAGCCATTTCAGGAGTGTCTGATTCCCTGAAGTGTGATGGGGATTTTGCAACTGCTGCTGGAGGGAAGGGTGAGTCATCAGGGAAGCCATTCTACTTATCTCAGTACCCGACACAACAATGTTTTCCACCCCATATCCCAGAGATGTAAAGCCATGTAGGCAGAGATTCTGATGGCTTTTGCCTATATGGGACACTCTTGTCCAGCAGCTCCTCCTGGGTATAGGGACAGAGCATGGAGTGCTACACAACCTGGGGAGGGGGAAGCTCCTCCCCCTGAGGAGCTCACAGTTGTTTTGTTTTTATTTTCTTAAATACAGCCAGGTGGACCCTTAAAACAGGAAAGGATGGTACCTCTGGCGGTGGCCTCCATAGCCGATCAGCCCATGGCCCCGCCTCCTCCTCTTCTCCTCCTGGTCCTCCTCTATCTCTGGGGCTGATGACACCACTCTTTCCTCCCCTCCTCCACAGCCTCCTGCAACATGGCTTTTTCTGCCTTCTCCCCCCTCCCAGCTGCTAAGGAATCTTCTAGGAACATGACCTGCTTTTACAGTAACTGTCTCTCTTCCTTAACGGCATCCCATAGGTTATCACCCAGCACCTCCAGGCAATGCTGAAGTGTCTTTCTCCTTTCTAAGTCCCTCTCTCTCCTCACTAACCCTCTCAATAATCCTCTCTTTCTCCTGAATAGCATTTTCCACTATCTTGATGAAAAGAGACCCTAAAATTCCAGCCGCTACATGGCCCCCTAGGGTCTCCAAGCAGTCTTCCAACTCACAGAGGACTAATTCTGCAGCTTCTGGTGTTTCCACATTTCCCTAGTTCTGGGGAGGGCTCCAACCCTCCAGCAGGTACTTTACCCTAGAGCAGTTCCCCACTTGGTGCTCCCAAATTGGAAGCCCACAGCAGGGGGGATAATACATGAAGCTGCACCCTCCGCTGCTTCATCCACTGGGGCCTCCCCTCCATCCACAGGGGGTTCTGGGCATCTCCCCATAATCCCTAGGGGCAGCCCTCCCATAGGTCGCACCCCTTCTGACAGATTTGGGGTTCAGATGCTGCCAGCTACCGCCAGATATAGCTCTGGGGAGAGGAAATCCCGGGGCAAAATACCTCTAAAACCGAAATCAGTCAAAGGGAGAAATAAAGTTTAAAACCCGTTTATTGCTTATGAACTGAAGTCTGGGATTGTCTTCAGGGGAAGCAAGCAAGACGTCCCCCTAACCTCTCTGGTTAGATAAGCCCATGATTGCCCATGGAATTACCCATTGATATGGAGATGAACCTTCTCCACTACTGAGGAATGCCTGTTGATATTCAGATGCACTAAAGCCAGGCAAGGTATTCTGGAAATACTACAATTTTACCTACAGTGATGCAATTCCTACAATAAGAAGAAAAATGTGGTTTCCACCGAAGTTCAATATTGATTGATAATATCAAAATGATCACAGAAAAACACTATATATTCTTTACTTCCTCTTTAAAATCATCCTAATATTTTCATCTATAATATTTGAATTATACTTGAAGCCTAACAGAATATTTTCATATAACTTACTGTTGCAAATAAAAGAGAAATTATGACTTGTGGTCTTATGTGTATATATCTAATAAATTCAAGACAGCTGCTTTACCCTACCTTGCCTTTCCTTCGCTCCAGCCCGATTTGCCTTACTTCTGTTGAGCTTATTCTAGTTGTTAGAAAATTGAAATATACAACAAATAAACATGAACATATAAATGAAATAAGGAAGGGAATGAAGGGAAAGTTTTGGACTTATTAATAGCAATGTCTCATCTGTGTTTTAAAGGTATATAACTCTAGCTACTGTGTGCGACATGGACTGTAGTGGGGGTAATTGTGGAAGCAAAATGGCTGGTAGTAGGGTATTATAATTCAGTTGAAAAATGATGGCTTTTTTTTTTAATGGAGTGTAGGCAGTAAGGTTAGTGAGAATAATATATAGAATAGTGTATTTTAGATAAAGGAAGAGAGAAAATGAGGAGTCAGAGATTGCCCGGCCCCCCGCCCCCCCGTGGAGAGGCCTTGTGATTTTTAATGCTATCACAAAAGTAAAACAGAAACCCTAATGCTTAATTTACTCTGTGCACAAAGAAAATTATATGGGTAATTTTCCAGTTATAAAAGATAATAAAAAAAATTAACTCAGTGGTTACTTGATAAATGTCAGATAATGTCCAGTGATTGTTTGATTTTTGTCAAATCACATTAATTTTTAGATTTTTCCGTATTTTTTCATAGTTTTATGATGGATTAATAGAATGCAGATTAATCATTCTTTAAGCAGGGATTTTGCAGAATTCCACTATTCTCTTTCATTAATGGTAATGTAGTAGACATTAGAACACTTTTTGCCAAGACTATCAAGGATCTAACACACTGAATCCAAGATTATGGAAACCATTTCATCATGTCGCAAGACAAGATAAGCATTCTGGAAACACGGTTGAATGGAAGCATATTAAAATGACCAGTGGTTTGAAAAAGTAGAAGAAATGTGCTGTCATGTGTAACTATGTCTCTTTTTCAATTCATAATATAATGGACTTTTAACTAATGCTTAAATTGTCAAACCTAGAAACCCTCAAGATTTATACAAATTCCATTGTTCATGGAGTATTTTTACTGGAACTAAAGTGCGTTTAATAAATTTGAGATTTAGAGAATAGTGTGAAAACCAGAGTGCTTTCCTTGAGCAATGTTGCTAAATATAACAAAAATAGTCTTGCTTCTAGACAATTCTACCTCTTGCTGCTGACTACTGCATTTTGAAAGTTTGAAACTAGACTAAAGATAGAAATAAGCAAATAAAAAGTACACCGCTCAAGTTCTCCTGTCTGGGTGAGTCCAGATAAAAAATGTCTGTTAACTGCCTTTTAGAGTCAGGTCAAAGGTTTTGATGAGTTACCCTCCTGGAATGTTTCTGATGTTCTGTATGTAATATAAAACACTCCACAGGTAATGCTTGCTATTACCAGGGCCAACGAAGCACAGCCCAGTGCCTGTTTTTTGTTGTATTTTATTTTTATTAAGCTATCATTGATATACAATCTTATGACGGTTTCACATGAGCAACATTCTGGTTACTACATTCCCCTATGTTATTGAGTCCCCCCCACATCCCATTGCAGTCACTGTCCATCAGCGTAGTAAGATGCTATAGAGCTTCTCTGTACTATATTGTCTTCCTGTGAACCCCCTACATTATGTGTGATGATCATAATGCCCCTTAATCCCCTTCTCCCTCCTTCCCCACCCACCCTCCCACTATTCATTCCCTTTGGTAACCACTAGTCTCTTCTTGGAGTCTGTGAGTCTGCTGCTGTTTTGTTCTATTAGTTTTGCTTGGCTGTTATACTCCACAAATGAGTGAAATGATTTTGTACTTGTCTTTCTCTCCCTGTCTTAATTCACTGAACATAATACCCTCTAGCTCCATCCAGTTTTTGCAAATGATAGGATTTGTTTTTTTCTTATGACTGAATAATATTCCACTGTGCATATGCACCACCTCTTCTTTGTACATTCATCTGCTGATGGACCCTTAGGTTTCTTCCATATCTTGGTTGTTGTATACAGTAGTGCAGTAAACATAGGTGTGCAAATGTCTTTTGAATGAGGATCTTGTTTTCTTAGGGTAAATTCCTAGGAGTGGAATTCCTGGGTCAAATGGTATTTCTATTTTTAGTTTTTTGAGGAACCTCCATATTGCTTTCCACAATGGTTGAACGAGTTACATTCCCACCAACAGTGCAGGGGGGTTTGCTTACTCCACATCCTCTCCATCATTTGTTGTTCCTAGTCTTTTCTATGTTGGCCATCCTAACTGGTGCGAGGTGTTATCTCACTGTGGTTTTAATTTCTTTTCCCCTGATAATTAGCGATGTGGAGCATCTTTTCATGTGCCTGTTGCCCATCTGAATTTCTTCTTTGGAGGTGTCTGTTCATATCATCTGTCAATTTTTTAAACGGGTTATCTGCTCTTTGGGTGTTGAGGTGTGTGAGTTCTTTATAGATGTTTCACCCATACAGTAGGATGCCTTTTTGTTCTACATCTTTTTGTTGATGGTGTCTTTTGCTGTACAGAAGCTTTTTTGTTTGATATAGTCCCACTTGTTAATTTTTGCTTTTGTTTCCCTTGCCCAAGGAGATGTGTTCAGGAAAAAATTGATAATGTTTATATTCAAGAAATTTTTGCCTATGTTTTCTTCTAAGAGTTTTATGGTTTCATGACTTACATTCATGTCTTTGATCCATGCTGGGTTTACTTTTGTGTATGGAGTTAGACAGTAATCCAGTTTCATTCTCTTACATGTAGTTGTCCAGTTTTACCAATACCAGTTATTGAAGAGGCTGTCATTTCCCCATTGTATATCCATGGCTTCTTTATCATACATCAATTGACCATATATGCTTGGGTTTATATCTGGGCTGTCTGTTTTGTTCTGTTTATCTATGAGTCTGTTCTTGTGTCAGTACCAAATTGTCTTGACTACTGTGGCTTTGTAGTATAGCTTGAAGTTGGGGAGCTAATCCCCCCTAGCTTTGTTATTCCTATTAAGGATGTCTCTGTATATTTGGGGACTTTTCTCATTCCATATGAATTTTAGAGCTATTTGTTCTACTTCGTTAAAGAATGCTGTTGGTATTTTGGTAGGGATTGCATTGAATCTATAGATTGATTTAGGCAGGATGGCCATTTTGACAATATTAATCCTTCCTATCCATGAGTACGGGATATATTTCCATTTATTTGTGTCTTCTTTAATTTCCCTTGTGAGTGTCTTATAGTTTTCAGGGTATAGGTTTTTTACCTCCTTGGTTAAGTTTACTCCTAGGTATTTTATTCTTTTACATGCAATTGTAAATGGAATTGTTTTCCTGACTTCTCTTCCTGCTAGTTCATTGTTAGTGTATAGGAATGCAACAGATTCCTGTGTGTTAATTTTGTATCCTACAGCTTTGATGAATGGAGTTATTAGGTCTAGTAGTTTTGGGGTAGATTTCTTAGGGTTTTCTATGTAAAATATCTTGTCATCTGCAAAGAGTGACAGTTTCACTTCTTCCTTACCAATCTGGATGCCTTTTATTACTTTGTATTGTCTGATAGCCATGTCTAGGTCCTCCAGTACTATGCTGAATAAAAGTGGTGAGAGTGGGCATCCTTGTCTTCTTCCCAATCTTAGAGGAAAAGATTTCAGCTTTTCACTGGTCAGTATGATGTTGGCTGTGGGTTTGTCATATATAGCCTTTGTTATGTTGAGTACTTGCCCCATATACCCATTTTTTTGTTTTTATCCTGATTGGATGTTGAATTTTGTCAAATGCTTTTTCAGCATCTATTGAGATGATCATGTGATTTTTGTCCTTTTTGTTGATGTGGTGAATGATGTTGACGGATTTTTGAATATTGTACCATCCTTCTATCCCTGGAATAAATCCCACTTGATCATGATACATGATCTTTTTGATGTATTCTTTATTTCAGTTTGCCAATATTTTGTTGAGTTTTTTTGCAGCTATGTTCATCAGGGATATTGGTCTGTAATTTTCTATTATTGTGGTGTCTTTTCCTGGTTTTGGTACTAGAGTGATGCTGGCCTCATAGAATAAGTTTGGACGTATTCCCTCCTCTTCTACTTTTTGGAAAACTTTAAGAAGGATGGATATTAGGTCTTCTCTAAATGTCTGATAAAATTTACTGGTGAAGCCATCTGGTCCCACGAGTTTTGTTCTTATGTAGTTTTTGATTGCCAGTTCAATTTTATTGCTGATAATTTGTGTGTTCAGATTTTCTGTTTTTTCCTTGGTTAGTCTTGGAAGGCTGTATTTTTCTACAAAGCGGTCCATTTCTTCTAGGTTATCCAATTTGTTAGCTTATAATTTTTCACAGTATTCTCTAATAATTTTTGTATTTCTGTAGTGTCTGTAGTGATTTTTCTTTTTCATTTATGGTTCTGTTTATGTGTGTAGACTCTTATTTTTTTCTCGATAAGTCTGTCCAGGGGTTTATCTATTTTGTTTATTTTCTCAAAGAACCAGCTCTTTGTTTCATTAATTCTTTCTGTTGTTTTATTCCTCTCAATTTTATTTGTTGCTTCTCTGATCTTTATTATGTCTCTCCTCCTACTGACTTTGGGCCTCATTTGTTCTTCTTTTTCTAGTGTCATTAATTGTGAACTTAGACTGTTTGTTTGGGATTGTTCTTCTTTCTTGAGTTAGACTTGTATTGCTATATACTTTTCTCTTAGAACTGCCTTTGCTGTGTCCCTCAAAAGTTGGCATGTTGAGCTGTTGATTTCATTTCTCCATATATCACTTGATCTCTGTTTTAATTTGGTCATTGATCCATTGATTATTTAGAAGCATTTTCTTAAGTCTCCATGTGTTTGTGGGCTCTTTCATTTTCTTTGCACAATTTATTTCTAGTTTCATACTCTCTGGTCTGAGAAGTTGTTTGTTACAATTTCAATCTTTTTAAATTTACTGAGGCTGTTTTTGTGGCCTCGTATGTTATCTTGAAAATGTTCCATGTGCACTTGAGAAGAATGTGTATCCTATTGCTTTTGGGTGGAGTTTTCTGTAAATATCTCTTAGGTCCATTTGTCCTAATGTGTTTTTAAGTGCCTCTGTCTCCTTACTTATTTTCTGACTGGTTGATCTGTCCTTTGGAGTAAGTGGTGTGTTGAAGTCTCCTAAATTGAATGTTTTGCATTGTATTTCCCCTGTTAATTCTGTTAGTATTTGTTGCACATATTTAGGTGCCTATGTTGTGTGCATAGATATTTATAATGGTTTTATCCTCTTGTTGGACTGACCCCTTTATCATTAAGTAATGTCCTTCTTTGTCTTTTGTTACTTTTTTTGTTTTGAACTTTATTTTGTCTGACACAAATACTGCAACTCCTGCTTTTTTCTCCCTGTTATTTTCATGAAATATATTTTTCCATCCCTTCACTTTTAGTCTGTGTATGTCTTTGGGTTTGAAGTATGTCTTTGTGTTTGAAGTGAGTCTCTTCTAGAAACATATAGATGGGTCTTTTTTTTATCCATTCTGTAACTCTCTATGTCTTTTGATTGGTCCATTTAGTTCCTTTACATTTACGGTGATTATCTATAGGTATATACTTACCTCTGTTGCAGGCTTTAGATTCGTGGTTAGCAAAGTTTCAAGGGTAGCTTCTTTATTATCTAACAGTCTAACTTAACTCACTTAGTAGGCTATTTCAAACACAATTTAAAGTTTTTTTTTCCTTATTTTTCTTGCTCTTCCACACTTTATATATTAGGTATCATATTGTGTATCTTTGTGTACCCCTTGACTGACTTTGTGGGTAGTTGATTTAAATTTGCACTTGCTAAATAATTAATTGGTCTTCTTCCTTTACTGTTGTTTTATTTTCTGTGGTGACAGTTATTTAGTCTTAGGAGCACTTTCACCTATAGTAGTCCCTCCAAAATACATTGTAGAGATGGTTTGTGGGAGGTAAATTCCCTCAACTTTTGCTTATCTGGAAATTGTTTAGTCCCTCCTCAGATATAAATGATAATCTTGCCAGGTAGAATATTCTTGGTTTGAGGCCCTTCTGTTTCATTGCATTAAATATATCATGCTGCTCTCTTCTGGCCATAAGGGTTCTGCTGAGAAGTCTGATGATAGCCTTATCGGTTTTCTTTTGTGTGCGATCTTTTTCCTCTCTCTGGCTACTTTTAATACGTTCTCCTTTTCCTTGATCTTTACCATTTTAATTATTATATGTCTTGGTGTTGTCTTCCTTTTGTCTCTTGTGTTGGGAGATCTGTGCACTTCCATGGCCTGAAAGACTATTTCCTTCCCCAAATTGGGGAATTTTTTAGCAATTATGTCCTCATAGAGTCTTTCTATCCCTTTTTTTCTCTCTTCTTCTTCTGCTTTTACCTCTATAATATGAATATTGTTCCTTTTGGATTGGTCATTCAGTTCTTTTATTATTATTTTATTCCTAGGTATCCTTTTTTCTCTGTGTGCCTCAGCTTCTTTGTATTCTTATTCTTTAATTTACCATCTCCTCTACCTCATCTAATCTGCTTTTAAATCCCTCCATTATATGTTTACTCCTGGTGCCTGCTAGGAGGAAAGAGCTTTTTCCTTGCTTCCCAGCTGCAGTGCCTGCCTCCACTGCCAGGGCCATGGGTCTGAGCATACAGGGAAGAGCCTCTGTGGTATACTTCTGTAGCTGCCGTGGATGAGGCCGCCCTCTAGCTGGCTAGTCGCAGTGGTGGGGGCAGCAGCTGAGTGGACCAGTGCCTATCGGGAGGAAGGAGCAGCAGGCTGCATATCACAGTGGGGGTTTTGGCTCTCCTTTGCCAGTCAGGTGGTGGAGTGTCTGAAGCTCCTGAAAGAAGTCCCAGGTAAATAGGAACAATTTTTTTTACTTCAAAACATTCTCTTAAAGGAGATTATAAAATCCTTTGAAAAATATAAAGGACATTTTAGCACAGAGTCAAGCTAATCTGTCTCTCTATAATCACACAAGGGATCGACTTTTGTATAAAGGGCTTTGAGGCCTATATGGTTTTTGCTACATCTACTTAACTCTGCATTAAAGAGTGAAAACAGCCAATACGTATGTTAACGCATGTGCCTGTGCTCTGAGAAAACTTTATTTACAAGAACAGTCTATGGGCTGGATTTGGCCACAGGCTGCAGTTTGCTTAGCCTGGTACCAAGCAAGTCCTTCATACTTCAAAATTATTTCCTGTATTCTTCATTTATGTTCATGTATATTTAGATATATACAAACATGTGTTTTCATTGGTTTACAAGGCTTATCAATATTGCTGCCTTCATATCTACTTATAGAAGATGTATCATAGAATTTAAAATTTTGCAAAGAAAACAAAGGGAGTGTAGAACCTAGGGTTAATAATATATTTAAGAAATTATTGTACTAGTCTAATCTCTAGAATAATTGTTAGTTTTACCTCATAGTATTCTAATGTGTTTACTGGTTTATTCCCACTTGTCTTTTTGTGTTTAGTGCCATACCAAGAAATCATTACCAAGACCACTGTCAAAAAACATTTTTCTTAGGTTTTCTTCTAGAATTTTATAATTTCAGACCTTACATTTAAATAATTCATTTTGAGTTGATTTTTTGTGCATGGTGTGAAGTAAGGTTTCAGTTTCATAGCTTTGTATGTGGATGTCCAGTTTTCCAAATATCATTTGTTGAAGAGACTATCCTTTATCCATTGTGTATTGTTGGCACCATTGTCAAAGATCAATTGATATTTGTGTGTGTTTATTTCTGGATGCCCTATTCTGTTCCATTAGTTTATAGGTCTGTCTTTAAACTGGTACCATACTGTTTTAATCATTATTAGTTTTATAATATAGTTTAAAACCAGTAAGTGTGATGTCTTCAGCCTTGTTTTTCTTGCTCAAGATTGTTTTGACTATTTGGAGTCTTTTGTAGTTATACATGAATTTTAGAGTTGCTCTTTTCTATTTCTGTAAATGTACCTTTGCTAATTTGACAAGGGTAGCAATGAACTATAGATCACTTTGGGTAGTGCAGACATTTAAAAAAGATCAATTCTTCCAATGCATGAATATAGGATCTCTTTCCATTTATTTTGTGCCTTCCCTAATTTCTTTCATAAGTGTTTTATAGTTTCCACCTCCCTTGTTATACCTAAGTATTTTATTATTTTTGATGCTGTTGTCACCAAGATTTGTTTCCTGAATTTCCTTTCCAGATAGGTCATTGTTAGTGTATTGAAACAACTGATTTTTGTATGTTGATTTTTGTGTCCTGCAACTTTATTGAATTCACTTGGTAGTTCTAATAACTTTTTTTGTGAAGTTGTTAGTATTTTCTATATTGAGTATCATGTCATTTGCAAACTGGCAATTTTATTTCTTTCTTTCTGATTTGTATTCCTTTTCTTTATTTCTCTTGCTTAATTGCTCTGTCTTGGACTTCCAGTACTACATTCAATAGTAGTGGTAAGAGTGGGCATACTTGTTTCTGGTCTTAGAGGAAAAGCTTCCAGCTTTGGTCATTGAGTGTGATGTTACCTGTGGGTTTGTCATTTATGATCTGTATTATGTTGAGGTATATTCTAGTTTGTTGAGTGTTTTTATCTTGAAAGGGTGTTGAATTTTGTCAAATGCTTTTTCTGCATCTATTGAGATGATCTTGTGTTTTTTTTAACCTTTCATTTTGTCATGTGGTGTATCATATTGATTTTTATATATTGAACTGTCATTGCATTACAGGGATAACTCCCACTTAAGCAGGTAATGTAGTAATGTATTTATTGTGTTGTTTAATTTTATTTGCTAGTATTTTCTTGAGGATTTTTGCATCTGTATTCATTAGGGATGTTGTCCTGTAATTTTATATTCTTGTAGTGTCCTTATTTGATTTCCATATTAGGGTAATGCTGCTTTGTAAAATGAGTTAGAGACTACTCCCTGGTATTCAATTTTTTTGAAGAGTTTGAGGATGATTGGTTTTAATTCTTTTTTAAATGTTTGGTATCATTCACTAGTGAACCCACATGGTCCTGGGATTTTTTGGTTCGGAGGCTTTTGATTACTGATTCAGTCTCCTTATTCATTATTGTTCTGTTCAGATTTTTTATTTCTTCTTGATTAATCTTAGTAGACAGAATAAATAACAGAATGAAAAAGCAACCTGGAAGGGAGAACATATTTGCAAGCTAAATATCTCATAAGAGGTTAATTTCCAAAATATATATGGAACTGCTGCAACCCAATAGCAAAAAAAAATCCAAATAACCTGATTAAAAAATAGACAAATGACTTGAACAGACATTTCTTCAAAGAAAACATGCAAATGGCCAGCAAGTACATGAAAAAATGCTCAACATCATGAATTATTAGGGAAAGGCAAATCAAAACTACAGTAAGATATCACTTCACCCTTGTTAATATAACAAATATTAGCAAAGTTGTGGAGAAATTGGAACCCTTGTACACCTTTGATAGAATTGCAAAATGGTGCAGCAACTATGGGAAACGGTATGAAGGTTCCACAGAGAATTAGAAACAGAACTACTATATCATCCAGCAGTCTTACTTCTAGGTATGTATCCAAAAGAATTAAAATCAAAATCTCAAAGAGATAGCTGCATTCCCATGTTTACTGAGGCACTAATCACAATAGCCAAGATATTGAAACATTGCATGTGTCCATTTGCAGATGGATGGATAAAGAAAAAGTGGTGTACACACACACACACACAGAATAGTATTCCTTAAGAAAGGAAATACTGTCTTTGCATCAACATGGATCAACCTTGAGGGTTCTCTTATGGTAAGAAAAATAGGCTAGTCACAAAAAGACAAATATGGTGTGATTCCACTTACATGCAGTATCTAAAATAGTCAAACTCATAGAAGCAGAAAATATAACAGTGTTTGCTAGAGATTTGACGGTGGGGAACTGGGGAGTTCTTATTCAAGAGATACAAAGTTTGTTATGTTAGATGAGTTCTAGAGATGTGCTGTACAACATAGTGCCTGTAGTTAACAATACTGTGTTGTACACTTCAAAATATCTTAAGAGGGTAGATATCATGTTAAATGCTCCTACCACAAGGTAACAAAGCAAAATAAAATAAAGAGACACCGGAAACTATGGGAGGTGTTGGATATGTCTGTTACCTTGATTATAGAGATGCTATCATAAATGTTTGCCTATGTCCAAACTCATCAAATTGTAGACCTTAAATTTGTGCAGTTCTTTGCATATCAATTATACCGCCATAAGCTGAAAAAAAAGACAAACCTGAGATTCTGCAAATTGTAGCTCAGGTGTTGCATCTTCAGGACAATCTTCTATGACTTCCCTCAACAGGTCAGACTTCTATTTTAGAATCTTATAGTGTTCCTTGCTTTTTTTGTTAAGCATTTGTCACAGCTGTAGTTTTATGATTTTATGTTTAATACTTTAATTTTTTTTTTTAGGGATGCCTATCTGCCCTTCTATGTTGTAAACTCTAACAAGTCAGGGACTATGTCTGGTTTTACTTGTCACTTTATACCCAGAATAAAACATAGTAACTACTACAATGAGACACTCAGTCAATTGAATAAAGGAATATTGAGTGAAGGAATGAAGAAATGAATGAAAATTTAATTTGAAGGAAATAAGAGACTGAATACTTAGGATATGGGAGAATTCTTTTGGCAAAATCAGTATTAGGAGGAATTTTGACTTACCATTGCTAGGTAAACATTTAAAATTTGTGTTGGAGAAATCATTAGACAAAATTATTTTTGCTTTTTAATTATCATGCACATTAATAAAGAAACATGGATTAGTATATAAATATTTCAGATCCATAATAGGTTTTATGTGATGATTTCCAGTGGAAAATTTCAGCCTAAATAACATTTTTATCCATAGTACTACATTGTTTGCGGAACAAAATATTGACAACCAATATTATAATTTTCTTTGCTGGGGTTGCTGTTTGCACTTTTTCCTTTGCCGATATGGATGTTATATAAAGAGTTGCTTTTCTGTAATAATTGGAAGAATGAAGCTGTTTCCATATTCAATATGAAGCTGAAGTTGGGATTCATTATGGATAATCAATCACTATATGTGTGTGTCAGTTAGTGGCAGTTTATATTCAGAAAGCTGTTTTTCTTTCCTGAAGGCTATAGTGAATAGGGCCAGTAACATGTGCATCCAACTGAGAGAAAAGATGAGAGGGCATCTGTGGACTTTATTCTTAAAAGTTATCACAAAGTTTCCTAAAGACAAATACTATATGATTTCACTTATATGTGGAATCTAAAAACAAAACAAAACAAAATGAACAAAACAGCAGTAGACTCATAGACACTGTGAAGTGACAGGTGATTACCATGGGGGAGGGAATTGGGGTGGGTTGATGGGAAGTGTGAAGGAGATAAAAGGTACAAAAATCTCAGTCATAATATAAGTTGGTCAAGGGGATGGAAGTGCAGCATGGAGAATATAGTCAGTGGTTCAGTAACAAGTTTCTATGTTGACAGTAACTGCGCTAGTTGGGGTGAGGGTTTAATAATGTGTATAACTGTTGAATCACTGTGTTGTATATTTGAGACCAGTATAATATTGTACATCACCTATACTTCAATAAAAAAATACCCTTAAAAAAAAATAACCCAGTGGAAAATAATCAAAACAGCTAAAGGCTTGATTTTTCTGTGCTGATGTTTTTAGCAATTATGACATCTGCTCAAGTACTTGGTTACTAAGCTAAAGTTAAGAAGATCTCAGCTTACATTTTGTTTGCTAAACCATTAAAAATCAATCTAGGCCATGTGTTCTCACTCTTGGCTACACATGATAATCACCTGGGGTCCTTCAACAACCATCAATGCTAGGTATTAATTCCTCAAGATTCTGACTTCATTGATTTGGGATGTGACCTGGGCAGTAGTTTTGAAAACCCCCCAGGTGATTCTAATGTGCAGCCAAGTTAGAACCATTGATGTAGGACAGTTTAGACTGAAACTTTAGAGAAACTCAAGAAAGCAAGCTCCTCTCTGTATGCTGGTGATTTACCTTTTTATTTCTTTGTAACTGCTATTCAAGGAGTGTTTCCAGACTAGCATCCACATTAGAGATGTACAGTCACAGACCTACCAAGTCAGAACTGAGATTTTAACATGATCCTCAAGTGTTTGAAATGAACATTGAAGTTTGATAAATGCGTGTTTTAGCATTTTTATTTCTCTGTTGCTTTTTTCCTTCCAGTGTTTTCCCTGACCGCTTGTCCTCTACTATTAAATGGACAGTAGATTCCACTGGAATGCATAGCACATCTCTGTGATCATTTATTTTAAGTCCCCCAAACTGGAAGCTTCCAGGGCAGAAATTGTCTGTCCTTTGTGTACATTCTGAGTTTCTTTGAATATGGAAATATACTTCTAATTATGAAAAAAAAATCCTTTCCAAAGAGTTCCCCAAATAGTATTCCAAAATACCTACTGGTTTTTAGTAAGCATAGTTCCCTTGGTGGTGAGTGTTGGATCATACATTAAAGCACTTTAATACGTATTTCAGATTCTGGTCCATTTTCCTGCTGAAGGATATTTTAGGAATTCAGTGACTTTATTCTAAAGACTGATGTTTCAAAGATAAAATGCTTTTGAATGCTTCTAATATATTTTCTTGTTTTGAACCTTCAACAAAGAACATTTTCTAACTGCTCAGTGTTAGCAGTGAAGAATGCTTTGGAACCTCCAGTCACCCTTCTGCAATAGAAATAGGAAATTTGCATCTGTCTGAATGGATGATTTTGTTATTTCAGTTAATCCAGCAGTAGAAACATTCTGATGCAGCTTTATCCAGCATTACAAATTATAATTTAATGGGCTAGTAAAGGTGCATTTTGAGTAGTTCTGTCTCTTTGTTCTTAAATTAATTGTAGAGCAGTTTCTTAGGTGCTGAATCAGCACTTGTCATTAGTACTGATTCCCATCTAACTTGGCATTTTATCTTCTCTGCCCTCTTCCCTCGACAGAGTACTTACTAACTGTACTTGTCTTGCCAATGGGTTTTAGCCCCAGGCATGTTTACTATGGATGCAATGTGACCAAAGAAATTGACAGCAAAATGTTCTTTGGTGTGAAAGGGTTTATTACCCAGCTTGTTCTCCCGGCGGTAGGTGGAACACTAGCATCTCTGCCTCCCTCCACCCAGAGCACTGGGCCGAACTCTCTATATAGCGCAATAATAGCTTATTGCCTAAATGTGTGGAAGTGGTAACCTAGCAACAAGCCAGTTATATCATCAGGTGGTTTAAGTTCAGTGAGGATCCTGGCCATAGGAACCCCAACTTCCCCACACTCTACCCCTCCAGGATTCCCACCTTACAATCTACATGCTTTCAATCTTCCACAATGGTCCCTGTGCGAGAAAGCTGGAGCACTGTAACCAGATTCCACAATAGCACAAAGGCTAACAACAACTTAGAGATACTAAAAATTAAGATACAGCAAGATTTTGATACAGGTAACAAAAATTATAATCCTCAACCCAGAGGAGGTTCTTAATAGCAAAAAATTGTAATAATCCTCAAGCTACAGGAAGTTCTCAATCCTCAAAGACTTTAGGGGTGATAAGACACATGTTTTAATGATACCAACATAGGCAAATCTTGTCCATCAGGCAGGATGCATGCAAGAGAGTGGTCCTGTGATAGGACTGTAGCAGGAAGGGGGTCCCTTCCAGGTGTAGTATAACATACTTTTACTCCTTTCCCCGTGGGGGTTACCTGAAGGGTCTATATATAGTGCTACTGGAGGTGGATGCACTGGCCATAATGATAAAACAAAACTCCCTGGTAAGATGCTCCTACCTTCTGGGTGTTCAGGATATACTACTGTGACCTTTGGTGGCCACTCTGCTGTTATTCCAGTAATACACAGGAGGCCAGCTTCCAGGCCTTGTCCCCAAGGTGCCAGGAGAGCCAGCCATCATTGGTTCATGTGTCGAAAGGTCCAAGGCCATGTCCACTCAATGGAGTCTCTGGCGTTCAGTGCAGTTGGTGCTGGCAGCAAGATGTTTTTCTGGTGGCCAAAACTCGGCTTCAGCGATTCTTCCTTGGTTTGCAATTGCAGTTGTGTAGGGGAGGCAGCCATCTGTGTTAACATGTCTATGGGGCTTAGGGCTCCCTTTTGGGGTCTCTCATTCAAACGTTGTAGCACAGTCCATAAGAGGACTGACTATCCCCACAGACTATTGGTATCTGACTTTAGTCCGGATTTTAACAAGCCATTGTGCCTCTCTGTCATGCCTGCTGCAGTAGGATTTTATGGCACATGAAACTTCCACTTGATTCCCAGCTGTTGCACCCATTCTTGCAGTGTATGTACAGTAAAATGGGTGCCCTGATCACTCTCAATTACCTGTGGTCGACCATAGGCAGCAAAGAGATGCTCCAGGCCTCTTTTGGTCATCTGCTGGTCTGCACACGGGTAGTAAAAGCAACCAGAAGTCCAGTAGCTGTGTCCACACAGGACAGTCATCGCATACCGATATCCTTCTGACACAGGTAGAGGCCCAATAGAGTCTATCTGCCACCTGATGATGGGTATAGGCCCCTTAGCTATTGTCCCATATTCCTGTGGAACTCAGTGTAAGTCTCTTTTGGAGCACACGACACAATCCTGCTGGGCTCTACTAACTTCTTCAAAGGTCAAAGGCAAGCCCCACTGATGGGCTACAGCCCACATTGTCTTTTGCCCCGCATGCCACAAATGCTAATGTAGCCACTGGGCTACATCTGAGGCAGGCGTTCCTTCTAACCAACATATCTGGGCCAATTTATCTGCTTCATCATTTCCTGGGGATGCCAGTGGCAAATGACCTGTCACGTGGTATACTGTAATTATTTTAGTCTGACCACAGGCCCATAAGTCTTGCCATAATTCTTGTCCACAAAGGGGTCGGTGACCAACCAGCCAGTTGGCATGGTACCAGGTTGGTAGCCACAGGGTCAAGCCCCTATAGACAACCCTGCTGTCAGTGCAGACAAGTATAGGGAAGGGCTCCTGGCTGATCACAAGCCACACAGCCTGAAAGTCTGCCCAATGGCTGCTCCTCCCCTCACCATCTTCCATCTACATTGTCTCAGTCTTAGGATGGAAAGCTATGGCCCTCTATTTTGGGGGCTGCCCATGGCTGGAGCCATCTGTGTATCATGCATCTCTGGTATAGGGGCTCTTCTCTCCCGTTAGGGACTCTCTGCTACTAATGGTTCAAAAGCAAGTTCTTTCTGCTTTTCACTAGTATATGTCACCGGTCCCAATAAGCATTGGAGTTCTTCACTTAAGGAGCTACCAGAGGGCACTACGCTGTTGTAGGTAAGCACCCTACTTGGCTAGTGTGGGTGTTTGTGCCACACCACTCCTTGGCTTTGGTCCAATCTCATACCCACCCCAAGATGGGATAGGTGGTTATTACATTAATCGGGGCCATTCCAGTGATGGGTTCTGTAGCCAGCAAGGCATGATACATGGCAGCCAGTTGTTTTCCTATCAAAGTGTATCATACCTCTGCCCCTTTCCAGAGTTATGACGAAAATCCAACAGGTTGGTGAGTTCGTTCAAGCCGCTGCCAGAGACCCCAGCCATAACCATCTTCAGTCACATGAACATTCAGCTCACAGGGCCTTGATGGGTCTATCACACTCATGGCCTGCACGGCCTTGACTGCCCATTTTGCTGTAGTAAAGGCAGATGCACGTCTCATCCCAATCCCACCAGACGCCTTTTCATACCAACCAGTATAAGGGCTTCAGATTTTTGCCAAGAGCAGATAAACACTCTCTAGTAGCCTAGAATACCCAGAAACTCCTATAGCAATGCTACAGTTGTAGTGGTAGGAAAGGCCTGGATTTTATCTATAACTGCTTCTGGTATAACTATGGTCTTACTCGACCAGATGGCCCCCAAGAATTTGACAGACAAACCAGGTCCCTGAACCTTGGTACTGTTCACTGACCATCCTTTCTCCTGTAAATGTTGCAGCAGTCTAGGTGCTGCACCTTCTAGATCTGAAAGAGAATCAGATGTGAGCATGACATCATCAATATAATGGTACAGCTGCACTGTTGATGGTTTCTGCCATGTAACCAAGTCCTAGGCTACAAGTCCATGACAGATGGTGGGACTGTGGAGGTATCCCTGTGGAAGGACGGTGAAAGTCCATTGCCGTCCTTCCCATGTGAAGCCAAAGTGTTTCTGACTTTCCTGCTCAATGTCAATGGAAAAGAAGGCATTAGCAAGATCTACCACATAATGATATGTTACTAGTTCATGTCTGAGGGTATCCATCAAGCCTGCAATAGAGGGGACAGCAGCATGCATGGTATGACTTTATTCAGTTCTCTGTAATATGCCAGGAGCCATTTGGCTTTTTTACTGGCCACCCTACGGAATTGAAAGGACTATTGGTGGGCTTCATAATACCCACCTTTTCCAGCTACTGGTGAGTTTCTCCAATCTCTTTATGCCCTCCAGGCAGTTTGTATTGTTTGGTATTAGTCACCCGCCAAGGCACAGGCAAAGCTATGGGTGGGTGCCTAGCATGTCCCCTCAGAACTTCCTTCACCACACATACTCTCAGTCTGAACTCACCTGCAGTGGTCTGCAACCATAGACTCTGCAGGATATCAATCCCCAAAATATACTCAGGGATAGGAGCTATATACACAATATACTCTTTTGAAGGTAGACGCCCTATTCCCAAAGGGATTTGGGCTTTTTTCACTCTGATAGCCTTACCCTCATATCCATCTATGATAGTGGGGGTCCCAGGGAACCACTCAGGGTTACCATGAGTCAGTGAACATTCAGCCCCAGTGTCCACCAGAGCTAGGACATGTTTTATGTTCACTGTGGACCAATGGATATCTATTTCAACATGTGGCTGCTGGTGCCCCCCGGTCCTTTAGGACAGATACCTTGACCTTCCCCTTAGTCAAATGTTCCCCAGTCACCTTCCTGTGTGGGCTCAAGTGAGGTTGGCTCACTCTCCAGCAAGAAGTCTTGCAAACACACAGGGCAGACTTGTGGCTCTGTCTCTGACTTCTGCCTCTTTGGTCTTAGTGGCTGGAACTGCTGCTCTGGTTTCAGCTGTTGCCATAGCTCTAGTAAGATCCTATTTGACTTCCCATCTTATTTCCTCCCATCTGCTCCTACCTGTATTAAATCAACCCACATCTGGGTCCTCATAACCTTCATGGGGCCTTGTAAATTCTTCTTGTGAGTAACAGGTCTTGTTTCTTTCCAGGTTCTCATTGCTTCAGCCTCTCCTAAGTCTGCTACTGTATGTGTCACCTCACTTATGGGATGCTCTAAATGAGGGGAAAGAATGGCCACTAGAGACCCAAAGAGGGATGTGGGAGCCATCTGATGTACAATATTTCTCATCCCAGTGGTGAAAATATCTTCATCTGTGCCATAATTCTCTGCACTATAGATGGCATTTCTCATGTCTAGCTCTCATAACACCTGTTGGAGCTCAGCATATGTCTGCCATCTAACAGGAGAGGATGGTAGATTACCTGGACTGGGTCACACAGTACAAAGTGCAGCCAATAAGCCAATCGAGGAGGGAGTGACTCCTTGGAGTCTGATGTGCATTTTGTAATTGCTGCCTCAAGGCAGGCTGCACTGTCAGGGAAGACAGCTTTCCCATCTGTGATCCTGACAGAACAATTCTGCCCACCCCTAAGTCCCACAGACACAGGATCCAAGCTGATATTGACTCTGAGGGCTTCTGTCTAAACAGGAATCCCAAATCCACCAGCTCAGCCTGAGTATAGGGGCGGAGCATAGAGTGCTCCACGATCTGGGGAGGGGGCTGTTCCTCTCCTTGGGGAACTTTCAGCTGCTGGGTCTTTATTTTCTTTACAACCACTGGGCGAGCTTTCAATACAGGAGGGGCCAGTGCCTCCGGCAACACCCCTTCATCCATCCCCACCTCCTCCATTTCTGGGGTTGATGGCACCTTTCTCTCCCCTCCCCCGAGTGCCTCCTCTGCTACAACCTTTACCTTTTCTACTGTAACTCGCAGCAATACTACCTCAGTCTTCAGAAGCTCTCTTACCCTCACCTCAATGCTTCGCAGCTGACGTTCTCATGCCACCTCCACCTGTGCTTCTCTCAGGAGTTCTTCTTTTTCGTTGATGCCTCTTCCTCCTTCAGAACACCAGGAAGCACTGCTGTCTTGTTCTGTAAGGGATTGTTTACCTCTCCAATGGCACCTTGCTGCCGGCATTCTCGTGCCATCTCTTCTTGCATCAATGCCATTTCCTTCTTCAGGAAAGCCACAGAAGTTTGCAGTTAGCATTCTTGTGCCACCTCCTCTCACATCAATGCTGTTTCCTTCCTCAGGGAATCCACAGAAGTTTTCAGCTCATGTTCTCATGCCATCTCTCGCATCAATGCTATTTCCTTCTTCAGAGAATCCACAGTAGTTTGCAGCTCGCATTCTCATGCTGCCATTTCTTGGGTCTCTTCTGTAAACCTTTTTAGTACTGTGAGATGCAGCCAACCCTCAGTCCCTGCTGCCTCACGGGCACTCCGTTTCTCAAAGGATTTACTTACTATACCAAGGGCCACCCCTACATCCTCAGGTGTCACTGCCACTTCCCTCCAGTCCTGGGGTGCGGCCCATTCCTCTAGGAGGCAAGCCACCTCAGACCACATACCTGTTGAGGGACAAGCCACTGTCTCCCCATTCACAGGGGCAGCCACTGAAGCACCCCTCCCATAAGGGCAGCCTGTCTTTTTCCTCAGTCAACAATGAACCCTGCCGACTTTTGCCAATTGTCTTGCCAATGGCTTTCACCTCGGGCAAGTTCACTATGGATTCAATGTGACCAAAGAAATTGACAGCAAAATGTTCTTTGTGGTGAAAGGGTTTATTACCCTGCTTCTTCTCCCTGCGGTAGGTTGAGCACTAGCGTCTCTGCCTCCACCCAGAGCACTGGGCTGAGCTCTCTATATAGCGCAATAATAGCTTATTGCCTAAAGGTGTGGAAGTGGTAGCCTAGCAACAGGCCAGTTACATCATCAGGTGGTTTAAGTTCAGTGAGGATCCTGGCCATAGGAACCCCAACTTCCCCACAGTACTCCATATTGTAAATTGATAGAATAACATGGAACAAAGCTTGCCTGACATAAAACAATGACAAAAGTAAATTGGTTCATCATCAAGAATAATGATGTGGTGTTGAGTTCCCAACCATGTGGTTTTCTCACACATCTTGAGACATTTTGCAACAGTTTCTTCATTGCTAGTTGTATTTTTATAATGTGATGCTAGTGGAATTATTTTCTACAATTCAGATTTGTCATGTATGATAAAATATAGGGCCTTTTGGAAAACAAACATTTGGAAGAAATGGGAGACTTATTTTGATTTTCACACTAACCTTTATTGGCATGAAATGAAGTCACTATAGACATGGCTAAGATTAAGTAGTCAGTATGGACAGGTGTAAAGGTTGAATACCCTCATTAGAAGGGATTTTTCACATAACTGTTTAAAATGATACCATATTTCTAAATCCCTGACAACTTACATTAAAGGCATATTTCCTGGCTATATTATGTGACACTGTTAATAAAGCTATCACTCAAGTTCATGATTTGTGAAACATGAGGTTCATGCTGCCCAACCCTTTTAACAACTTCCTTCTTGATAATGCCTTGGAATATTCACTCTCTTCTGATTTCCCCCCATTAAATCACGCTTGAATTCTTGGCCACTTCAGACTGCTGATTTGTTTAGATGTTACTTTTGAGCTTTTTAATTTTGCTGATTAATTTACCTTCAATTGGTTTCTTACTGCATCTCCTAGAATCCCTAGACTAGAACTCTTTGACCTCAGATTCCTGTTAGTCTTGAAGGAGGAATTGAACACCATCTGACCCTACAGATTTTGACCTTTTGGTTGTCTTGAGTTAATGGCTAAAGCTTAGGAAATGAAGTAGTAACATTTAACCTTGGGATGTTCTCCACTAGAGCTCTACAAGGAGCTATAGGATGCATTCTTGATCCTACTGCTGTGAAACACAGTGAGGTGAACCACTTTTCAAAGCTTATTTAGGTCTCCTGAAAATAATAATTATGTATGTGATGAAAATGTGAGCATGACCTTTGGGGATTTTAGGCATCATCATGATTTATTGGCAAATCATTCTAAGTTCCCCAGATCTTACTCTTCCAATAAACTTCACTTTAAGGGGGAAAATTTTTTCCATATTTGAGGATAGCTGCTCTTTTCTAGCTGCCAAAGTATTTGTTTACTTACCCTATCTCATCTTGCCCCAATCCAGTCCTACAGTTTGGGGCAAGGATTTAGTGTATTCCTATTCTGGTGGGAACCTACTGGCACCCAAACTCATGTCTGCTTCTTGGAAGCTGATGCTGGGAGCCACAGCAGAAAGGGGAACTCTTACCTTCACATCCACTTTCAATTTTAGAGACACTACCTCCAAAAAACTCAGATACTTTATGGTGTGTGATCTGGCCTCGAATGGTTGTGATGGGCAGAAAGCTCAACTCACACTTGATTTTGCTGCCTGTGCTAAAGCCAACAGAAGTAACTTCATGTGGTTAGCAGGTACATGACGGTTCACAATTACAGGACCTAAAAATTCATAGCACCTGAGGGTAATTTTTTTTTATTGTTTAAATATAATATTTAATTGAGCACTTGCTTACCTGTCTTAGTCACTTTGCGTATGTTATCATGTTTAATATTTACAACTGATATGCTCTGTTTACTTTATCCTCTTTCGATAAGAGAAGATTCTGGTTCAGAAAGGTGACATAAGCATTTAAAAGTTTAGGTACTACCTAATGGAACTAGTGTTTGACACAGGGTTGTCTGACTTCAGAGCCCAAGTTCTTAGCCATTGCAGTATCCTATGCATGAGGAAAAGCTATGGAGGCCTCCTTTAAGATGGCATGTGAAAAAAGACCCCACTTGGAAAAGCTTGCTTCAAAGTATTTTAGTTGTCCATTGCAACTAAACATTGAAGACCACCAGCAGAGATTTCTGGTGACAGTCTACTATCATTTGTGACAATTGGTCCTTAATCACAGTTTCAGGTGATTTAAGAGGTTGTGGCCCATCCTCCAATACTTCACATGTTCTTGGAATATCACTCATTCATATTTAAACTCCAAGCTGTCCTGCACAAATATTGGAAAGACTATCTTGGTGACCTACCTCATTGAATATGGCACATTTTATCTTTTATGTTTGCCCACTAAACTTTGTCGTGTTTTTTTTAAATATAATTTATTTTATTATCATTAATCTACAATTACATGTGCAATATTATGGTTATTAAACTACCCCTTCATCAGGTCCCCCCCACCAACCCCATTACAGTCACTGTCCATCAGCATAGTGAGATGCTATAGAATCACTACTTGTCTTCTCTGAGTTGTACTGCCCTCCCCGTGCCCCCCCCCAACATTACATCTGCTAATCGTGATGCCCCTTTTTCCCTCTTATCCCTCCCTTCCCACCCATTTTCCCCAGTCCCTTTCCCTTTGGTAACTATTAGTCCGTTCTTGGGTTCTGTGAGTCTGCTGCTGTTTTGTTCCGTGTTTATCAATAAGACCTTCTATTACCACCTGCTTTCAAGGCAATAGATACATGACTTCAGCCTCCAGTCATCCTGGTTTTGACATTCTGAGCCCATTATCAGTGATGAATAATTGGAATTATATCAACTGGGTACTTGGTGTTGAGAGGGCCTTGCATCACAGCTTCAATTTTCTATAGTCAGCATTACTTGTTATTTTTCACTGTTCCTGCATTCAGAAAACTTAACTTTCACAGAAATCAGCGAATTTATTTCTAGTGTCTCTCACTTGTTACCTGATCAGTCTGTTAGTATATGGGGAACTATTGCCTGTTCAGAAGTTACTTCCAAAATGCAAAGAGGTAGATTCAAGAGTAAGCTAATGGGCAAAATAACTTGTGTTCATGGCTTCTCGTTTGGATGCTATGCAACCAAGTATAGGCTTTCTTGTTTTAGGCACAAATACTGCCTACTCACGCAGAAATCTGAAGATACTCTGGTCACCATCACATATTCTCTTCTTATTTAGGTAAGAGATCACAAACACTTGGCACACTTGTAACAGCTCCCTTTTATCCATGAAAGTGACAGATGATCAGTCATAGTACTGTATTACCCTTAACTTGGCTATAACCTCATATTCCTCACCACAGTCTAAGCAACTTCTAGAGATTGATAGACACTGGCATGGTAGATGAAAATTACTTCCCATCTCAATGACAGATTTGGCTGGCTTGCTGGCTTTTTGTTTCAGTTTTGCTATCTCTTGGGATAGCAGGTCTGTTCTTGCTATAACCAGTTTCCCTTCCAGACTTCTGTTATGCTCATCAAATAGGTTTCCTTCATCATGTTTCTCTTTCCCAATTACCTAGAGTTGTAACTAGAGACCTGGCAACCACTACACACGTCTCCAAGAATAAGTAGATATTGTACTAAAAAAAATGTCATCTTAATCATCTTGTGAGTAAAATTATCAATAAGTGAAAGAGAAAAATA
Organism: Smutsia gigantea; assembly: GCA_032199065.1. Taxonomy (NCBI): domain Eukaryota; kingdom Metazoa; phylum Chordata; class Mammalia; order Pholidota; family Manidae; genus Smutsia; species Smutsia gigantea. Next base: position 458,635 of record JAVSCE010020835.1, on the reverse strand, counting down.
TGTGTTTCATGAAGTTAGGATGAAAACAAAAATAAGAGTGAGCATCAAACCTAATGAAGAGAATGACTGAGGCCAGCATATATGAGAAAGTAATGATGGCTATTGCTAATGTGTCATCTTTTCTTTTATTCATTAAACAATAATTATTTTATAGCATAATTAATTCCTCACCAAAAATTATCTTCCATTAAACATTAAGCTGTATCCCAAGTAGCTTTATTCCCTCTCCATCTCACCAGAAGAAATGGTTAAGAGAGAGTGTAAAGAGGGAAGTTATAAAAGGATTTCAGTTTTCCTTAGCAAATTACTCTCTTGAGTATTTTCACAAAGCTTCTCTCAAATAAAGAGCCTCAGATATTCTGTCCACATCTTCCCACTATGTAAGTAGTCCTAAAATACCTATCTTGCCATAACTTTATTTTCAACATTTCCTGTTCTCAAGGGTACAAATACAAAAGAAGTGGAAAGAAGTCTTCCACTGAATCTTCCAACATATTTTATTAGGACTGAAATTTCCTTGGAAAGAGATACTATTTCCATGATGCTTCATGTATTGGCTGTTTGGAATGAAAGTCTAAATGAAAAAAAAATTGTTGTGATCTTTGAAAAGTACATATTTTTGTATTAATCCTGCTGGCAGATTCTTTTACTTTCAATGAAGATAATTTATAGTGTTTTTATTTTTTTGTGCATTGGAACATATACCTCAAAATTAGGCTCAAAACCAGTTAAAGCAAGCTGATTAGATCTTAGACTCCAGACATGTGAAAATTTGCTTGGAAGAAATATTATAAAAATGTATGCCTATTCTAAATTTAATGACTGTCTTTTACATAAACAGATACATTGTTTATCAACTAGAAATTTAGTCTAAAACATTTTCTCATTAAGAAACTTTAAAAATAGGTTATAATTTAGGTTGCGGGAACTCAAGTCTTTTTTGTTTCTGTCATTTTTTAAATAATCTATACGCAAAGGCTGATCTGACTGATCACATCTCAGAATGCTTAAAGTGTCAGATGAAGGCCACTCCTTAATTAGTTGATTAAAGACACATTCTGGTGTGTCTGATCACAAAAAGACATCACTCTCATTAAGAAGCAAGGGAAGGTAGAAACAAGGTTGAGAAGTAGAATAAATTTTCTTGTGGCAATAGCAGTTTTAGGGGATTTAAAATTACATTGTGTGCATTTACTACTTGTATTATGCCACTGATGTGATTTGTGTGTGTATATATGTTCTTGTTATACATTATATGTAAGGATCTAATTTAGCCTGTTCACAAGAAGCTTTTTTTTTTATGTGAAAAGGAGAAGGTAGTTTCAAAGGAAGCAGCAATAATATGATGGCTCTTAGTATCCTAATCTTATCCGTTTTTTTCTGCTCCTTCTGCCTGTTAGATTATAACAAGATTAAGATGTCCTTCAGTAGATGAATGAATAGGTAAATTGTCGTATATCCAAACAATGGACTATTATTTAGCATTAAAAGGAAATGAGCTGTAAGAAGGCCATGAAATGACATGGAAGAATCTTAAATGTGTATTACTAAGTGAAATAAGCCAGTCTTTACAGACTTCATACTGTATGAATCCATATGTATGGTGCATTCTGAAAAAGGCAAAACTACAGAGACAGTAAAAAGATCAGAGGTTTCCAGGGGTCAGGGAGGAGGCAGAGATGAATAGACAAGAGTACAGAGGAGTTCTAGAGTGGTAATGATATATCAATGTAGATTCATCACTTGTAACAGATGCACTGTTCTTGTGGGCTATATTGATAGTGGGGAAGGCTGTGTAGGTGGAGTCAGGGGATATATGGAAACTGTACTTTCTGCTTAATTTCTGGAAACCTAAAATTGCTCTAAAAAAGTGAAGTCTATTTAAAAGAAAAAGAATGTAACCATTTAGTATTGTTAGACTAGGGATAGTTACAGTGATTATATTTTTAGAAAAATCCATACCTGTGGCTTAGCAAAGGATTGTTTGCCCATTTTTGAACTCATTTATGGGCAAAGAATAAATGTTAGTTTACATTATTTCTAACTTAGTAAGTCATTTATGTAGAAATTACTACTATTCTTAAAGTTACATATACATAAAGATCAGTTAACACAAAATTTATTTTATAATTCATATACCAAAAGGATTGGCATATTGTCTTACTGTTTCTGAAGAACTCAACTTGCTCAGAATTATTTATGCTTATTTTCTTTAATTTATATTTGTATTTCAGTTGGATTTACTAGAGAGACTACACTCTCATTGGCTATTGCCTTTTCTGATTCATCTAAACTGTTTTAGGTAACAAAGTAAAGGCTTTACTTTTCCATGTTTGTACTTAGTACAACAAAAATTTGTATATTTTTCAGTATCAGTAAGATTGATTTTCATGATAAAGAATAAAATGCATCAATACTTTCTGTTATCTTTGACCTGTAGATGCATTCTTTGATTTAATTGGCTACCAAGTCCTCCTTAAGCTATGATTAAAGATATAAATATTTTCATGTGACTATACAAAAGCCGCTGTGGAAAAGACATGTCTTGTTCATATCATTCCATTAAGAATTTTTCCTCTACACATCCACCCTAAACCCATCCAAGATGATTAATAATTAATAATCAGGTTTTCACTCTTAAACTTCAATGTGTCCTGATGTGTATTCTCTGGGTCTCAGATGTTAATAGATATTTATGGAAATATTTTTTCATCAGTTACATCTAGGAAATGCTGAGTTAAGTAGGGTTCATTTTTGCAAGATTTTTCAGATTTTTTAAAGTGCTAAGAATGCAAAATGAATCTCTAAGCTAGGGTCGTACATTGTATTTTACCATGTGATCATTTTTCTTTTGGGAAGAACATCTTGTAGGATGAGTATACCATGGGATGCACTTTGGAAAATGTTGATCCAGAATATTAAATTAATGTAGTATCACTTACCTCTTGCACCATTTCTAAGTTATAATGAATTATCTTTGACAAGTTTCCATCTGCAATTCTGAGTAGTAAAATTTCAGAGAAACTTTCTTTTTCCAAATCTTAATACAAATAGAGAAGTTCCCAAATCCCTTCATTACTGATTTGTTCTGTACCTCTGTTTTGTAAATCATGAATCATAATAGAAACCTGGCTTATGAAATACAACATACATTATACCTAATGTTTCCAGAAATATTCACAGCAGGTGACATTCTGAGCTGACAAAAAAACTCAGAGAGGGTGACTCCAATTTAACATAATAGTTTGTCCTGTACTTCTACAATAGGGGGATTTTTGTACCTTCAACAATATTCTAAAAGCTTGAAAAAATGTATATGACAGTTTTTAACTGGAACAACTTAAGATGCATTCTTAATACTATTATGGGAAGCTCTAATTTAACATAATAGTTTGCCCTGTACTTCTACAAAAGGGAGATTTTTGTGTCTTCACCCACACTCTAAAAACTTGAAAAATATATATGACAGTTTTTTATTTTATTTTATTTATTTTTTTATTTTGCTATTATTAATATACAATTACATGAGCAACATTATGGTTACTAGACTCCCCCTATTATCAAGTTCCCACCACATACCCCATTGCAGTCACTGTCCAACAGCGTAGAAGGATGTAGAATCACTACTTGTCTTCTCTATGTTATACTGCCTTCCCCGTATTCCCCCACTCCACCCTCACACCCGCTATATTATGTGTGCTAATTGTAATAGCTCTTTTCTACCCCTTATCCTTCCCTTCCCACCCATCTTCCCCAGTCCCTTTCCCTTTGGTAACTGTTAGTCCATTCTTGGGTTCTGTGAGTCTGCTGCTGTTTTAATCCTTCAGTTTTTTCTTTCTTCTTATACTCCACATATGAGTGAAATCATTTGGTACTTGTCTTTCTCCACCTGGCTTATTTCACTGAGCATAATACCCTGTAGCTCCATCCGTGTTGTTGCAAATGGTAGGATTTGTTTGCTTCTTATGGCTGAATAATATTCCATTGTGTATATATACCGCATATTCTTTATCCATTCATCTACTGATGGACACTTAGGTTGCTTCCATTTCTTGGCTATCGTAAATAATGCTGAGATAAACATAGGGGTGCATATCTCTTTTTCAAACCGGGCTGCTGCATTCTTAGGGTAAATTTCTAGGAGTGGAATTCCTGGGTCAAATGGTATTTCTATTTTGAGTTTTTTGAGGAACCTCCATATTGCTTTCCCCAATGGTTGAACTAATTTACATTCCCATGAACAGTGTATGAGGGTTTCCCTTTCTCCACATCCTCACCAACATTTGTTGTTGTTTGTCTTTTGGATGGCAGCCATCCTAACTGGTATGAGGTGATATCTCATTGTGGTTTTATTTTGCATTTCTCTGATGACTAGTGATGTGGAGCATCTTCTCATGTGCCTGTTGGCCATCTGAATTTCTTCTTTGGAGAAGTGTCTGTTCAGCTCTTCTACCCATTTTTTGATTGGCTTATTTGATTTTTGTTTGTTGAGGTGTGTGAGCTCTTAATGTAATTTGGATGTCAACCCCTTATCAGATATGTCATTTATGAATATATTCTTCCATACTGTAGGAAGTCTTTCAGTTCTACTGATGTTATCCCTTGCTGTACAGAAGCTTTTTAGTTTGATACAGTCCCATTCATTCATTTTTGCTTTTGTTTCCCTTGCCTGGGGAGATATGTTCATGAAGAAGTTGCTCATGTTTATGTCCAAGAGATTTTTGCCTATGTTTTTTTCTAAGAGTTTTATGGTTTCATGACTTACATTCAGGTCTTTGATCCATTTTGAGTTTACTTTTGTGTATGGGGTTAGACAGTAATCCAGTTTCATTCTCTTACATGTAGCTGTCCAGTTTTGCCAACACCAGCTGTTGAAGAGGCTGTCATTTCCCCATTGTATATCCATGGCTACTTTCTCGTATATTAATTGAACATATATGCTTGGGATTATATTTGGCCTTTCTATTCTGTTCCACTGGTCTATGGGTCTGTTCTTGTGCCAGTACCAAACTGTCTTGAGTACTGTACCTTTGTAGTAGAGCTTGAAGTTAGGGAGCATAATCCACCCTGCTTTTTTCTTCCTTCTGAGGATTGCTTTGGCTATTCGGGGTCTTTTGTGGTTCCATATGAATTTTAGAACTATTTTCTCTAGTTCATTGAAGAATATACTGTTGGCAATTTAATGGAGATTGCATTGAAACTGTAGATTGCTTTAGGCAAGATGGCCATTTTCACAATATTAATTCTTCCTAGCCAAGAGCATGGGATGAATTTCCATTTATTAGTGTCCTCTTTAGTTTCTCTTGAGTGTCTTCTTGTTTTCAGGGTATAGGTCTTTCACATCCTTGGTTAGGTTTATTTCTAGGTATTTTATTCTTTTTGATAGAATTGTGAATGGAATTGTTTTCCTGATTTCTCGTTCTGCTAGTTCATCGTTAGTTTATAGGAATGTAACAGATTTCTGTGTATTAATTTTGTATCCCACAATTTGCTGAATTCAGATATTTTAGCTAATAGTTTTGGAGTGGATTCTTTAGGGTTTCTTACATACACTACCATGTCATCTGAAAACAAGGACAGTTTGAGTTCTTCCTTGCTGATCTGGATGCCGTTTATTTCTTTGTGTTGTCTGATTGCCATGGCTAGGACCTCCAGTACTATGGTGAATAAAAGTGGGGAGAGTGGGCATCCTTGTGTTCTGGATCTTAAAGGAAAAGCTTTCAGCTTCTCGCTCTTAAGTATAATGTTGGCTGTGGGTTTGTCATATATGGCCTTTTTTGTGTTGAAGTACTTGCCCTCTATACCCATTTTGTTGAGAGTTTTTATCATGAATGGATGTTGAATTTTGTCAACTGCTTTTTCAGCATCTATGGAGATGATCATGTGTTTTTTGTCCTTTTTGTTGATGTGGTGGATGATGTTGATGGATTTTCGAATGTTGTACCATCCTTGAATCCCTGGGATGAATCCCACTTGATCCTGATGGATGATTTTTTTGATGTATTTTTGAATTCGGTTTGCTAATATTTTGTTGAGTATTTTTGCATCTATGTTCATCAGGGATATTGGCCTGTAATTTACTTTTTTTGTGGTGTCTTTGCCTGGTTTTGGTATTAGAGTGATATTGGCCTCATAGAATGAGTTTGAGAGTTTTCCCTCCTCTTCTACTTTTTGGAAAACTTTAATGAGGATAGGTATTAGGTCTTCACTAAATGTTTGATAAAATTCAGCAGGGAAACCATCTGGACCAGGTGTTTTGTTCTTAGGTAGTTTTTTGATTACCAATTCAATTTCTTTGCTGGTAAGTAGTCTATTCAGATTTTCTGTTTCTTCCTGGGTCAGCCTTGGGAGGTTGTATTTTTCTAGAAAGTTTTCCATTTCTTCTAGGTTATCCAATTGTTAGCATGTAATTTTTCATAGTATTTTCTCGTATTTCTTTTTATTTCTGTGGTATCTGTAGTGATTTTTCCTTTCTCATTTCTGATTCTGTTTATGACTGTAGACTCTTTTTTTCTTGATAAGTCTCGGTAGGGGTTTATCTATTTTGTTTATTTTCTTAAGGAACCAGCTCCTGCTTTCATTGATTCTATTGTTTTATTCTTCTCAATTTTGTTTATTTCTGCTTTCATCTTTATTATGTCTCTCCGTCTATTGACGTTGGTCTAATTTGTTCTTCCTTTTCTAGTTTCATTAATTGTGAGTTTAGACTGTTCATTTGGGATTGTTTTTCTTTCCTGAGATAGGCCTGTATTGCATTATATTTCCCTCTTAGCAAAGCTTTCGCTGCATGCCATAGATTTTGTGGTGTTGAATTATTGTTGTCTTTTGTCTCCAAATATTGCTTGATGTCTGTTTCTATTTGGTCATTGATCCATTCATTATTTAGGAGCATGTTATTAAGCCTCCATGTGTTTGTGGGCTTTTTCATTTTCTTTGTGCAATTTATTTCTAGTTTCATACCTTTGTGATCTGAGAAGCTGGTTGGTAAAATTTCCATCTTTTTAAAATAACTGAAGTTCTTTTTGTTGCCTAATTCATGATCTATTCTTGAAAATGTTCCATGTGCACTTGAGAAGAATGTCCATCCTGTTGCTTTTGGATGGAGTGTTCTGTAGATATCCATTAGGTCCATCTGCTATTATGTTTTCAGTGCCTCTTTCTCTTTACTTAGTTTCTGTCTGGTTGATCTGTCCTTTGGAGTGACTGATGTGTTGAAGTCTCCTATAATCAATGCATCACATTCTATTTCCCCTTTAATTTTGTTAGTATTTGTTTCACATATGTAGGTGATTCTGTGTTGGGTGCAAAGATAATTATAATAGTTATATCCTCTTGTTGGACTGATCCTTTTATCATTATTTAATGTCCTTCTTTGTATCTTGCAACTTTGTTTTCAAGTCTATTTTGTCTAATACAAGTACTGCAACTCCTGCTTTGTTGTCACTGTTAGTTGCATGAATATCTTTTCCATCTCTTTACTTTCAGTGTGTGTATGTCTTTGAGTTTGAAGTGAGTCTCTTGTAAGCCGCATATAGATGGGTCTTGTTTTTTTATCCATTCAGTAACTCTATGTCTTTTGATTTGTGCATTCAGATCATTTACATTTAGGATGATTATTGATAGGTATATACTTATTCCCATTGCAGGCTTTAGATATGTGGTTACCAATGGTTCAAGAGCAATTCCCTTACTATCTAACAGTCTAATTTAACTCATTTTGTATACTATTACAAACTCAACCTAAAGGTTCTTTTTTTTTTCCTCCTTTTTTTTCTCCTCCATTCTTTGGGTGTTATAAATCATATTCTATACTCTTTGTCTTCTCTTGAATGACATCTGTTTAGCCTTAGGAATACTTCCATCTATAGGAGTCCCTCCAAAATGCCCTGTAGAGGTGGTTTGTGGGAGGTGAATTCTCTCAGCTTTTGCTTATCTGAAGATTGTTTAATCCCTCCTTCAAATTTAAATGATAACCTTGCTTAGTAGAGTATTCTTGGTTCAAGGCCCTTCTGCTTCATTGCATTAAGTATATCATGCCACTGTCTTCTAATCTGTAAGGTTTCTGTTGAGAAGTCTGATGATAGCCTGATGGGTTTTCCTTTGTATGTGATCTTTTTCCTCTCTCTAGCTTCTTTTAAAAGTCTGTCTTTATCCTTGATCTTTGCCATTTTAATTATTATATGTCTTGATGTTCTCTTCCTTGGGTCTCTTGTATTGGGACATCTGTGCACCTCCAGGCCTGAGAGACCATCTCTTTTCTAGATTCAGGGTTTTCAGCAATTACTTCTTTGATGATACTTTCTATCCCTTTTTCTCTCTCTTCTTCTTCTGGTACCCCTAAAATGCGAATATTGTTCCGTTTGGATAGGTCAAACAGTTTTCTCAATGTTCTTTCATTCATAGAGATCCTTTTATCTTTCTGTGCCTCAGGTTCTTTGTATTCCTCTTCTCTAATATCTATTCCATTTACTGTCTCTTCTACTACATCTTATCTGCTTTTAAATCCCTCCATTTTATGTTTCATTTCAGATATGGTATTTCTTAATGATTGAATCTCCATCTTAAATTCATTCCTGAGATCTTGAATTTTTTTTGTATCTCCATAAGCGTGTTTATAATTTTTATTTTGCACTGTTTTTCTGGGAGATTTGCGAGTTTGGTTTCATTTGACCCTTTTTCTGGGGTTTGTGAGATTTTGGTCTGAATCATGTTCTTTTGACGTTTCATATTTCTGTGTGGTGCCCACTAGTGTGCAGAAACTCCAGTCTCTGGAGCTGCTCAGCCCCTAGAGTGATATTGGGGAACGTAGGGGAGCGGAGCTGGTGCCTGGAGGGAGGAAAGATCTGTTTCCTGCTTTCCGTCTGCGGTGCCTGTCTCCAGTGTCAGAGGCTGTGGACCAAGTACATATGAGTAATCTTCCCCACTTTCCGTCTCCAGCTGTTGTAGGCGGGCCCTCCCTCTGGCTGGCCTGATGCCTGTGCAGTGACTGTGGGTTTGCGAGCAGGTGCCTGCAGGCTAGTATGAAGGCTAGGCAGGCTGTGTGTCACAGTGGGGGGCCTCGGAGTTGAGCAGGCAGTCAGGGGGATGGAGCACCTGAAGCTCCTCATAGTTCCCAACCAGCTGGGCAGAGCGTGCCCAGGCAACCTTGTCCAGCTCTCCCTTCTCCCGCTCAGCAAGCTCCTTGTATACCCTGCCCCTTCAGGAGCCCTCTCACTGCAAGGAAGACTCTCAGACTCCCTGCCTTTCCTCTGATACAGAGTGGCCAGGTGTGGATCCCCTCCTCCACAAATGGCCAGAATGTCAATTTTGCAAGCATTCCGCCTGTCCGAGCTCCCCAGTGCCCAGGGCACCACCCACTATAGGATTATGCTCACAAAGCAGATGTCCACGGCTAGGTGTTCAGCAGTCCCAGGCTTTCACCCCCTCCTGTGCTTCATTTCTTTTCCTCCCTCCAGGGACCTAGGGTGGGGGAAGGGCTTGGGTCCCACCGGATTAAGGCTTTCATACATAATCCTGTTTCTTGAGGTCTGCTCTGTTCATGAGGTCTGTATGCAGTCTGGTTCAGCCTTCTTTTATTTTGCTATCTGAAGGTTAGTTGTATTTATTAACTATATTTTTGTACTGTTTGTGGTTTTGGGAGGAGCTCTCCATCTCACCTCTCACGCTGCCATCTTGAATCTCTTAAGTTCTGTATATGACAGTTTTTAACTGGGGCAACTGAAGATGCATTATTAATACTATTATGAGAAGTTCTAATCTTACCCCTGTAAACTTGGCAAAAGGTATGCTGAAGTTAAACTATTAAAATCTATCAACAAGTGGTGTGATCAGCTATATGTATGAGGGAAATAAGAAAATGTCAATAAGTGATCAGAGTGCCTAGAAGCTATCAATACCTTTTATTATTGGCTAGACAAAGCTTGCCGTTTTTGTTCTTTTTCACTTACATAAGCTTCAGAGGGCTATGGAATGCAGTAAAAAGTGGGATATTTTATAATTTTGTCATTTCCTTTTTGTAGTAGCCGCATGACCAGATTATTGATTTTGCATAACAAATCATAACAAATTAGTTTGCTCTTGAGTCTTAAGCACCTTCCATGGCAGTCTCCAATATTTCACCCAGACACATGACACAGCATTGATGGACCTCCAAAGGCCTTTTCCAATTCAGTGCTCATTTTGTTCCCTTCTTCCTCTTTCTCCACATTTACTGGTAAATCTCATTTCCTCAGTCTGTTGCTGTAGATTACTTGTGTGTAATGAAGCTCTGCCTTAGAAATGTCAAACATAATGAAAACAGTGGAGAAAAACATGGCAAACTTGGTCACCAAAATTCCTTGGGGTCTTACGTTCATAAAGCACACAGGTTTTGCACATTCATCAACTAAACTTTGCAGTGAAGGTCTGGGTAACTCTGTCTTAGTTTTCTGCTTTTTCACTACATTGTAATTATTTTACATATATATATATGTATATATATATATACATATGATAAATCGATCAAGTTTTCATCTTTAGAATATTCGTTTGAAAATAGGAAATGAGTCACTAACTTAAGAGAAAATGTTTTAAGTAAATATTTTGTTTTTATTGATACACTAACAAATTTCCAAGAAAGGATTTTACCTCATATAAAAATTGGTTAAATATCTTGACTACCCTCTGAATGTTTTGCTTTATACTTTGACTACCCTCTGAATGTTTTGCTTTATACTTGTCTCTTGTCACAACTTGATAAAGAATAAATGTTGAGGCATTTAACCCCATAATTAATATGTTTCACTTTTGTTCCAATTCTATCATCTTATTAGGAGGTGAAATGAATAATAATCTTAGTTGTAGACTTTGCCTAAGGAACAAATATATAGTGCTAGAATATGTTTGAGAGAAAGTGAAGTAAATGTAATCTGAAGAAAAGAGTTCTATAAGTATCCATTTGTATTCATGCATAAAGATTGTTTATTTATGTTTATTTAGAAACATTACAAAATAAGAATGAAACCAAATGAAAAGAGCACTCTGGGAACATTTTTTATCTTGTAAATGACTTGAAAAGAATAGTATGTCTTCCACTTAAATATCTAGTAAGCACATTTGAACCCCCTGCTTGTGTGAGTTACCAGGCTTTGAACTGCATGTATGTTATTCTGTTTAATCCTATGTTAAGGGAGTAGTTATAATATTCCTTTTAAAGATGAGAAAACTGGAGACAAGATATATTCAATCGATTCCCCTTTCTTACATAGCCACCTATGTAGCTGTGTAAAAATACCCCTTTCTGCACAGCTATGGTAGATTAGGCCTGATGGCCAGAATTTTTTTGCTTCCAGAATCTATGCTTTTTCCCCTACACCACACCTTGCAATTTTATTGTAATGTACTTGGTGTGAAAAGGCAAATAATTGATTTTATTCATCCAGCTTATATTAATTATTCCCCAAAAGCTTAGCACTCTGCTGGGTAACTTTGGGGAATCACAAATGAAGACAAATGAGGATCTATGTCAAAGATGGTTAAAAAAAATAGAAAAAGTGACATATCATTTAATCAGTACCTCTTCTATTACCAGTGATGCCCAACTGCTTTTGATATCTTCCTGGTGATTGTTTCCTAGAATGTTGTTAAGAGATACATCTCACTTTCCTCTACTAACTTTTGGAGTTTTGGTGGCAATATCAAAGTTATGTACTTGATTAGATAGGGTGGCTAAACATTGTAATAAGCAACTCCAATTCTTGGGCTTAACACAACAAAATACAGGCTCACTTCTGTGGCAGTGTGCAAGCCAAGTTGAAGGGTTATAGGGAGAGAGAAGCATGAGAAGCATTCTGCTTCTGTCACTCAAGGACTAGGGCTTGCTTTTTGTGTTGTTAACTTCTGTACATTATCTGTAAAACTGACCTTGAATGAAGAGAAAGGATGATTCAAACAGATTTTTATGGGGCTCATCTTCATCCACATACCACTTATTGGTTGTAATTCCATAACCCTGACTTAATGCACAAAGGTTGGAAAACGTAAATTAATTGTATTCCCAGTAGAAAAATAGGATGATTTTGTGAATACAGAAGGTTGTCTCTGCCACAAGTACTTTTTCCATAGCACCATTCTTAATTTAAAAGGTTTTATTAACAAAAAATTGTATCAAATTGCAAATCAAAAATTAGTTTTTCAGGGTATATCTGGGCATAGGGAAGTCTTGGGCTTCTCATCTGTAAAAAATCCATACACCCAATTTTATTCTCTCACATCCCCTTGTCCACAGTTACTTCATTTCTTGCAAAATCTGGGTAGGTGTGGGGAGAATTTGCATTTATGTCCAGCCTCCCACAATTCTGTGAATGTACTTCAAGACTGAGGTTTAGATGTTTTCAGGAATCCTCTTTCATCCTTGTCTTAGGGAAAATGACATCTGCCAAGTGATATTGCCTCTGTGTCTTTTACTCATTTATTTTTTCAAAAATATGTGTTCAGTGTCTCCTCTATACTAAACATTAAGGCTGAAGAACTATATACACACACATACATATTTATACAGTGGTCAAAATGGCCATGGTCCTTGCCCTCTTGGAACTTACAGCTTATTTAATGGGGCATGGTGGGAGCAGGGCAGATATTAAAGAATGACATGAAGTTAAGAGCTTATATATATTATGAAGGAAATTAGTGCTGTAAAATACGTTATAAGCGGAGTGCTTCTCCAAATCCTGGGTGATATTCGGGAACAGAAGAATAAATGAGAGTTAACTAGGAAAGTAATAAAAAGGGTCCTGAGCAGAAGAAATACTCCCCCCATTGCCTCTCCCAGTGCAGATGACTCCACTTACCACCTTCTGTGATGCTGGAGATGCTGCAGTATTACTTGTGTAGATTTTCACCAGTGTCACAGAATGCAGAAAAACATAACTGGTTCTGAAGCCTGCAGAGAGGAAAACAATTAACCCCTGTTGAGGAATAGGAATCTTTTTTTCTCCTGTGAATCTAACACTTTCACTATCTTGATCAGAAAATTACTGTGGCGTTTTGGACCACATAAATTTAGTACCCCTTTACTATTCATTCCTAGATAAACTTTGTTACCCACTTACAAGTAATGGCATGAGTAACTCATACAGCTTATTGACATTCAACTATGAAATGATTCTAGAAATAGATAAATGTAAGTGCTATAAAGTGCTTCAAAGAATGCAGAGGGAAATGTGCTCTGGCATTAGTGCATTCATCCTATGATAGTCAAGGACAGCACTTTACAGAGAGGAAGAGAAAATTAATTATATTTTAAGAGAGATATAAGCAATTGGTGTTGAGCTGGCTACCATTAATGCCAACTGGAAGTTAAGAATTGATGAACGATTTAAAGAATTAATTTTAATTTTTGTTTTATTTATAAAAAATTAAGATTTTAGATTCTCTTCAACAAATAATTCATCTGATTACAGGTATTTCATAGCCAAAGTACCATATTAATTTTATTTCTAGCTCTGAAACATAAGAATGTAATTTTCTAGCAGCCTTGTGAAATTCAAACACAGTTGAGATTATAAGGGACACTAATGACATGTAATCCAGGCTGAATATGTGAGCTAAATAATCAATTTTAATTTGTGTTTGAAGTATAAACAGAGCATAGTTCATGAATTCAATTTGGTCTCTTGGATACTAGCTGACATTTTGTCTTTATCCTGGACATTAGCATGGTGAAAATATTTCCTTCTTTTTGGTTTAAAAGGGATCGTTCTTTAAAATAATTCATAACTCATTGGAATATTTTATGTATCAGGATAACTGACCCAAATATGAAACAATGTTTTTAAAACCTTCAAAATAAAAGATAAAAGATGTTCCATTCAGGAAACATAGTATCAAACAGAGATTAGAAAATCTGCTTCATCCACTGTGTTTGGGATAGAACATGAGTAACCCATCAACCAAGAATTTTAGGAAACATATTCTCCTCTAGAATGAGTGACTGTCAGTTTATATCACAATGTTATTAGCATATTCCCTGCATCTGTGATACCAGAACTTCCTTGATTGCACCAAATATCAAGAATTTGATTCACTGTCCTTTTAAGCAATTTTCTACATAAATATGACTATGTTGTAAATAAAAAACCCTACTCAGAGTGGCATAAACAATAACAATTTTATTGGTTCACAAAACTGAACTATCCTGAGATAAAACATCAGATTTAAGTTATTTAACATGTTTGCAAGGCTGAGGTTCTATTTCTCTATGTTCTTTTATCCTAGGGGTGCTGGCTTTGTCCTACAGAGGGCTTGTCTCAAAGTAGCAAAATGACTGTTGGTAGTTTTAGAGCACCATAATTTTTTTGTTTATATTCACTGTGAGAGAAAAGAGGTTTCTTTCACCTAACCATAATAGGAGTGCTGTTTTATGCCATTTAGACCAAAATGAGAAACTGCTATGAATTTAGACTTAGATTTACTTTTTATTCCTAAAAAGTAACTGTTAGGAGGTATAATTGGGTCACCTTGAGTTCTGGGTGATCAGTTTTTAACATGGTAAAAAAGAAGGTGGTGCAGTGTCAAAAATGCAAACATGTTATTAAGAAGCGCCCCTTTCCTGGGTAGACCTGAATTTGATGCATTCTGTTCTTACAATATCACTGCCAGAATACACACAGAATGTTGGAAGCAATTTTACTATAAAACCTAAACTGGACAGAGCCCCCCAAATTAGTCTGGTATTCACTAACCTTCACTAATTTTACTAGTTTGCAAGGTATACAGTTTGTGTGGTTTTCAGGTTGAACAATATTTTCATAATACCAAAAATATATATCTTTCCTCTTAATAAAGTAAAAGAAAATTTAAAGGAAATTAGGCTTTAAATGAAACTTTGGTCAACTCAGAGAAGACAAGTAGTGACTCTATAGCATCTCACTACGCTTATGGACAGTGACTGTAATGGGGTTGGTGGGGGGGACTTGATGAAGGGGGTAGTTTAATAATCATAATATTGCACATGTAATTGTAGATTAATGATCCAAAATAAATTATTAAAAAAAACAGAAACCAAAAAAAAAGACACTTAAAACAGTAAATAAATAAATAAATAAATAAATAAATAAATGAAACTTTGGAAATTTTAAAAAGCATATGCTCTTGTTCCTCAGAGGATAAGAGTGGGAGAAGCAAGGAAAATTTGATAGTTGGAAATTAAATTTGTTCTAACGTTAAAGTGGTATAACATTTTCATTTTATTTTTGGAATTTCTTATTTTGCCTTGAAAATACAAGGTCTTTTATATTTTTTATGCATTTTTCAAACTTTCATGTTGTGGGTGTGCTAGAAACAAATCTTCAGTGACATTTAAAAGCAAATTAAAGTTTATGAAAACCATTATAATTAGAGAGTTTGATCTTATTTAAGATTCTGATACATGGAGAACAGTGAGTAAGGTATAAATGGAAAATGTGTCTTCTGGCAAACAATATGGGGGGCCATAACAATTATGAGGAAAACATTAGTGTGTTGTTACTATATAGATCCCAGACATTTCTAAAATAGTAAGATTTTGCAAGGATTACATGAAAGTCCAGGGAAGCAAACATTCTTCAGCATATAGTTAATCACATATGACATGATTTTTTTCTTTGTAGTCCCTGAGAGCATGTACACACAGTAAATTTAAACTCCCCACTTCTATCATTCCTTATTTATCATGTGGAAAAATATATAAAGGATTGCCAATAGTGAAAGTGTTCAGGGGAGTAGTAAACTTACAAGTTGTTAGTGTGGATATGACTCTACCTGGGAAATTTTCCTGGGAAAATTTTAATACATATAAAGGTTTTAAAACACATAAACCCAGCAGTTCCACTTCCAGATATTTTCCCTGAAGCATCTGTGAAAAAATACAGGGAAGATGTTCAGCAAGGCATGACCTTTAAGCATGAAGAAATGAAAATAACCCATGGAATAAAATACAATCTTACAGTTAAATGATGATATAGATCAATATTTATTGGAATTGAATGGTGCTAAATATTTTATCTACATTGATAAATAAATTTTAATGTCATTTCCAACTAAAAATACCCATGAAAAAATAAAAATACAAGGTAAACTGAAATATTTGGAGAATGAAGAATACTTAGAGGGTACTGCTACATATAAATGCAGGAAGGAGAGAAAGGGAGGAACAAAAGGAAAAAGGAACAAAAAGGAGCCTAAACACTGAGGGACTTCAGTTTCCTATCGCTGCATAAGGAACCACCCTGAGACTTGGAGGCTTAAAATCACAATCATTTATTAAGACTTCTGAATCTTTGTAACTCTGGGGGATAAGTGTGTTCCCAGCCTGGGGCAAATTACCTTTGAAGCTGAAATCAGTAAAAGGGAGAAATAAAGTGAGAGAAACTCATTTATTGCATATAAGCAGTCATCCACTTCTGCTCACCCATGTCTCTCATGACCTGGCTGCAAAAGGGGACCTCACTGAACTTCTCTGGTCCAGAGAAGTCCTCACTCACCCTTGTAATTACCTATTGATATGAAGATGGCCTGCTTCTCTACACACCTTGGAAACACCTACTGATGTGGAGATGCACTAAGGCCAGGTAAGAGATTCTGGAAGTATTGCTATTTTACCCACAACTCACCCCTGCAGAAATCTCACCTCACATGTCCGCCAGGAAGTTTTGCAAGGATACAGGCCGGACATGGGGCTTTGCCTCTGGCTTCCATGTCCTGGACCTCAGTGGCTAGAACTGCTGCTCTGGCTTTAATTGGTGCCACAATTCGAACAAGATGCTATTGGGCTGCCCATTAAGTTTTCCTTTCCCTACTCCCACCTTTATCAAATCATCCCACATCTGGGGCCTCAAGACCTTCATGGGGCCCTTTGAACCTCTCCTTTCCATTGTAGCTCATACTTCCTTCCTTGCTCTTATTGTTTCAACATCTCCCAGATCTGCTAAAGTACAAGTAGCCACTTATGGGTTGTCCTATATGGGGGGAAAGAATAGGTACTAGGGACCCAAAGAGAGATAGGGGAGCTGTATGAAGCACCGGATTTCTCATTCCTATGAAGAACTCCTCATCAGGGCCCTGGGGATACATGTTATAGATGCTATTTTTCATGCCCAAGTCCTGTAACACCTGCTGGAGCTCTGCATACATTTTCCAGCTAGTGAGTAGGTATTGTAAATCACCCTGATTAAGCCAAACTGCCCTGATGGCTCCTTTCAGACAATCCAGAGACACCTGACTCCCTGTGGTGTGATGGGAACTCAGCAACTGCTGGTGGAGGGAAGGATGAATTATCAGGGAAGCCTGTCTACCCATTTCAGAGCCCAACATAACAATTTTTTCCACCCCCATATCCCAGGGATGCAAAAGCCATATAGGCAGAGGTGCCGATGGCTTCTGCTGAAACCAGATGTTCATGTCCAACGTCTCATCCTGGGTATAAGGCAGAGCATGGAGTGCTCCACAACGTGGGGAGGGGGTGACTCCTCCCCTTGAGAAGCCCACTTTTATTGCATTTTATTTCCTTAATTACAACTGGGTGGGCCTTTAATTCAGAGGAGGGTGGTGCCTTGGGCAGTGGCCTCTGCAACAGTTTGGCCCTTTGCTCCACTGCCTCATCCTCCTCCAACATCTGATCTGCCATCTCTGGGGCTGAAGATACTTCTCTTTCCGCCCCCTCCCCCACAGCCTCCTTCAGCTTGGCTCCCCCTGCTGCCTCCTCCCTTGCTGCTAGCATGTCTTCTTCTCAATAAGTATGTCTCTTTCTTAAGCGCATCCCATAAGTCATCGCCCAACTACTCCAAGTGATGCCGAAGTGTGTCTGTCTCCTCAATAACGTTTTCCACTATCTTGAAAAACAAGACATCCCACAATCCTGATTGCTGGATGGCCATTCAGGACCTGTATGCTGTCTTCTTTCTCATGGAGGGCTAATTCCATAGCTTCCAGTGTCTCCGCCCTTCCCCAGAATTGGGGTGCTTTACCTAGACCAGTTCCCCACTAGGGTCTTCCCTAGTGGAAGCCCCACTGATAGGGTGCCCCCAGGTGAAGCCAGACCCTCCACTACTGCCGGAGGTAATGGTGAGTCATCTCCCCCTACTGCAGCAGCCATTGGGGCCTCCCCACCATCCAGAGGGGTTTCCGGGTATGTTCCCACCATCTCTAGGTGCAGCCCACTCAAGTGTCACACCCATGAAGACAGATTTCAGTGTCACAGTTCCTGCTGACTATCTCCAGGTGTATCTCCGGGGGGAAAATATGTTCCCAGCCTGGTGCAAATTCCCTTTGAAGCCAAAATCAGTCAAAGGGAGGAATAAAGTAGGAGAAACCCGTTTATTGCTCACAAGCAGTTGTCCACTTCTGCTCACCCATGTCTCTCATGATCTGGCTGCAAAAGTACCCGACCCAACCTCTCTGGTCCAGATATGTTCTTGCTCCCTCCTGTAATCACCGGTTGATGCGGAGATGGACTACTTCTCTCCACCTCTTGGAAACTCCTATTGATATGGAGATGCACTAAGGCCAGCCAAGAGATTCTATAAATATTGCAATTTTACCCACAATCATGATGACGTGCTAATCTTAGTTGGTTTCTCTAACATGTCTGCAGGTTAGATGGTTTTAGAATTATCTAGACTGACTCATTTGAGGCTGCTGAGTTGGTTTGGGCCTGTTTTACCTGATATTCATCCTCCTTATGGGTGTAGTAGGCTAGCCTGGACATGTCCTTCTTGTGTCAATGTATAATATCGTGTCTTGTATAATAAAACAAAAGAAACACAGGAGTCCTCTTGAGGACAAGACTTAGAATTCACACATCATAACTTCTGCACCTTACTATTAGCCAAGTAAGTCATAACGTCGGCTCAGATTTAGGGAATGAGGAAATAATGTAGGAACTACAGATTTAGAGGATGAAGTGCATGGTGAAGGGTAAAGAACTGGGAACATTAATACAATCTATGAAAACACCCATGCAACAAAGTATATATTTTTTGTGTGATGAATTCCTATATATCAATCAAATATTAATTATTCAAAAAATATAAAAAGCATAAGAAAATACAATTCACACAAATAGGAATACAAATGTTTTATATACATTTAAACCTCACTAATCTAAACCTCATCTCATTTATATTTAAAATAATGCATTTTAAGATAGTGAATACTTTTATGTTCAAGATACTGACAGTTTCAAATTTTGGTAGTAGATTATGTAGGCCAGGATGTGAAGATAATAACAATCCCATTCCCTCTGTGCAGAAACCTAGTTTTTAAGACCTCACTGGACGATAATTTGGCAATATCCAGCATAATGTGAAATGAATGCATTTTTTTAACAACTGTTCTCCTTAAAACTTATCCTCTGACTGTATATGCGTATATATGAATAGACATGTGAAGAGGAATGTTACTTGTTCTAACAGCAAAACACTCAGCACCACTCAAATAACCATCAGAATGGGTATGCTTATATAAATTGTGGTGCATTTAGTAATATACCTTGCAAATATTAATAAGTAAAGTAAATCCATATATTGTACTTTGTGGGATTTTTTTTGTGTTTTTGAAAAGAATTTCAATTTCAGTAGTACAGACTACCTGGAAATAGTTTCCCTTTTCTTAATGTAAATGTTTATACTGTTGATATTCTACAATGTATAATTCAAAATGACCATTAGTGACAAAATATGCATGTCATATTTCTTAGTAAAGCAGTGAGTGAGCAAAAACCATTTAAGTGTCAACCCTTTCTCTACAAAAATATACACACAGAGACACGCATAAAAAGAAAAGGGTGGAAAGTTATTCACCAAATTATAAAAAGTAGTTTTAATGCAATCAGATGATATTAACATTTATTTCTACATAAATTGCTTTTAGTATTTTTTCA
This sequence comes from Smutsia gigantea, assembly GCA_032199065.1. Taxonomy (NCBI): domain Eukaryota; kingdom Metazoa; phylum Chordata; class Mammalia; order Pholidota; family Manidae; genus Smutsia; species Smutsia gigantea. The sequence goes on along the minus strand of JAVSCE010020835.1, from coordinate 438,741 downwards.
TGAAGCCTCTAGGAGGTCACTAGTGAAAAGCTACTTTTATTTTTTTAAAGCCTTTCTTTTTTGTTGATATCCACCAATGGGGACCTTTGAATATATTCCTTTTAACAATCATTTAACAAACTTTGAATGCCTGACCACTTTGCATCAGGAAGTGTTCTGAATGCTGCAGCTGCATGCAGCGTAAGATGCTAATGTTCTGGTAATGAAGCTAGGCAGTGAACAACAAATAAGCAAAGGAAGGAGTAGGATAATGTCTTACAGTGGGTTAGTACTGTCAACACTTAAAAAATGGCCTCATTTGCTTCCTGCTCACAGGAGCTGCATTGTGCCTTTACCCAGTTTTAAGATAAATATCTGTTTCTCCCAGCCATTTGCATAGTCTTCTAACACAATTTATTAATCAACTATCTACTTTTTGAAAGGCATTGTGCTAGGTGCTAGGAATATGGCCTTTAGTGAAATATGTCTTCCCTTATGGTCCTTTATAGTCCTTGATGTAGCAGGCTATTTTTTTCTTTTAATATTTCTCAAAAGAGGAATTTGACCTGAGCAGTGGTTCCCAAATTGTGGGATAGGAGTATTTAAGCATAATTTGGGATTTTTATGAAAGTATACATGGCAGACTTAGATTTCCTTGCTTCAGTCAATTGAACCCAAAACATTGTTTTGGGTCTGTCTGTATCTGTGGAGTAGAATGTGTGGGTGGTACATGTGTTTTAAACACTCCTCAGGTGGTTATGATATACTTCTCCAGTTGGGACCTACTGAGTTTGACCATCAGTGTCTCCAATTCTGACTCTGTAAGGTCATTGCTTTAGCTTATTTAGGCAGCCAGTTGGGGAAAAAGAGTAAAAAATTTATGTCTATGTCTCTGTTGGGTAATAAATAATTCCTGTGAAAATACTACTTGGAATTATTTCCCCAAGAGTCATTTTTCTGGTATGATTCTTTATGCTCAGGAATGATGCTACTGACTGTTAGAAACAAATGTGACTTCAAAGTCAGTGAGCTAAGGGAACATAAATATCCCTCCCCCTATAAAACATAATGCCAGACAACTTCTTGAGTCTGATGAATCAATGTAAAGATGAGTCAGCTTCATCATTTGTGTCATGAAGATAAAACCACTGGTTGTTATTTCTTGTGTGTGTGTGTTGGATATTTTTATTTTTATTTTAAAAAATGTTTATATTGAGGTACATTCAATAAAATGCACAAATCTTAGTGTATAACTTGAATTTTGACATGTGTATGCGATCATATAACCATCACCTAGATAAGATATCAAGCATTCTCACTAATTTTTTCCCCGTTCACCTATTTTATCCATCCTTCTGCTCCTCTCCCCTACGGCAGCTACCAGTCTGTTTTCTAGGCTTATGAATCTATTTCAGTTTTCTTGGTTTTGTTTTGTTTTTTAGAATCCATGTAGAAGTGAGATCATGTGGTATATGTCGTTCTCTGACTGACCTATTTCACTTGGCATAATATCATTCAGGTACATCTGTGTTGTCACAAATGGCAGGATTTCATTCCTTTTTATGGCCAAGTAATACACCATTGTATGTATGTACCATTTCTTTTTTATCCATTCATTTATCGATGGCCAGTTAGGTTGCTTCCATATTTTGGTTATTGTAAGTAATGCTGCAGTAGACATAGGAGTGCATATATCTTTTGGGACTAGTGATTTTGTTTTCTTCAGTTGAATTCCGAGTAGTTGAATTACTGGTTCTATCATGTTTCTATTTTTAGATTTTTGAGAATCTTCCTTACTGCTTTCCTTAGTGGCTACACCAATTGGCAATCCCACCAGTAGTGTGCAAGGGTTCCCTTTTTTTCACATCCTCACCAACACTTATTTCTTGTCTTGTTGATATTCTCTGTTCTGACTGGTGTGAGGTGAGATCTCATTGTAACTTTGATTTACATTTCCCTGATGATTAGTGATGTTGAGCATATGTTTTTGTGTGTGTTGGCCATCTGTATGTCTTCTTTGGAAAAATGTCTACTCAGGACCTCTGCCCATTTTTTAATCAGATTATTTGTTTTTTTGATGTTAAGATGTATGAGTTCTTTATTTTGGATACTAGCCCCTTATCAGATGGATCATTTGCACATATATTCTCCTATTCAGTAGGTTTCCTTTTCATTTTGTTGATGGTTGGTACTAGTATTGATTCATTAATTGAAGCACAGTTTTGGTGACATGTATGGGTTGCTTTGGAGTTCTGTTTTTCCAGAAACGGCACGAGAGAGGGAGAGGGACACAGACTAACAGCATTTCTCTAATTTCATGGGGTATCTTCAGTCTCTCCACAAAAACTGAATAACTATTGTGTATGCAAAGTTGAACTTATTCCTTGACCCTTTTTTCTCTTCCTTGGCCTAGCAGCACTTTCTACCCTGAATTCCAGGGTACGCAGTGATGCCAGCAGGGCAATGACCTGGAAGATGCCTGGGACCCTGAAAACTTTGTATGACCACCTCTAATTCTAGAATACTCCTCTCTGGACTTTTACTTAAGAGAGAAATACATTTCTATTTGTTAATTTAGTGTTATTTATTAACATATACTAAGTCCTCACCAATAGAAATGATCATGTTAAACATAAAGGAACCATGACAGACAGCTTTCAGTTTGTAAATATCGTTATATTCTCACAGGGATCTCTTCTAACCCAACAGAGGCTCTCAAATTTTATAGTTAAATTTTTAAAAATCTACACACATTCAGGAATAACTAAAACAAAATATTTTCATATGGAGTTAAGGCTAAAGAGATAAAAGTCAAGTAGGAAGGTCTATAAAATTTATTATGTAGTAATAAAAATAGGAATGGTAATTTTAACGTTAACATTTTTAAGCAAAATATTTACAATTGAGTATTAAACATTTAAATATTCATATAAATAAAATGCTACCATGAAGTTTCAAAAGTATATTGGCAACATTTGATTTGTGAATGATTTTACTTTTTTTTATTTTACTGAGATGTATTTGACATACAACATTGTGTAAGTTTAGGGCTTACAGTCTGTCTATTGATTTGATGCATTTCATTGTAATGTGATTGTCATTCTATCATTAGGTAACATATCTATCATGCCACATAATTATTTCTTCTAGTGTTGGGAATAGTTAAGATATAGTGCCTTAGCAGTTTTAATGTTTATAATACAGTTTTGTTGTCTATAGTCCCTGTACTGTTATTAAGTCTCTAAGGCTACTTTAACTATTAATTACATGTGATTTGTTTGATTTTACTGGTGGACTAGGTTAGAAATGGTTCCAGCTAATGTTATTTGTCACCTCTAAGAAGCTATTAATGGGTCATCTTTCTAATAAAATGACCCTTTTTGTCTACTAGGTGTTTTAATGTATTGTGATTAATTTGCATGGACAGAGAAGTATATAGAGCAAAATAACCCTACCACTGAAATGGGATGAGGCCCTGCAGAGACCTGGGAGTGTTAGACTTGGAAGGGTCTGTTACTTTGGTGCAAAGCTTTTCTAAGCATTTTGAAGAGGACGATAAAGAATAAAGCTTGTGTCCTAGAGTGCCTGACAAGAGGGATACCTTTTCATTAATGAGATGTGATGTATATGGTTGATTGATTTTAGAGCACATTTGGTGATTTTCACAAAGGATCCATCTTAATTTTGAATATATTATCAATATATTCAACATATGTCATCAGTGATACCTATCACAACAGATGTGCTTTTCTATGAAAAGTCTAATTTTGCCTGTAATTCACCATTTGTGTTTATTTCAGACCCATTTTACTGTGGTATCCTGTAAATACTGATTGATGAAAATATAGGGAAAAGCTCTTTAACAACTATTCTGTATTTGTTAGTATTAAATCTAAATATTTTTATATAGTAAGTTTATCATTGAATCTATCACATCCAATGCAATGTTAGGTTAGTTACAAATTTTGTTTTCTGTTTATCTGTTTACTTCTGGACTCTTTTTTCTACTCCATTGGTCAGCCCTTGCATCAACACTATACTACATAAATAAAACATATACTTCTTATCTGATAAAACAAAGACCCTTCTTGCTTTTCTACCTCTTAAATACTCTGGTTCCTATAGGGATTTTAGTTTCAACATAAATTATAGAACCAGCTCCTTAAATTCTCCCCAAATGTGATATTTTTAAAAATTAGAATTATTACTGATTTATAGGTCAGTATTAGAAGGAGTGACATATCTGAAATTTTAAATATTCTAGTCCACAAATAAAACACATAAATGCATTGATTTAGGTGTTTTTTAATGGCTTTCATTAATATTTAACCATTTGATCTATAAAGTCCTGCATTTTTTTCTAGATTTATTTCTAGGTATGTTACACTTTAGTTGCTAAAGTTATATTTTCTCTCTTGTCGTAGTATAGAAAAAATATTATTGTTATATTTTGGTTTTGTATTAAAATTTTGCTAATTTCTGTTACTAATTCTAATAATGTATCTGGAAAATTTTCGGAAGCAACTATATAGACCAGGAGTTACAAACTCCTGCCTAAGGACCAAGTACTGCCTGTTCTTTGTTTTGTAAATAAAGTCTTAATGAAAGAACCATGCTCATTTTTTAAAACTGTGTTATGTATGGTTGCTTTCATGATACAGATATGAATAGTTTTTGCAGAGACCATATGTCCAGCAAAGTTTAAAATATTTACTGTCTTGCCCATTACATAAAATGTTTGCTAACCTCTGAGTAGACAATCATACCCACCTCTCTCCCCCAAAAAACTGTCCAGTATTCATTCATAATAAAAACTCTTAAAAAATTAGGAATAAAAGAACATATAGCCTGATAGAAGTAATTGCGTTAAGTCATACTTGATGGCCAAATGGTGTAATCAATTCTGTATAGACAGGAACTGGGCAAAATTACCCAGAATGAATTTTATTCAGTATTTTAATGGAAACCCTACCATTTTATTAAGAATAATAATTAAAAGGTGTAAAGGAAAAACAATTTTTGTTTTCTTTTCAGTGAGGAGGCTATGGAGTTTTATTTTGGATGTGGAAGGTGGATATGATTTTATCAGAGGTGAACAAACATTTAACATGAAGGACAGGGTATTGAGCATTTGTTTGCATTTCTTTGACAATTTGTGTGTCTTCTGTAGAGAAAGGTCTATTCAAGTACTTAGCCTATTTTATTTATTATTTAATTAATTAATTTTTATTTTTTTTTCATTAATATACAATTACATGAGCAAAATTGTGGTTACTAGATTCACCCCATTATCAAGTCCCCACCAGATACCCCATTAAAGTTACTGTCCATCAGCATAGTAAGATGATATAGAGTCACCACTTGTCTTCTTTGTGCTATACTTCCTTTCCCATGTCCCACCCCGCTATATTATGTGTGCTAATTGTAATGCCCCTTATTTCCCTTATCCCTCCCTTCCCACCCACCCACCCCCCAGTCCCTTTCCCTTTGGTAACTGTTAGTCCATTCTTGACTGCTGTGAGTCTGCTGCTGTTTTGTTCCTTCAGCTTTACCTTTGTTGCTATACTCCACAGATGAGTGAAATCATTTGGTATGTGTCTTTCTCTGCCTGGCTTATTTCACTGAGCATAATACCCTCTACTTCCATCCATGTTGTTGCAAATGATAGTATTTGTTTTCTTCTTATGGCTGAATAATATTCCATTGTGTATATGTATCACATCTTCTTTATCCATTCATCTACTGATGGACACTTAGGCTGTTTCCATTTCTTGGCTATTGTAAATAGTGCTGTGATAAAAATAGGGGTGTATATGTCTTTTTGAAACTGGGCTCCTGCATTCTTAGAGTAAATTCCTAGGAATGGAATTCCTGGGTCAAATGGTATTTCTATTTTGAGTTTTTTGAGGAACCTCCATACTGCTTTCCACAATCGTTGAACTAATTTACATTCCTACCAGCACTTTAGGAGGGTTTCCCTTTCCCTACATCCTCACCAGCATTTGTTATTGTTTGTCTTTTGGATGTTGGCCATCCTAACTGGTGTGAGGTGATAACTCATTGTGGTTTTAATTTGCATTTCTCTGATGATTAGTGATGTGGAGCATTTTTTCATGTGCCTGTTGGTCATCTGAATTTCTTTGGAGAACTGTCTGTTCAGATCCTTTGCCCATTTTTTAATTGGATTATTTGCTTTATGTTTGTTGAGGTGTGTGAGCTCTTTATGTATTTTAGATGTCACCCCTTACCAGATATGTCATTTATGAATATATTCTCCCATACTGTAGGATGTCTTTTTCTTCTACTGATGGTGTCCTTTGCTGTACAGAAGATTTTTAGTTTGATATAGTCCCACTTGTTCATTTTTGCTTTTGTTTTTCTTGCCCGGGGAGATATGTTCATGAAAAAGTTGCTCATGTTTATGTTCAAGAGAGTTTTACCTATGTTTTCTTCTAAGAGTTTTATGGTTTCATGACTTACATTCAGATCTTTGATCCATTTCGAGTTTACTTTTGTGTATGGAATTAGATAGTAATGCAGTTTCATTCTCGTGCATGAAGCTGTCCAGTTTTGCCAAAAACAGCTATTGAAACGTCTGTCATTTCCCCACTGTATGTGCATGGCTCCTTTATCCTGTATTAATTGACCATATATGCTTGGGTTAATATCTGAACTCTCTATTCTGTTCAACTGGTCTATGGGTCTGTTCTAGTGCTAGTACCAAACTGTCTTGATTACTGTGGCTTTGTAGTAGAGCTTGAAGTTGGGAAGCAAGATCCCCTCTGCTTTATTCATCCTTTTCAGGATTACTTTGGCTCTTCAGGAACTTTCATATTTCCATATGAATTTTAGAACTATTTTTTTCCAGTTCATTGAAGGATGCTTTCAGTATTTTGAGAGGGATTGCACTAAATCTGCAGATTGCTTTAGGCAGGATGGCCATTTTGACAATATTAATTATTCCTACCTAGGAGCATCAGATGAATTTTCATTTATTAGTTTCTTCTTTAATTTCTCTTAAGAGTGTCTTGTAGTTTTCAGGGTATAGAGCCCTCTCTTCCTTGGTTAGGTTTATTCTTAGGTATATTATTCTTTTTGATGTAATTGTGAATGGAATTGTTTTCCTGCCTTCTCTTTCTGCTAGTTCATCATTAGTGTATAGGAATGCAACAGATTTCTGTGTATTAATGTTGTATCTTGCAACTTTGCTGAATTCAAATATTAGTTCTAGTAGTTTTGGAGTGGATTCTTTAGGGTTCTTAATGTACAATATCATGTCATATGCAAACAGTGACAGTTTGGCTTCTTCCTTATAAATCTGGATGCCTTTTATTTCTTTGTGTTGTCTGATTGCCATGGCTAGGACCTCCAGTACTATGTTGAATAGAAGTTGGGAGAGTGGGCATTCTTGTCTTGTTCCTGATCTTAAAGGAAAAGCTTTCAGGTTCTTGCTTTTAAAGATGATGCTGGCTGTGGGTTTGTCATATATGGTCTTTATTATGTTGAGGTACTTGCCCTGTATACCCATTTTGTTGAGAGTTTTTATCATAAATGGATATTAAATTTTGTTGAATGCTTTCTCAGCATCTATGGAGATGATCATGTGGTTTTTGTCCTTCTTTTTGTTGATGTGGTAGATGATGTTGATGGATTTTCAAATGTTGTACCATCCTTGCATTCCTTAGATGAATCCCACTTGATCATGATGTATGATCCTCTTGATGTGTTTTTGAATTCAGTTTGCTAATATTTTGTTGAGTATTTTTGCATCTATGTTCATCAGGTGTATTGGTTGGTAGTTTTCTTTTTTTGTGGTGTATTTGCCTGATTTTGGTATTAGAGTGATGCTGGCTTCATAGAATGATTTTGGAAGTATTCCCTGCTCTTCTATTTTTTGGAAAACTTTAAGGAGAGTGTGTATTATGTCTTCTTTATATGTCTGATAGAATTCAGGAAGAATCCATCTCATCTGGGGGTTTTGTTCTTGGGTAGTTTTTTGATTACTTATTAAATTTCATTGCTGGTAATTGGTCTGTTTAGATTTTCCATTTCTTCCTGTGTCAGCCTTGGAAGGTTCTATTTTTCAGAAAGTTCTCCATTTCTTCTAGGTAATCCAATTTGTTAGCATATAATTTCTCATAGTATTCTCTCATAATTCTTTGTTTTTCTGTGGTGTCCGTCGTGATTTTTCCTTTCTCATTTCTGATTCTGTTTAAGTGTGTAGATGCTCTTTTTTTCTTGATAAGTCTGACTTGGGGTTTATCTATTTTGTTTATTTTCTCAAAGAACCAGCTCTTGGTTTCATTAATTTTTTCTATTGTTTTGTTCTTCTCAATTTTATTTATTTCTTCTCTGATCTTTATTATGTCCCTCCTCCTACTGACTTTGTTCTTCTTTTTCCCCTTTCACTAATTTTGAATTCAGACTATACATTCAGTATTGTTCTTGCTTTTCTAAGTAGGCCTGGATTGCTATATACTTTCCTCTTAGAACTGCCTTCGCTGCGTCCCACAGAAGTTGGGGCATTGTGCTGTTCTTTTCATTTGTCTCCATATATTGCTTGATCTCTGTTTTAATTTGGTCATTGATCCATTGATTATTTAGGAGCATGTTGTTAAGCCTCCATGTGTTTGTGAGCCTTTTTGTTTTCTTTGTGGTTTTGCAGTTGATTTCTAGTTTTATATCTTTGTGATCTGAGAAATTGATTGGTACAATTTCAGTCTTTTTGAATTTTCTGAGGCTCTTTTTGTGGCCTAGTATGTGGTCTATTTTGGAAAATGTTCCATGTGCACTTGAGAAGAATGTGTATCCTGCTGATTTTGGGTGGAATGTTCTATAGATGTCTGTTAGATCCATCTGTTCTAATGTGTTGTTCAGTGCCTCTATGTCCTTACTTATTTTCTGTCTGGTTGCTCTGTCCTTTGGAGTGAGTGGTGTTTTGAAGTCTCCTAAAATGAATGCATTGCATTCTATTTCCGCCTTTAATTCTTTTAGTATTTGTTTCACATATGTAGGTGCTCCTACGTTTGGTGCATAGATATGTATAATGGTTGTATCCTCTTGTTTGACTGACCCCTTTATCATTATGTAATGTCCTTCTTTGTTTCTTGTTACTTTCTTTCTTTTGAAGTCTATTTTGTCTGATACAAGTACAGCAACACCTGCTTTTTTCTCCCTATTGTTTGCATGAAATATCTTTTTCTATCCCTTCACTTTTAGTCTGTGCATGTCTTTGGGTTTGAAGTGAGTCTCTTGTAGGCCGCATATAGATAGGTCTTGCTTTTTTATCCATTCTATTACTCTGTGTCTTTTGTGCATTCAGACCATTTACATTTAGGGTGATTATTGATAGATATGTACTTATTGCCATTGCAGGCTTTGGATTCGTGGTTACCAATGGTTCAAGGGCAGCTTCTTTACTATCTAACCATCTAACTTAACTCACTTATTATGCTATTATTAACACGGTCTGATGGTTCTTTATTTCTCTCCCTTATTTTTCTTCCTCCTCTACTCTTTATATGTTAGGTGTTTTATTCTTTACTCTTTGTGTTTCCCTTGAGTGATGTTGTGCATAGCTGATTTTATTTTGTGTTTATCTAGTATTTGGTTGGTTTACTTTCTTTGCTGTGGTTTTATTTTTTCTGGTGACAGCTATTTAGTCTTAGGCATACTTCCATCTAGAGCATTCCCTTTAAAATACATTGTAGAAATGGTTTGTGGGAGGTAAATTCCCTCAACTTTTGCTTATCTGGGAATTGTTTAATCCCTCCTTCAAATTTAAATGATAATCTTGCTGGATACAGTATTCTTGGTTCAAGGCCCTTCTGTTTCATTGCATTGAATATATTATTCATTCCCTTCCAACCTGTAAGGTTTCTGCTGAGAAGTCTAATGATAGCCTGATAGGTTTTCCTTTATAGGTGGTCCTTTTTCTCTCTCTTACTGCTTTTAATACTCCATCTTTGATCTTTGTCATTTTAATTATTATATGTCTTGCTGTTGTCTTCCTTGGGTCCCTTGTGTTGGGAGATCTAGACTTTCTTGGTCTGAGAGACTATTTCCCTCCCCAGATTTGGGAAGTTTTCAGCAATCATTTCTTCAAAGACACTTTCTACCCGCTTTTCTTTCTCTTCTTCTTCTGGTACCCCTATAATGTGAATATCATTCTGTTTGGATTGGTCAGACAGTTCTCTTAATATTTTTCCATTTCTGGAGATCCTTTTGTCTTTCTCTCTCTCTCAGCTTCTCTGTATTCCTGTTCTCTGATTTCTATTCCATTAACAGTCTCTTCCACCTCATTCAGTCTGCTTTTAAATCCTTCGATTGTTTATTTCTTTTCTGTTATCTCCCTCCTGAATTCATCCCTTAGCTCTTGGATATTTTTCTGTAGCTCCATCAGCATGCTTATGACTTTTATTTTGAATTGTTTTTCAGTAAGATGGGTGATTTCAGTCTCACTGAGCTCTCTGGTGTTTGAGAGATTTTGGATTGACCAAGGTTCTTCTGCCTTTTCATGGCAATGGGAGTGGTTGCCTGTGTGTTAGCTGGGAGAACAGAGTCCCTTCCTGCTTTCCTGTCACCTTGCCTGTCTCCACTCTCTGTGCACATTAGCCCACACAGGGAGCAGCCTTTGTGTAAATCCCATAGGCTTCCGTGGACAGGGTGGCTGTTGGGATGGCCTACGGCACTGGTGGGAGTCGCAGGCCAGCAGTGCTTGTGTCTGCCTCAAGGAGAAGGCCCCTTCTTGCCTTCTGGTCTCCGTGCCCATCTCCCCTGTCTGTGCCTGTCAACCACATGCAGGGAGCAGCCTCAGGTTTAATCCTCTGAGTTGTCCTGGGCGACCAGCCCTTTTAATGGCCTAGGGCACACACGCAGGTTAGTGGCGTGTGTTCTGCTGCTAGAGCAAAGCCCCTTTTTGCCTCTCATTCTCCGTACCTGTCTCCTCTTTCTGTGTCAGTCAACCACATGCAGGGAGCATCCTCTGGGTTAATCCCCTAAGGTGCTGTGGACGTGGTGTCCCTGTGGATGTCCTAGGGTACTGGCAGGGGTTGCAGGTGATCAGCGCATGTTCTTACATGAGAACAAAGCCCCTTCGTGCCTCCTGGTCTTCACGCCCATCTCCTCTGTCTGTGCAGGTCTACCGCACTCAGGGAGCAGCCTCTGGGTTAATTTACGCTTCTGTGAGTGGGGAGGCCCTTGGGATGGCCTAGGGCACTGGCGGGGGTCACAGGCGAGCGACGTGTGTCCTTCTGAGAGAAGAAAGCCCCTTCATGCTTCCCAGTCTGTGTGCCTCTCTCCTCTGTGTTCTGGTCAACTGTGCACAGGGAGCAGCCTCTGAGTCTGGGCTGGATAGCCGCATGCAGGGAGAAGCCTCTGTGTTAAGCTGTGTGGTTGCTGTAGGCAGGGCTGCTCTCCAGCTGGTCTGCAGCAATGGCTTGGACAACCAGTTTGCTTGCAGGTGCGGGTGGGGAGGAAGGAATGCCTGGCTGCTTATCGACATTAGGGGCCTTGGAGCTGCATTGCCAACCAGGGCGACAGAGCGCCTGAAGTTCCTTAAAGTTCCCAGCCTGCTGGGCTGAGTGTGCTTGGTCGATTTTATCCACCTGTTAAATCCTTGTCCTTTCAGGACTTTTAAAGTGCCTGCTTTTCTTTTGTCCCGGGGCAGCCGGCTGTGGAAACCTGTTCGCAGTCTTAGTGTTGGATTTTGCATTTCCGCTCCTCTAATATCCAGAGCATCATGCAATGTGTATCTGTGCTCCTGGGGTAGATTTCTAGGGATGGATATTTAGCAGTTCTGTGCTTCCACTCCCTTGCCACTCTGATTCTTTTCCTCCCGCCAGTGAGCTGGTGTAGGGGGAGTGCTTGGGTCCTGCCGGGTCACAGCTTTGTATCTTACCATTTTATGTGAGATGCTGAGTTCTTGCAGATGTAGTCTGACTGGTGTATTGTATCTTTTGGTCACTCTTTTAGCAATAGTTGTATTTGCTATTTTTTCAAAGTATATATGGTTTGGGGAGGAATTTCCACCACCCTACTCATGCCACCATCTTTTCTTCTTCCCCTTAGCCTATTTTTTAATCAGGTTATTTGTATATTCAATTAATTGACTTTAGTATTTTTTTCTTTAATATGGATTTAATTTATTATAGTTGTACCCCACAGTTTTAATAGATAGTATTTGTCTACTTTTCAATTCTTAAATTTTTTTGGTTCACTATCAATTTTGCTTTATTTTTAAATATGTACATTTACAATTTACTTCTGTGTTTATGATGAGTGAAAATGTTGATCATTCTAAGTTACCTTTTTCTCCTCTAGTAATGAATTTTTTTCCTTATGTATGTTTTATTTGGTATTATTATAGTCCTATCTATCTGTCCTATTTGCCTACCTACCAACCTATCTAATCAAACCCACTTTCATTTAATTTTTTTCCATTTCTTTACTTTTAACATTCTGTATTTTAATGTGGTAGACATGGCTCTAGACTTTTAAATATAACATTTATTTCATTTTTATTATTATTTATAATGTATATAGAGCTTAAATCTACCATTTATTGTGAATTTTTTGCCCTACTAATGTGTGTATATATATATAATTTTTGCCATTATTTGAATTGTTACTGATTTCTTTTTCATTGATTTTCCTCCCTCTAGTTTAGAAGCCATAGACTCTTTTATTCTTCTAGTGTTCACATTACGTTAATTTTACAACACACATCATTCATTTATTAAAATCTGTTACCACTTGATTATTGTCACCTTAACCCAACTCATGGAAAATGCAAGGAATGTAAGAAAATTTAATTATTTTTAACCTCCTGCTGTCTTTCTTACATTTGTTCTTGTGCATTCATATATGTAAATGTATGTGTGGATGTGCTTATTTACCAAAATATGTACAATAATTATACAACAAACTGTCTTACACAATAAATGTTTCTTTATACTTATCATTAATTTGGTCTTCTTTCCTTCCTACTTCTTTACCCTTCTATTTGATATCATTTCTGCCTAAAGTGTGTTTTGAATTTCCTTTAAGTACATCTGCTAACCAGAAAATTTTCCACGTTTTTTGGTGGTGTTATTTACCTTCATTCTTTAAAAATATTTTGAAGATTATATGACAGTTCCTTTCAATCCATTTGTGATGTCATTCTTCTTTTTACTGCCTTCCAAGATTTAGTTGAGGCCTCCTGTCAATCTTTCACTCCTTTAATTTTCTCTTTTCTTTCTTCTTTTTTTTAAAGCTTTTCTATGATATTTGTAGGGATGGATTCTTTTTCAGTTAAACTCACTTGGATGCTGATTCTGTGAATTGGTGTATTTCATTTTTTTGGGAAGTTTCTCACCCATTATCTCTTCAAGAATTTGCTTTGCTTCATTTCTTGTGTCCTCATCTTCAATTAAAGAGATGTTTGATATTCTCTGTCTCCTGTCCTCTCTTTTATAATTTTTAACTTTTATACCTTTTATACTCACGTGAATAGTCTCTGATCTATTTTTCAGTTCATTATTTTCTTCTTAGCTTTGTTTAATAGAGCATTAAATTTATCTATGAAATTCTATTAATTTTTTCCAATATATTATTTCTGTTTTTCATATTGGGTAAATTATATATTAATCTCTCATCAGATTTAGTGAGTTTATTCTCTCTCATCTCCACTCTACTATTGACGTAGTTCAGGAGTTTTTAAATTTCAGTTTATGTAATTTTTCAGTCCTATAATTTCAATTTGTTTCTTTAAAAAACAACTTTATTTTTGAATGGATTTATATTTACAGAAAAATGGTGAAAATAGCACAGAAAGATCCCATCTTGCACTCATTTTCTCTTATTATTAACATATACTAGTACCGACATCAGTACATTGTTATTAAGTAAACACTATAGCTCATTTAGAATTCCTTACTCTTTATCTGATCTCAATTTCCTTTCCCCAAATTCCATCTAGGGTACTACTTTATTTTGCTGCTCAGATTTTTCTAGCTTTGTACATGAAGATCCCTATCAGTTGTCTTCTGTGTCCCATTGACATATTCTCATCATCATGGACTTATTTTAAACACTTTACTATTGCCTGAAAGATAAGTTACATGCTCAGACCTGCTGGACACTACCCAGCAGATGACTCTCTGCTTGGCCTGAATGAAACCATGAACTATATGGTAGGGTGTGTGTGTGTGTGTGTGTGTGTGTGTGTGTGTGTGTGTAATTTCTGTAGTAGTGCTTCCCTGGAGTATAGGTGGTATTGCCAATTTTTTTTTTTATCTTATAAGACACTATTTTCCTAGAGTTTTTGTTTGTTGCTTTTTTGCAAATGGGAATGAACTATTCATGGAGTTTCTTTTATCTGTGCTTATTGGCTGTTCTGTGTCAGAAGTCTCTTTGCAGCCCTTTCGAAGATATATGTGGGGCAGTGAGGAAACTCGGGAATCTCAGGACTTGAAGCTTCAACAGTGGGGAGGTATGTGTCTTGTAATTTCAATATTTGAAGGTCCGTGTCTGTTATTCTTCTCTGTTGTTTTGCTAGTCCTTAGTTGTTAGTGTCTCTTCTTCTCATATGGCTTTGTCTTCTTTTTTCTTGGCTTTGTACTGTTTATTAGGTTTGAAAAAATGTTTAAGTATTTTGAAAACTAGGGTGATGTTGCTAAAGTAATTAGTCATACAGAAAAGTGGTTTTGACATAAGACAATGAACTTGATTTTGTTGAAATTTGATGATTTTAGTAAGAAAAAAATGCCTGGCTAGGTGTATAAACTGAAGTGTGTGTTTGCTCAGTAGAAATAGAAGTAGAAAATACTACAGAAATTAAAGACTCTTAACTATGAAAAACCTAGTATATTTAGCAGATAAATTTTAATATTTGAGTAAAAAAAAGTTAGAGATTTCAAAGGAAAAATTCTATTTCTTATATTCAAAATAGTTTGAACAAAAAATTTGCTACTGTTTTTACCTAATGAAGTTCTTAAGTCAAATAATTTCCTCTTTAGTTGATGTCAGAAGTCAAATAAAGTATCATATTTTTGTGTAGAATATGGTTTCAAGCTTTACTTTCTTGACCTCATTTTTTAAAATATCCTTGGGAGGTTGGGAGAAATATTTCTGTTTTCAATGGTATTTGCCAAAAGATCTTCAAGAGGAATTTAGAAACTCCTGTGTGGCTCAGTTGCCAAACATCACTTATTAACATATACTAGTTTATGTTATTATATGTAGAATATGTACACTTGCAAAATATGTAACATTTCACACCATAAAATATGTTCCTATTTAATGCCAAGAAAACACATTTTTTTGTTTATTTGTTTATTTGGAGTATTATCTCCCATCCCTTTTTGCCTTTTATGTAACATGAAATAACAAAAATGCTTTTTATGGATTTTTCACTTGGAAAACAAAGCAGACCTACAAAGGAAATACAGAAATTGACCTCATTTAATATAAAACTAGGAGAGAAAACTTGGGACACAGTAGAATGAATGTTCATATTATCTTTTGATGGACATAAAGAAAGCAACTTCAACATGAAAATAATAATTTCACTTTATTATTTTTATTTGTATTTAGTCACAGTATTTAACTCATTTTGAAATACTTTTAAGTGGGATTATAAATCCTTACATTTTCAAAAAGAGGCACGAGTTCTTGTCATAATAGCTTTGACTAAAATATTTCTAATTATTAACCTAGTAGATACTTTAAAGCAATTTAATAATTTAAATTCTTGTAGAAAAATAAAAATTACCAAATGAAGTTTTAAATTAAGACATTATAAAATACTTTCTTTAAATCACTGATGTTGCCTCCTTCTCTCTGAGGTTACCTGCACTTGCCTTTCTTCGAGTGTGTCACTCTCCTGTCCTAGTTCAAACTAGTATGGAAGGTCTACTGAAAGCTCTGATTTGGGCTTGCAGGTTCCTATTGTCTGGGTGACCTGGATGGAACTGCAGCTATACAATCATGCTCCTTAGCTGCATGCCTGAAAATTTCTTTTCTTTGCCTTTAAGAAGTTCTCAGAATATAATTTCACTCCATCCAGTGCTCTGTGCAGCTTCCTGGGTGGTAGAGACTAAATTCCCCCTCTGTGTAGTTTCAAGTGGACACTTGAATCCAGGTTACACTGGCTTTTAAGAGTTGCTGATGGATCATGCCTTATGAGCTTCCCTTTCCTCCCTCTGCTTTTCCTTCCCCTCTGCTTAATTCAAGTAACCCTGCCTTTATCTACCTTGACTCTAGCCTGGTCCTCCCTTAGAGCATATTCAAATAAAATTTTCATTCTCCTTCAAAAGGAAAAAAAAACACTGATGTTGCCTGAGAATTATTTTTAACACATAAAGCATAAACTAATAGATTAAATACATTTAGTTAGCTATTGGAAAACTACTCAAGGATGTTAGGGAAAGGTTTGGTCAGTGTGGTTAGGCTATCCTTCTTTGCTAATTGGCACTTACCAGAAGTTTGGCTCCTACCATCCCACAGAGATAGGGTCACTATCTCTTGATTTCATTTGTAAGGAATGGTTGCTAGCTCTTTGAGATTGGTATTCATGGGTTTTAAAACTGATAGGAAACTGGGAGAATATTTACATTTCAATGGAAAGAGAAAGAAATTATAATTTTAAGTTTTATAAAGTAAATGGTCTAAGAGAAGGAATGTCAAGGGCTTATAGTCAGGAAGGAATCTATGTGAAGTTTAGTCAAGCTGAGGGGAGCATTAAGGCTAGTCAGATGACAGCAACAATTTTCCTGAAAAAAAAAAAAACTCTAAAGAAGAATGGCTGCTAACCAGAAAAAGAATGAGGTGGGGAGAATTGGCCAAGAAATTCCAGGCAGGGGAAGAAACAGGTGTAAAGGCAGTTGAATCTGTAGAAGAGACCAAAGACAAGCTGCAAAAGAAGAAGATACCCAATTTGCATTCCCAGGAAAACCTTAGGGTGAAAGTGTTTCAGGGCAGATTTTGTGGCAGCAGAGTCAAATGCTGCTGAGAGTTCCAGAAAAGTCAAGGTGAAAATATCCACTGAATTTACCTCTGTAGAGGTAATTGGGGACACCAGCAAGAGTGGTGGAGGAATGAGAGAGGCAGAAGGTACATTGCAGTAGGCTTTTGAGTGAGTGTAAGGTTAGGAAACAGGTAAAGAAATGGAATGAAATATAGGTTATACTTACAAGATTTTTTTAAATGGAAATCAAGTCTCATCATTGTTAGGAGAATGTGGCTTCAAACTGTTTACCAGTTTGTTTAGTATGTTTGCTCTTGTTTTTGAGAAGAGAGGAAGTTTAACATGTTTAAAAGTCAATGGGAACTTCCCGGAAGATGGCAGCGTGATCACGGCGGCAGAAAACTCCTCCTAAAACCATATATATTTATGAAAATACAACAAATACAACTACTCTTAAAAGAGAGACCAGAAAATACATGACAACACCCAGCCTGCAACTACATCTGAGAGGACTCAGCACCTCGCGAAGCGGGTAAGGTATGGAGCCACAACCTGGCGGGAACCGAGCACTCCCCCACCCAGTGCACTGGCGGAAAGAGAGGATTCAGAGCAGGGACCCAAGGAAGACAACACCAAGACGCATAATAATTAAAAGGGCAAAGATCAAAGATAAGGACAGAGTATTAAAGGCAGCTGGAGAGAGAAAAAAGATCACCTACAAAGCAAAATTCATCGGACTATCATCAGACTTCTCAACAAAAACCTTACAGGACAGAAGAGAATGGCATGATATATTTAATGTAATGAAACAGAAGGGCCTCGAACCAAGAATATTGTATCCAGCACGATTATCATTTAAATTTGAGGAAGGGATTAAACAATTCCAGACAACTGAAAGCTGAGGGAATTTCGCTCCCATAAACCACCACTACAGGATATCTTAAAGGGACTGCTCTAGGGGGAAGCACTCCTAAGGCTAAAAAGATGTCACCAGAGAAAATAAAATCATAGCAAAGAAAGCAGACCTCCAAAATACTAACTAAAGGCAAAGAATAAAACACCTAGTATATAAAGAATGGAGGAGGAAGAATAAGAAGGGACAGAAATAAACTATCATCAGACTGTGTTTACAATAATTTAACAAGAAAGTTAAGTTAGACTGTTATATAGTAAAGAAGCTACCCATGAACCTTTCGTAACCACGAAATAAAAGCCAGCAATGGCAATAAGTACATATCTATCCATAATCACCCAAAATGTAAACGGACTGAATGCACCAATCAAAAGACACAGAGTAATAGAATAGATAAAAAAGCAGGACCCATCTATATGCTGCTTACAAGAGACCCAGCACAAACCCAAAGATATACACACACTAAAGTGAAGGGATGGAAAAAGATATTTCATGCAAACAAAAAGGAGAAAAAAGCAGGTGTTGCAGTACTTGTATCACACAAAATAGACTTCAAAACGAAGAAAGTAGCAAGAGATAAAGAAGGACATTACATAATCATAAAGGAGTCAGTCCAACAAGAGGAGATAACCATTTTAAATATATATGCACCCAACACAGGAGCGCTGGCATATGTGAAACAAATACTAACAATAAAGGAGGATATAGAAAGCAATGCATTCATTTTAGGAGACTTCAACACACCACTCACTCCAAAGGACAGATCAACCAGACATAAAATAAGGAAAGACATAGAGGCACTGAACAACACATTAGAACAGATGGACCTAACAGACATCTACAGAACTCTACACCCAAAAGCAACAGGATACGCACTCTTTGCAAGTACACATGGAACATTTTCCAGAACAGACTACATACCAGGCCACAAAAAGAACCCCAGTAAATTCAAAAATATTAAAATACTACCAACCAACTTCTCAGATCATGAAGGTATAAAATAGAAATAAATTGTAGAAAGAAAACAAAAGGCTCACAAATACATGGAGACTTAACAACATTCTCCTAAATAATGAATGGGTCAACGACAAAATTAAAACAGAGATCAAAGAATATATGGAGACAATTGCCACAACAACACAAAGCCACAATTTCTGTGAGATGCAGCAAGGCAGTTCTAAGAGGAAAATATATTGCAATCCAGGCCTATTTAAAGAAGGAAAAACAATCCCAAATAAATAGTCTAAAGACACAATTACTGAAATTGGAAAAAGAAAAACAAAGAAGGCCCAAAGTCACCAGAAGGAGGGACATAATAAAGATCAGAGGAGAAATAAATAAAATTGAGAAGAATAAGACAACAGAAAAAATCAATGAAACCAAGAGTTCGTCCTTTGAAAAAATAAACAAAATAGATAAACCCCTAGCCAGACTCATTAAGAGAAAAAGAGAATCTACACACATAAACAGAATCAGAAATGAGAAAGGAAAAATCACGACAGAACCCACAGAAATACAAAGAATTATAAGAAAATACTATGAGAATCTATATGCTAACAAGCTGGAAAACCTAGAAGAAATGGAGAATTTCTTAGAATATACTGCCTTCCAAGACTGACCAAGCAAGAAACAGAAAATCTGAGCAGAACAATCACTAGCATCGAAATTCAATGAGTAATCAAAAACTACCCAATAACAAAACCCCTGGGCCAGATGGATTCACCTGTGAATTCTACCAGACATATAGAGAAGAAATAACACCGATTCTCCTTAAAGTTTTCCAAAAAATAGAAGACGAGGGAATACTTCCAAACTCATACTATGAAGCCAGCATCACTCTAATACTAAAACCAGGCAAAGACTTCACCAAAAAAGAAAATTACAGACCAATATCCCTCATGAAAATAGATGCAAAATACTCAACAAATTATTAGCAACCCAAATTCATAAATACATCAACGGGATCATACACCACGATCAAGTGGGATTCATCCCAAGGATGCAAGCAAGGATGGTACAACATTCGAAAATCCATCAACATCATCCACCACATCAACAAAAAGAAGAAAAAAAGCCACATGATCATCTCCATAGATGCTGAAAAAGCATTTGACAAAATTCAGCATCCATTCATGATTAAAACTCTCAACCAAATGGGTATAGAGGGTAAGTACCTCAACATGATAAAGGCCAAATATGATAAACCCATAGGTAACATCATACTTAACAGCGAGAAGCTGAAAGATTTTCATCTAAGATAGGGAACAAGACAGGAATGCCCACTCTCTCCACTGTTATTCAACATAGTACTGGAGGTCCTAACCAGGGCAATCAGACAAAACAAGGAAATACAAGGCATCCAGACTGGGAAAGAAGAAGTCAAATTGCCAGTATTTGCAGATGACATGATATTGTACATAAAAAAACCCTAACGACTCCACACCAAAACTATAAGAACTAATATCTGAATTCAGCAAAGCTGCAGGATACAAAATTAACACACAGAAATCTGTTGCTTTCCTATACACTAATGATGAACTACCAGAAAGAGAAATCAGAAAAACAATTCCATTCACAATTGCATCAAAAAGAATAAAATACCTAGGAATAAACCTAACGAAGGAAGTGAAAGACCTGTACTCTGAAAACTACAAGACACTCCTAAGAGAAATTAAAGAGGACACTAGCAAATGGAAATGCATACCATGCTCTTGGCTAGGAAGAATAAATATTGTCAAAATGGCTATACTACCTAAGGCAATCTACAGATTCAATGCAATCCCTATCAAACTACCAACAGCTTTCTTCAATGAACTGGAACAAATAATTCTAAAATTCATGTGGAACCACAAAAGACCCCGAATAGCCAAAGCAATCCTGAGAAGGAGGAATAAAACGGGGAATTACGCTCCCTGACTTCAAGCTGTACTACAAAGCCACAGTAATCAAGACAATTTAGTATTGGCACAAAAACAGACCCACAGACCAGTGGAACAGAACGGAAAATCCAAACATTAACCCAAACATATACAGTCAATTAATATTTGATAAAGGAGCCTTGTATATACAATGGGGAGATGACAGCCTATTCAGCAGCTGGTGTTGGCAAAACTGGACAGCTACATGTAAGAGAATGAAACTGGACTACTGTCTAACCCCTTACACAAAAGTAAATTCAAAACGGATAAAAGACCTGAATGTAAGTCATGAAACCATAAAACTCTTAGAAAAAAATATAGGCAAAAATCTCTTGGCCATAAGCATGAGCAACGTCTTCATGAACATATCTCCCCATGCAAAGGAAACAAAAACAAAAATGAACAAGTGGAACTATATCAAGCTGAAAAGCTTCTGTACAGTAAAGGACACCATCAGTAGAACAAAAAGACATCCTACAGTATGGGCGAATATACTCATAAATGACATATCCGATAAGGGGTTGATATCCAAAATATATAAATAACTCACCCACCTCAACAAACAAAAAGCAAATAAGCCAGTTAAGAAATGGGCAGAGGACATGAATAGACACTTTTCCAAAGAAGAAATTCAGAGGGCCAACAGGCACATGAAAAGATGCTCCACATCGCTAATCATCAGAGAAATGCAAATTAAAACCACCATGTGATATCACCTCACACCAGTGTAGATGGCCAACATCCGAAACATAAACAACAACAAATGTTGGTGAGGATGTGGAGAAAAGGAAACCCTCCTGCAGTGCTGCTGGTGGGAATGCAAATTAGTTCAACCATTGTGGAAAGCAGTATGGAGGTTCCTCAAAAAACTCAAAATAGAAATACCATTTGACCCAGGAATCCCACTCCTTGAATTTACCCTAAGAATGCAGCAGCCCAGTTTGAAAAAGACATATGTACTGCCATGTTTATCGCAGCACTATTTACAATAGCCAAGAAATGGAAGCAACCTAAGTGTCCATCAGTAGATGAACGGATAAAGAAGAAGTGGTACATGTACACAATGGAATATTATTCAGCCATAATAAGAAAACAAATCCTAGCATTTGCAACATGGATGGAGTTAGAGGGTATTATGCTCAGTGAACTAAGCCAAGCCGAAAAATACAAGTATCAAATGATTTCACTTATATGTGAAATATAAGAACAAAGAAAAAATACTGAAGGAACAAAACAGCAGCAGACTCACAGAACCCCAGAATTGACTAATAGTTACCAAAGGGAAAGGAACTGAGGAGGATGGGTGGGAATGGAGGGACAAGGTGGAAAAAGGGGCATTACAATTAGCAGATGTAATGTTGGGGGGGCACGGGGAGGGCTGTACCACTCAGAGAAGAAAAGTTGTGATTCTATAGCATCTCACTATGCTGATGGACAGTGACTGTAATGGAGTTGTTGGTGGGGACCTGATGAAGGGAGTAGTTTAATAACCATTATATTGCACGTGTAATTGGAGATTAATGATTCCAAAATAAATTATTAAAAAAGAGTCAATGGGAAGAATCTTTTTGTCTGTTAAGGATTGATTTTAAAAGAGAATTGGTATAGAATTTCTAAAAATAGAACAGGATCTAATATATAGGTGGAACGATTAGTGTTAGATGAAAGATGGAAAGCTGTTCTATTCATGAGGATGGAAGGGCTTAGAATGAGTACAGATGTGAGTAATTTTGTATTTTGGTAACAGGAAGCTGAAGACGATGCAATCAGAGGGTGAAGAAAAAGATTAGATCATCTGCTGAGAGTGAGATAGCACCGGATGGTTGATGGCCATATGTTTTGAATAACAGTTTTTGTACTCATTTGGGGTTTATGATTAGTGGGAAGTATTTTGGTCTCTTGGATAACAGTTTCCAGAACTTCTAACCTGTTTGCATACAGGTTTAGAATATAGTTTTGTTCACTCAGTATTAGAGTTTTTTCGTAGGGAATGGGCAGAAAAGCCAGAAGGGCCTGGGTTTTTTATATTACTGACAAAATAATTTATTAACCAATGGACCACAGTACTTAAGAAAAGAATAAAAGATTGGTTCATTGGGAAAGAAGTAAATGTGTTAATTGATTAGATATTCCAAAGAGTTAAAGCATAACTCTAATTCACAGAAAAATGGATGGAGTGGAGGTTGTGTTCACAGAGGAGGGTGACTGAATTAATAATCTCAAAGGAATTCCAATGTGTGACAATAAAACTGGCTGTCTGAAATGTAGAAGAGAAAATAGTCTGTTGAAGATGAGGTCAAGTAATTTAGTGGTTAGAGTGTTGGAAAAATCCATTTTAGATGCTGAAGTCAACAAGGAAAATAAGATAGAGAAGGAATGGAAAGGTGTAAACTAGAAGCTAAGTCTTAAATAAATGAAAATTTACACGAAAGTACACTGTTAATAGGAAGAAGAGCAATTGATATAACCAAATAATTTGAACATCAAAGGGGACATTTTCCATAAGACAAGTGGAGATGACGTCTGGGATAAGCAGAAGGGAGTGAGGAGAATACCCATAGTATCTCCTAAACCTGAGGTGTTTTAGGATGGAGAGAAAAATAATCCTGTCATTTACAGGGCTGTCCAGAAAAAAAAAAAAAAAGGAACCTTGTTTCATTTGGAGCAAGAAAAGAGAGTTTTTGAGAACAAATTGAGTGTATTGACATGTGCAGTTTACAGGATGAAAGTTCCAGAGACCAGAGTGAAAGTTTTGAGGAAGAGAAGTAGGGAAAGCTAAGGATGATAGGGACAGAAAATACAAAGTTAAAGGTGGACAGGATAGGCTGAAATTCTACAGACTGAATGGGAATAATGCCATTAGGGTTAATGAAAAGTTTGTTGATTGTCTTAGAAAGAACAACAGAAATTTAGTGAATTAGTGTCCCAAAGACTTAGCTTATGGATGTGAGGGTTTGGCAGAGGCAATATTGTCCTCTTTTCTCTGCACCATATATAGCAGGTAACTCTCATGATTTTTTCTTGCCTTTAGACTAGGATTTCGTCTTGGTATTTAAATATCGTGCATTCAGAGATTCTCTTAACAGGTGCTTCAACTCTAAAAATAAATATATCTGGCCAGATCCACCTTTATTTTGAATCTTAAACGTGTGTAGTTAAGATACTGCATGTGATAAGAACAGGAAGACTGTGAGGTGCCTTAGAAAGTTAATGTTTTAGGTCATTTGTTAAAAGTCTGGTTTCTGAATGTTGCTCAGTAAAAAGGAATGTCACTAACCTTGGAGGCCCAATAATTGGCTGCTACATGACCGTTTGGAACAGAAACTACATATTTTCTCACCTTTCCAATTTAAGGTTCATCAAGAATGGGACGTGACAATTGACTTGAATGAGATTAGACTTCTGAGTGTCATTTACACTTGTGAGTGTAAATAATTTGGGCCTTATATGTAAAATGATTATTTTCTATTGTGTGGTATTTGAACACCTCTGTATCTCCCAGTCATCATTGAAAGTGGGAAGTGGGTGCCTGTCACGTATCAGTTTTAGCTGCCTGAATTAGTAGCTGTTTTCTGGCTAAACCAGCTTTATTTTTTGCCTAATGATAAGAATGAAATAACTTAGGTTTTGTTTTTAATAAGGACTTGATTTTTTATTCCTGCTTGGGTAATATTGGCCCCTTAACCAAGGCTTTGTGGTTTTCTTTCTTTTTTTTTTTTTGTGGGGTACAACTGTAAAATATCTGGATATAGGAAATGTTCTGTTATTCTTGCAGCCTTGATATTCAGGGTGGATTGTAAAATATAAATTTTTGTGCTATTTCAAAGATTGATTATTTTGATAACATTATTTACAGATTTAAAAGATGTGGTTATCACAAGTCAGTCAAGGGGGAGAACTACTGCATAAAATAACTAACTTGGAATAAATATTTTGCATGACAAAAAAAATATCCATTTGAACAAGTTGTTTAGAGACACTGTACTTGTTTATTCACCTCTAAAAACAAAGTAGTTATTCTTTCTCAAAGTGTGTTTTGAAAGTTTTAGATAAAAATAGAAAGCACCTGGGCTGAATTCAAGATGGCGGCGTGAGAGGTGAGACGAAGAGCTTCTCCCAAAACCACTAACAGTACAAAAATATAGTTAATTAATACAACTAACCTTAAAACAGCAACAAGAAAGAAGGCTGAACCAGACTGCATACATACCTCACGAGCAGAGCAGACCTCACAAAACAGGGTAACGTATAAAAGCCTTAATCTGGCGGGACCCCAGCCCTTCCCCCACCCCAGCTCACCGGCAGGAGGAAGAGAAACAGAGCGGGTAAGGGGTGGAAGCCTGAGACTGCTGAACACCTAGCCCTGGAGATCTGCTTTGTGAGCAGAATCCTGTAGTGTGTGGTGCTCTGGATGTTGGGGAGCTCCGACAGGCAGAGGGCCTGGGAGACTGACATTCCAGCAGTTTGTGGAGGAGGGGATCCACACCCAGCCGCTCTGTGTCAGAGGAAGGGTGGATGGTCTGAGAGGCTTCCTAGCAGCCAGAGGGCTGCTGAAGGGGAGGGGTTTGCATGGAGCTTGCTGATAGGACAAGGGAGAGCTGGACAAGTTTCTCTGGGCATGGTCTGCCCAGCCAGTTGGGAACTTTAAGGAGCTTCAGGTTCTCCATCCCCCTGGCTGCCTACTCAGCTCTGAGACACCCAATGTGACACACAGCCTGCGGAGCCTTACCTCTGGCCTACAGGCACCACTCGCAACCCCACAGTCAGAGGGAGGCCCCGCTAACAAGAGGTAGATATGCAAAACACAGAGGTTTACACATGTGTGCTTGGCCCACTGGATCTGACACTGGACACAGGCACCGCAAATGTTAATCAGGAAACAGATCTTTTCTCCCTCCCAAGGCACCTACTCTGCTTCCTTACAGCTCCCAAACTCACTCTAGGGGCTGAGCAGCTCCAGAGACTGGAGTCTCTGTGCAGAAGTGGACATCACACAGAAATATGAAACCTCAAAACAACATGGTCCTGACCAAAATATCACAAACCCCAGAAAGAGGGCCAAATGAATCCGAACTCACCAATCTTCCTGAAAGAGAGTTCAAAATAAAAATTATAAACATGCTTATGGAGATACAGAAAAATATTCAAGACCACAGGAATGAATTTAAATTGGAGATTCAATCATTAAGAAATTCCATATCTGAAATGAAACATACAATAGAGGGATTTAAAAGCAGATTAGATGTAGTAGAAGAGATGGTAAATGGAATAGAAATTAGAGAAGAGGAATACAAAGAAGCTGAGGCACAGAGAGAAAAAAGAATCTCTAAGAATGAAAGAATATTGAGAGAACTGTGTGACAATCCAAATGGAACAATATTCACATTATAGGGGTACCAGAAGAAGAAGAGAGAGGAAAAGGGACAGAAAGTGCCATTGAGGAGGTAATTTCTGAAAATTTTCCCAATCTGGGGAAGAAGATAGTCTCTCAATCCATGGAGGTGCACAGATCTCCCAACACAAGGGACCCAAGGGAGACAACATCAAGACATATAATAATTAAAATAGCAAAGATCAAGGATAAAGACAGACTTTTAAAAGCAGCTAGAGAGAGAAAAAAGATCACATACAAAGGAAAACCCATCAGGCTATCATCAGACTCCTCAGCAGAAACCTTACAGGCCAGAAGGGAGTGACAGGATATATTTAATGCAATAAAGCAGAAGGGCCTTGAACCAAGAATACTCTACCTGGCAAGGTTATCATTTAAATTTGAATTAGGGATTAAACAATTTTCAGATAAGCAAAAGCTGAGAGAATTTACCTATCACAAACCACTTCTACAGTGCATTTTGGAGGTACTCCTATAGATGGAAGTATTCCTGTGGCTAAATAGATGTCATCCAAGAGAACACAAAGAGTACAGAATATGATTCATTAGATACAAAGAATGGAGGAGGAAGAAAAAAGAGGAAAAAAAAAGAACCTTTAGGTTGTGTTTGTAATAGTATATGAAGTGAGTTAAATTAGACTGTTAGATACTAAGGGAATTGCCTTTAAACCTTTGTTAACCATGAATCTAAAGCCTGCAATGGCAATAAGTACATACCTATTGATAATCACCCGAAGTGTAAATGGTCTGAATGCACCAATCAAAAGACATAGAGTTACTGAGTGGATAAACAAACAAGACCCATCTATATGCTGCCTAGAATACACTCATTTCAAACCCAAAGACATACACAAACTGAAAGTAAACGGATTGAAAAAGATATTTCATGCAACTAATAGAAAAAAGCAGGATTTTCAGTACTTGTATCAGACAAAATAGACTTCAAAACAAAGAAAGTCACAAGAGACGAAGAAGGACATTACATAATGATAAAATGGTAAGTCCAAGAAGAGGATATAACTATTGTAAATATCTATGCATCCAACACAGGATCACCTACATATGTGAAACATATACTAACAGAATTAAAGGGGGAAATAGATGCAATGCATTGATTTTAGGAGACTTGAATACACCACTCACTCCAAAGGACAGATCAACCAGACAGAAAATAAGTAAAGAGACAGAGGCAATGAACAAGATATTAGAAGAGATGGACCTAACGGACATCTACAGAACTCTGCACCCAAAAGCAGCAGGATACAAATTCTTCTCAAGTGCTCCTGGAACATTTTAAAGAATAGATCCCATATTAGGCCACAAAAAGAACCTACGTAAATTAAAAAAGATTGAAATTCTATCAGCCAGCTTCTCAGATCACAAAGGTATGAAACTAGAAATAAATTACACAAAGAAATGAAAAATCCCACAAACACATGGAGGCTTAATAACATGCTCCTAAATAATCAGTGGATCAATGGCCATACAAAAACAGGGATCAAGCAATATATGGAGACAAATGACAACAGTAATTCAACACCACAAAATCTGTTGGATGCAGCGAAGGCTGTGCTAAGAGGAAGAAAATATATTGCAGTAGAGGCCAACTCAGAAAAGAAGAACAATCACAAATGAACATTCTAAACTCACAATTTATGATACTAGAAAAGGAAGAACAAATGAGGCCAAAGTCAGCAGAAGGAGGGACCTAATGAAGTTAAAAGCAGAAAGAAATAAAATTGAGAAGAATAAAACAATAGAAAGAATCAATGAAAGCAGCAGCTGGGTCTTTGAGGAAATAAACAAATTAGATAAACCCCTAGCCAGACTTACCAAGAAAAAAAGAGAGTTTACACACATAAACAGAATCAGAAATGAGAAAGGAAAAATCACTACGGACACATAAAAATACAAAGAATTATGAGAGAATACTATGAAAAATTATATGGTAACCAACTGGATAACCTAGAAGAAATGGACAACTTTCCAGAAAAATACAACCTTCCAAGGCTGACCAAGGAAGAAACAGAATATCTGAAGAGATCAATTACCAGCAAAGAAATTGAATTGGTAAGCAAAAACTAACTAACAACAAAAATCCTGGACAAGATGGTTTCACTGCAGAATTTTATGAAACATTTAGTGAAGACCTAATACTCATCCTCCGTAAAGTTTTCCAAGGAGGAGAAAAAGAGGTAATACTCCCAAACTCATTCTATGAAGCCAACATCACTCTAATACCAAAACCAGGCGAAGACACCACAAAAAAAGAAAATTACAGACCAATATCCCTGATGAACATAGATGCAAAAATACTCAACAAAATATTAGCAAACCGAATTCAAAAATACATCAAAAAGATCATCCATCAGGATCAAGTGGGATTCATCCCAGGGATTCAAGGATGGTACAACATTTGAAAATCCATCAACATCATCCACTGCATCAACAAAAGAAGGACAAAAACCACATGATCATCTCCATAGATGCTGAAAAAGCATTTGACAAAATTCAACGTCCATTCATGATAAAAACACTTAACAAAATGGGTATAGAGGGCAAGAACCTCAAAATTACAAAGCCGTATATGATAACCCCACAGCCAACATTACACTTAACAGCAAGAAGCTGAAAGCATTTCCTTTAAGATCGGAAACAAGACAAGGATTCACACTTTCCCCACCTTTATTCAACATAGTATGGGAGGTCCTAGCCACGGCAATCAGACAACACAAAGAAATAAAAGGCATCCAGATTGGCAAGGAAGACTCAAACTGTCTCTGTTTGAAGATGACATGATATTGTACATAAAAAACCCTAAGGAATCCACTCCAAAACTACTAGATCTAATATCTGAATTCAGCAAAGTTGCAGGATACAAAATTAATACTCAGAAATTTGTTGCATTCTTATACACTAACGATGAACTAGGTGAGAGAGATATCAGCAAAACAATTCCATTCACAGTTGCATCAAAAAGAATAAAATACCTAGGAGTATACCTAACCAAGGAAGTGAAAGACCTATACTCTGAAAACTACAAGACACTCATGAGAGAAATTAAAGAAGATACCAATAAATGGAAACACATCCTGTGCTCATGAATAGTAAGAATTAATATTGTCAAAATGGCCATCCTGCCTAAAGCAATCTACAGATTCAGTGCAATCCCTTTCAAAATATGAACAGCATTCTTCAGCGAATGAGAGAAAATCATTCTAAAAGTCATAAGGAACCACAAAATACCCCGAATAGCCAAAGCAATCCTGAGAAGGAAGAATAAAGCAGGGGGGTTTACGCTCCCTGACTTCAAGCTCTACTACAAAGCTACAGTAATCAAGACAATTTGGTACTGGCACAAGAACAGACCTATAGACCAGTGTAACAGAATAGAGAGCCCAGATATAAACCCAAGCATATATGGTCAATTAATACATGATAAAGGAGCCATGGATATACAATGGGGAAATGACAGCCTCTTCAACAGCTGGTGTTGGCAAAACTGGACAGCTACATGTAAAAGAATGAAACTGGATTACTGTCTAACCCCATACACAAAAGTAAACTCAAAATGGATCAAAGACCTGAATGTAAGTCATGAAACCATAAAACTCTTAGAAAAAAACATAGGCAAAAATCTATTGGACATAAACATGAGCAACTTCTTCATGAACATATCTCCCCGGGCAAGGGAAACAAAAGCAAAAATAAGTGAATGGGACTATATCAAACTAAAAAGCTTCTGTACAGCAAAGGATACCACCAGTAGAACAAAAAGACATTCTACAGTAGGGGAGAATATATTCATAAATGACATATCCGATAAGGGGTTGACATCCAAATTATATAAAGAGCTCACACACCTCAACAAACAAAAAGCAAATAAGCCAATTAAAAAATGGCAGAGAGCTGAACAGACACTTCTCCAAAGAAGAAAATCAGAACGCCAACAGGCCCATGAAAAGATGCTCCATATCACTAGTCATCAGAGAATGCGAATTAAAACCACAATGAGATATCACCTTATACCAGTTAGGATGGCTGCCATCCAAAGACAAACAACAACAAATGTTGGCGAGAATGTTGAGAAAGATGAACCCTCCTACACTGCTGGTGGGAATGTAAATTAGTACAACCATTGTGGCAAGCAATATGGAGGTTCCTCAAAAAACTCAAAATAGAAATACCATTTGACCCAGGAATTCCACCCCCAGGAATTTACCCTAAGAATGCAGCAGTCCAGTTTGAAAAAGTCATATGCACCCCTATGTTTATTGCAGCACTATTTACAATATCCAAGAAATGGAAGCAACCTCAGTGTCCATCAGTAGATGAATGGATCAAGAAGAAGTGGTATATATAACAATAGAATATTATTCAGCCATAAGAAGAAAACAAATCCTACCATTTGCAATAACATGGGTGGAGCTAGAGGGTATTATGCTCAGTAAAATAAGCCAGGAAGAGAAAGACAAGTATCAAATGATTTCACTCATCTGTGAAGTATAAGAACAAAGAAAAAACTGAAGGAAGAAAACAGCAGTAGACTCACAGAACCCAAGAACTGATTAACAGTTACCCCATGGAAAGGGACTGGGGAAGATGGGTCGGAAGGAAGGGATATGGGGGATAAAGGGCTATTGCAGTTAGCACACATAATGTAGTTGGATAGGGGTGGGTTCACAGGATATGGGTAAGGCAGTATAACACAAAGAAGACAAGTAGTGTTTCTATAACATCCTTATACGCTGATGGACAGTGACTGCAATGGGGTATGTAGTGGGGACTTGATAATAGGGGGAGTCTAGTAACTAAATGTTGCTCATGTAATTGTACATTTATAATAGAAAAATAAAAAAATATTAACCTTAAAAATATATATATATATAAAGCACCCAGGAAAAGCACTGGCTCGCATTAAAGATTCATTGAATGATAACCTTTCTTACATGAGTTATTTCTGTTGTCAATCCCATCAGTTTAATGTTACAAGAGTTAAATCTGTATCTTAACATATTTAATAAAGCAACAGACAATTTTATGGTCTCTTTTCTATTGAGCTATGCCTTCTCCATACATACACATTCCAATTCTGACCATTCAGTAGTAATGTTGTAATAATGATCTTCCAGTGTTAGAATGTATTAAAGAAGAAGTAATGCTTGTTGCTTTTATCAGGTTGTAGAAATCTGTAAGGTTATTTTAATAATTAGAATTCTTAAGCATTGATAAAAATCAGTAACTTTAGTATCATTACTGCTATGAAAATTAGATACTATAGATTCTTATATTTTAATGTGGCAGTTTGCAGCAGTGGTTTGTAATGAAAATCATTCAGTTTAACTATCATTGTAACTTGTATGGTGATTAAGCTCAAAAGGACCAAAGCTCATATTTAATATGCATTACAAGCAGAAACTTTAGAGTAATAAAGAAATTTCAAGGTCTTATTATACATTGTACATATTGTAGATTGGAAATGCCATAGGTAAAATGTTATGGAATTATACCTGTTAACTGTCTTACTACCAGATGGTAGAGATTTTAGTTTCACACTTTAACTCAGTGTTTTGAATAATTTTCTAGGGAAACATTTGATTCCCTGTTGTCTATTAGGCAAGTTTGTTTCAAACAGAAAGTACCAGTGTTTCATTTTTGTACCTTTTGTTCTTTTAACCTATAAATATTTAATGAGCATCGTCAATTAATCACTGTACTGGACACCAGAGCTGCAATCTTGACTCTACATGTAAGATCCAAGTAAAGCCAATGGTTTACTCTCTCCTTTGTGTGCCTAATAGGAAGATAAACAAGTAAAACATAAAAAAATCATATAATTGGAAATATAGGCAAAATCAAATGAAGGACTAGTGTAAGGAATACCTAAAACTTCCTGGGAAATGCCAGAAAGGCTTCACAGAGGAATCAGTCATCTAAATGAGACTTGGTAGTTAATACTGCCAGTTATAGAAAATAGGGAAGGACAAAGAGGTCAAATTGTACCATGGGTACAGAAGCATGAGAGAATATGGCACGTTGTGATTCTCTTATGGTTTGAATATAGGATTCATAGGGAAGAATAACAGAAGATGTTTAAGTAGGACAAAGTTGGTGAATAGTTGTTCAATCATGCTAAAGTATTTAGAGCTCATTTTACTATGTATTTATGTCTATATGCTGTATCTATCTATCTATCATGGTTAATTTTGTGTGATCACTTGCCTAGGCTATAGTTGCTTGGTCAAACACCAGTTTAGATTTTGCCTTGAAGGTATTTCTTGGATGTGAGAAACATTTAAATAAGTACTTCTAGTGAGGTAGATTACCCTCCATAATGTGGATGGATCTCATGCACTCAGTCAAAGAAGAAACCTTAAGAGAGAAGACTGAGGTTTCCTGGCGAAGAAGGAATTCTGCCTCCAGAAAGCTTTGAGACTTGAGCGTACCACTCCTGCTGGGATTTCTGGACTGCCTCCCAGCCTTGCAGTTTTCAGACTTGCCAGTCCCCACAGATGCAAGGGCCAATTCCCTAAAAATCTCTCTAGATACATACAAATGCATTTATAAGTGGTATGGGACATTTGCATAGAAATCTGAAAAGAAATGCTTTCAGATTTTCAAAATTAGTTAAAAAAGTATGACAGATAAATGTTACAGAATTTTGATTATGTTCTGAGACCTAAGGAAAATCATAAAAGTTAAGTAACATTGCCATCCATTACTAATGTCTTTATGAAATGGAAGTCCCAAATGCTTCCATCCATGGTCACTATTCCACATCAAAATGAGGAGATCTACCTTCAGACCATGCATTCTTGGCATTATGATTGTATCTTTATCTTTGGAATGAGGAAACATTTTTTTAAGGCCTAGCAAACTTCTTTTATGAATCTCTTTCTGTCCTAAAGTAACAGATCAAACTGTTTTACTTACAACCTTGAATCATGTTCTGTGGCAGGATCCTTAACTGATGTTCCAGGGAAACTTATTGGAAGATGTGTGGTGATAAAATGCCTCACCATCAAAAAGGGAAGCCTCCTTAAATATGTGGGAAACAACCTCTGATTCCCTTACTTCCAATTCTTTGTTTATTTTCCTTTAAAGTATATAGAGAGGAGTGTGTGTGTGTGTGTGTGTGTGTGTGTAGTAGAAGACTGTGCCATGAAAATTATTGTGGGGGAAAAAACATGTTTTTGGGGAGAGAAGATGGAGAGGGGCAAAAAGCATGCATTTAATATGGCACATACACAGAGGGGGCTGCCAAAGGCAGCCCCCTATTTCTAACAAACTCAGATTCTCACAAGTGGTAATTATTATTTCATAATACAATATCCAATTTTATAGTCCTTCACACAGCAATTGTAAATACACTTATTTGTATTTACTGATTAATTAATCCTCTGACACATAGAAAATAGGGTAACATTTATTCAAACCTCATTACTCACTGCTAATTATATCCAAATCACTCAAATCTGGATGCTCTTGAACTGTGGAAGGAAGCCAATCTTATTCTCTCAACTATGAGTAAGAACCCATTAAGGAAAATTGAGAACTCACTTATCCGTGTGATTTACCTATGATAGACCTAACGTAAGTATCAGTTTGATTAGATTTTATTGATGAAATACTGGATTGGTTGCACCTTTGATTCTATCTTCTTGTTTATCTTTTGGGGTGGGGGGGACACAAGTTCTTTGCTCTCTCTCAAAAAATTTTTTTTCTCTCAACACCTGTGAAATGATATTCTTTTGAACTCCACAGTTTGTCTCCAGTATTGATTTTTCTTCCTTTGTGTACTCTTAGCTTGTACCTGGTCCTCTTCTTCACTTTCTCCTGGAGACTCCATCCTCTTAGGAAGCTTTGGTTACTACCTCTGTGCTAAGGAATTGTAAATATCATCTTGGAGGTCCATCTTTACATCCACATTTCCATATATGTGGCAGATATATTAACCTGGTTTCTTACAGGATATAGAAGTTCAAAGATTTAAACTAAACTCATAATTAACCCTCACAGTCTCTTCTTGTGTTCTAGTCTTAGATAATAGTGTTACTATTTATGAAACAGATTTCTTCATTCTACATGTATGTAGTGAATATTTATTACATACAGGAATTGTCCCAGATACACCTATGGTAAATGTGTTTCTCAACGAGAGAGAGATTTTACATGAAGCTAATAAAGTGTAAGCTAGATCACCCATGTTTTGCACAAGGTTTTTGTGAGACTCAGATCCTTCTCTAGGGAAGATGATGGAGAGAAAGCCAGCACACTCAACACGGAGCAGTGCCCCAGAATTGGAATTGCCCTCTGTAGCTTGGTGATGGTCCTAGGGTTGCCAGGAATGCCTCCACATGCTCCCCGCCTCAGTGTTCACCTGCACCTTTTGGACCCTAACATTGACCTTACAAAGCTGGAGTTGCAAGAGGTGCTGTTGTTTCATATCCTCCCAGTGACCACTGTGCCCCAGGCTTCATGGCTCTCTGGTCCTCCGACAGTTGACTTGGAGGGCGGGGCAAAGTGGTGGAGAGCCAAGCACCTGGTGCAGCTGAACCAGCTGTTGCAGTGTAAGCTATATCAAGCCATCTGGAGAGCAGTGAAAGCTGTGAAGTGAGACAGCTTTCCAGGAGGAAGAAACAATAGCAAAGAGGATGTTCCAGGTGGGGCATTACCAATAGTGAGTACTGTTGCTTATGGACAAATTTCAAATGATTGATCAGAATAAAAAAATACTTTGATCAACCATGCTGATTACTCATTTTTGCATTTTTTGAAGTGAATTTTACAAAATCTATTTGACAAGATGAGTGTCAAACTACAAAAAGAGAAAGAGTGTTTCATCCAGTTTGTAAAAAATGATATATTTTGCTGAATTCGGGTATATTTGTGATATTCATTCACTTTTTAAAAGTTGTAATTTGTTATAATTCCTTTGTATAGTCTAAGTAAATATCACTTTTAAAACAAATATGGAGAATTATTATTTTTTTCTTATGGAGCCTTTAAAAAAATGTACAAAGTCTGAATCTGCCCTATCTTTAAAGACAGGAACCAAATTTATCAACACTAGAATCAACATGTCCTGGCCAACAGTGCAGATCCATTGAGTAATAGCCAACATTAGTGATGAAGCAGTGGTAGAAGAGTCAGGTCCATGAAAAGGAGATTTTCGTTTTTACTGAAGATGACTATTACATCTTTTTCGAGGTGCCAGAGGTTGCCTGTCATTACAAATAAAAGTCTTGGTCTTTATTTTATCCTTTACTGCATCTGTTATTTGTCTTCTGTGTGTGCATTTTTTTGGAGGGGGAGGTATTTTTTTTCTTCTTGAAATGTTTTTCCACATTGTCTACTACTATCCTTATTACTTTCTAAGGAGTTCCTTTCTTTCTTCTCTAACTACTCTTACTCTTCCCATCCCTTAATTCAAAATGCAATAAAATCCTTGACCATCTGCTCATTGATTTATTGCAGAAAAGTGCGTCCTTTCTCGTGACTTTAGCTGTAACTTTATGTTTTTGATTCTCAAGATATTATCTAGAGCTCTTTTGTGATTAACATCTATCATTTGTAGACAGCTATTTTGCATTCCATCTTAAGCCTCATTATGTTAGGTGAAACCATGATGTGGCTGGTTAAATTGAGAAGAAATACATTTTAATTCAGAAGAGGTACAAGTAGTTGAAATTTGCCTTTGTGTGGCAAGTACTATAGTAATTTCTTGAAAAAAATAATGTCTACATATGGTTTCTTCTCATATCTGTATAAAAATATGAAGAAGAACTTGGGATAGTGAAAGTCTTAGATAAGTACTACTCAGGAGTGTAGCTGAGCAATGGCAACGTTCAGGGTGTTATCTCAACTGTACCAAGATAGGAACATCAACATCTGTCTCTGTCTCTGTCTCTGTTGAAGGGAAAACAGTGCAGCCTTTTCCACAGCTGTGTCCGGTGGAAAAAGGGAGAGAAGACAGTACACAGTAGAGCAGGTGGGAAGCCGT
Organism: Smutsia gigantea; assembly: GCA_032199065.1. Classification (NCBI taxonomy): domain Eukaryota; kingdom Metazoa; phylum Chordata; class Mammalia; order Pholidota; family Manidae; genus Smutsia; species Smutsia gigantea. The sequence continues at coordinate 402,588 of JAVSCE010020835.1, read as the reverse complement.
GGGAGGTACCTGTCCTTCAAGATGCACTTCCCTTCCTCCCCCATACTAGGCTCTGAAAATTTGTGAAGAAATCTTTGGAACTGGTCAGATGTCTGTAATGAATGGTATGGAAAGGAGTCTAGATTCTCTGGGCAGTACCCAAAAAGGCAGGTATCATTTAGAAGTTAACACAATATTTTCAGAATATCAGATATATATTGAGTATTACTCAGATAATTGCTTTTCAGATGAGAATTTTTCAACAGATTGCTTCAGTGTTTCATTTTTCTTTTAGGATGTTTTTTGCTATTTAAAAATTGTTTGCATGCCCTATACTGATATATAACATACTGATATGAGTTGCATAGAATTACATATAATATATAATATATTATGACTGATCATTGAAATTGTCCTAGAGGACAAGAAATTATTTATTTTAAATTATTTCACAGCTGTATTATAGCATAATTAACATACAATAAGGTATACAATTTGATGTTTGACACATGTTATATCCATCTAGTCATCCTTGTGTAGGACTATAAATACTATCAATATAATGAACATAGGCATCACCCTCTGAATTTCTTCATGCCCCATTTTCATCCATCCCTCTCACCTCTTCCTGGTTTCCCCCTCCCCATCACCAAGCAGTCATTGAGATTAGCTTCTATTCTCTAAAATTTTATATAAGGAAAACTCTTTTTGTATGGATTCTCACCCAGTGTTATTATTTTGAGATTCATCCATGTTGTTGCATTTACCAGTAGTATATTTATTTAAATTGCTGAATAATATTCCATTTTATGTGTTTAACACAATTTGTTTCTTCACAGACATTCGGCTAATTTTCAGTTTGGGGCTATTACAAATAAGACTGCTGTGAACATCTGTGGACAGGTCTTTAACTAAAAGTATTCCTTCCTTGATTTCTTGGAGAACTTTTAAAGACTTGGTAACATTTTTTCCATTATGTGGTAGAATTCCCCAGTGAAGCCATAGGGCTTGAGTATTCTTTGGGAAGAATTTTAATTAAAAATTTACATGTTACAGACATAGGGCTAATCTTGCTATTTATTTCTTCTTGGGTGAGTTTTGGTAATTTGTGTTTATCACAGTAATATATTACTCTGAAATCTATTTGTCTCATATTAGTATAGCCACTTCTATTTTCTTTTGATTAGCATGAGTTTGGTATATCTTTCATACCATTTTAACTTTAACCTGTTTGTGTCTTTATAATTTGAGTGGCTTTTTAAATATATTTGGATTGTGCTTTATTATTCAGTCAGAAAATATCTTCCTTTTAGTTGGGGTGTTCACACCATTTACATTTTTTATCCAATTATTGATACAATTGATTTAAGTATACCATCTTTCTTTTTGATTTGTCTATACCATCTGCTCTTTGATTCCTTTTTCCTTTCTGACACCTTCCTTAGGATTAATTCAGTGATTTTTATGATTCCATTTGAATCTGTTTTGCTGGCTTATCAGTTAGAACTCTGTGTTGTGGTTTCTCTGATAGACTATTTGAGCTTAGAGTCTAGCTTCAAGTGATATGATATTACTTCACATGTAGTATAACTATACTATAACTGTATACTACTTTCTTTTAAATTTTTTGCTGTTATACATTTCACTTACACATATTATAAACTCCATTAAAACTTTGATTTATTTCCATTTTAATCATACATTTTTCTTTTGAAGGTGTTTAAGTAGTAAAAGTATATTTACCCACATATTTATCATTTTTGATGCTCTTTATTCTGTTACATATATCGAACTTATCTATTTTATAATCTTCCTCTGCCTGCTGAAGGACTTGCTTTAATATATTCTATGGTGTAGGTTGGCTGATGATTAATTCTGTCAGCTTTTTCATGTCTGAAAGTGTTTTTATTTTAAGCTCATTTTTAAAGATATTTTTGCTTGCTATACAGAATTCTAGGTTGATTATTTATTTATTGTTCATTACATAAAAAAAATAAAAAACTGTTTCACTGTCTTCTCCCTTGCCTTGTCTCTCATGAGAAATCTGCTGTCATTCTTATCTACCTCTGTATAGATGGTATCTGATTTCCCTGTTTTTATCACTTAATGTTCTTAAATGTATTGTGATCTAATTTGGTATAGTTTTCTGTTTTTCTCACTTTGATTTGATTAAACATCTTAGGACTGTAGTTTTATAGTTTTTTTCAATTTGGGATATTTGGGGGTATTATTTCTTTAACTATTTTTCTGCTCCCTCTACTTTCAGGATATATATATAGGTTGTTTAAAGTTGTGCTACAGTCCAGTGATTCTCTGTTAATGTTTTTTTTTTTTAACTTTTCTCTCTGTTCCACTTCAGTTAGATTTTATTGCTAAATCTTCAAGTTCAAGTGCAATGCCTTATCTGGTGTTACTCCAATCCAGTGTATTTTTCAACTCAAATATTTTAGCTTCCCCAAAGATGTTAAATATTGCATTTAAAAAATTTCCCATGTCTCTATATGCAGTTGAACCTTGAACAACATGGGGGTTAGAGGTACTGGCTCCCTGTACAGTCAGAAATCCATGTATAACTTTTGACTCCCACAAAAGTTAACTACTGTATCTTGTTGACTGGAAACCTTACTGATAACATAACACAGCTGATTAACATATATGTTGTATGTTGTATATATTCTATAGCATATTCTTATGATAACGTAAGCTAGAGAAAAGCAAATGTAATTTCAAATTGTTGAGATCATCAAAAATTTTCTAAAATATTCATTAAAAAATATCCGCATATAAGTGGACCCTTGAAATTCAAATCCATGTTGTTGAAAGGTCATCTATACTTGATCTTTTGAATAGCTTTTGAGCAAAAGAAATGCATTTATAAGGAATTTTTTAATGTCCCTGTCTATAAACTTTCATCTGTAGACAATTTGGATCAATTTCAGTTGATAGGTTTTTTTTTCCTTCTGTTTATGGGTTATTCTTTCTTGCTTCTTTGCATTGTATTCCTGGTGATTTTCAATTGCATGCCATTCATTGTGAATTTTATGTTTCTGTGTGCCAAGATATATTTGTATCCCTTTAAAAATCTTGAGCTATGTTCAAGATTATAGTTATATTGCTTTGAAATAATTTGATATGATCAGGTATTGTTTTAAAGATTTGTTAGATAAGAATAGGGCAATATAAACATAATTTGGTCTCATTACAGAGTGGAAATATTTTTGAGTATTTACCCAATGGCCATGAATTATGAGGTTTTCCATTTTAGCTGGAGGGAATAAATATTCTTTGCCTATAATAGTTCTGAAGATTCCCTCTGGAATTTCTTTCCCAAAGTTCAGGTATGTGTGTATCAGTACTCATCAGAAAATTTAAAAGAAACCCTGTTAAAATCTCCATGGCTCTCTATACATCTGTACTGTATACTCTGCCTAGCTTGACCTTCTCTGAAGCCCAGCTCTATCACTTCAACTTAGGGAGATCATCAGCCTCTGCCAAGTTCCGCGTCTGTGCTCCACTGCCTAGAATCTCTAATAGCAGTAACCTGAGGACAATAGTCGGGCTCATCTCATGTGTTTTCCTGCCTCTCAAGAATCTCTAAATGTCTTGAAAACTTGTATCATATATTTTGTTTGTTTTTTATTTATTTCAAGAGGGAGGGTAAGTCTAGTCCCTCTTACTCCGATTTGCACAGAAGTGAATGTTGTTTCTTGTTGCTGATAATTCATAGAGCCGCTATGCATGCTATGTGAAACAATGAAACATTGGACACTGAAGATCAATGAAGAGATTTTAATGATCACTGATGGAAACCAAGCAATTGAACCCACTTGATAACCACAAATAAGAATACAGTCAAGAATTCATTTATAGTTCTTACAAATAATTCTATAATCCAGGAGCCTGCCTTTATTTTTTTATTAAAGTATCATTGATATAGAATCTAATGATGGTTTCACATACACAACACAGTGGTTCAACATTCACCAATATTATCAAGACCTCATCCCCTCCATTGCATCACTGTCAGAGTAGTAAGATGTTATAGAGTCATTAATTGTATTCTCCATGCTATACTACCGTCCTCCCAGTGACTTACCTATATTGTGATAGCAAATTGTAGTGCCCCTTAATCCCCTTTTCCCTCCCCACACACCCTTCCTAATGCCAACCCTTTGATAACCATTAGTCCCTTCTTGGTGTCTATGAGCCTACTGCTTTTTTATTCCTTCTGTTTTGCTTTGTTTTTATACTCTACAAAGGAGTGAAAGCATTTGGTATTTCTCTACCTGACTTATTTCGCTGAGCATAATACCTTCTAGTTCCATCCATGTTGTTGCAAATGGCAGGATTTCTTTTCTCTTTATGGCTGAATAATATTCCATTGTGTATATGTACCAAATCTTCTTTATCCATTTATCTGTTGATGGACATTTAGGGTGCTTCCATATCTTGGCTATTGTAAAATGTGCAGCAGTAAACAAAGGGGTACATATGCCTTTTTGAATCAGGGATCTCGTTTCTTTGGGTAAATTCCTAGGACTGGAATTATTGGGTCAAATGGTATTTCTACTCTCAGTTTTTTGAGAAACCTCCATACTCCTTTCCACAGCAGTTGAACCAATTTGCGTTCTCACCAACACTGTAGAGTGGTTTCTCTATTCTCCTCATACTCGCCAGCATTTGTTGTTTCTTGTCTTTTGGACAGTGGCCTTTCTAACTGGTGTTAGGTGATATTGTGGTTTTAATTTGCATTTTGCTGATAATTAGCAATGTGTAGCATCTTTTCATGTGCCTGTTGGCCATCTATATTTCTTGTTTGGAGATGTGTCTGTTCAGGTCGTCCACCCATTTTTTAATGGGGTTATTTCTTTTTTGGGTGCTGAGGCATATGAGTTTTTTATATATTTTGGATATTAACCCCTTATCAGATAAATTGCTTATGAATATATTTGCCCATACTGTAGGATGCCCTTTTGTTCTGCTGATGGTGTCCTTTGCTCTACAGAAGCATTTTAGTTTGATGTAGTCCCACTTGTTCTTTTTTTTTTTTGTTTCCCTTTTGTCCGAAGAGATATGTCCAGGAAAAAATTGTTCATGCTTGTATTCAAGAGATTTTTGCCTATGTTTGCTTCTAGACTTTTATGGTTACATTACTTACATTCATGTCTTTGATCCATTTTGAATTTACTTTTGTGTATGGAGTTAAACAATAATCCAGTTTCATTCTCTTACATGTAATTGTCCAGTTTTCCCAGCACCAGTTATTGAAGAGGCTGTCTTCTCCACATTGTATGTTCATGCCTCCTTTATTATGTATGAATTGACCATATATTGCAGGTTTGTATCTGGCCTTTGTATTCTGTTCCATTGATCTATGGGTCTTTTCTCATGCCATACCAAATTTTGGCTTTGTAGTAGAGCTTGAATTTAGGGAGCATAATCCCCCCAGCTTTGTTCTTCTTTATCAAGATTGCTTGGGCTCTTCAGGATCTTTTGTGGTTCCATGTGTATTTTAGAACTATTTGTTCTAGTTCATTGAAGAATGCTATTGGTATTTTGACGTGAATCATATTGAATCTTTAGATTGCTTTGGGCAGAGTGGCTATTTTGACAGTATTAATTCTTCCTAGCCATGATCATGGGATAGGTTTCCATTTATTGGTGTCTTGTTTAATTTCTCTTATGAGTGTCTTATAGTTTCCAGAGTGAAGGTCTTTCATCTCCTTGATTAGGTTTACTCCTAGGTATTTTATTCCTTTTGATGCAGTTGTGAATGGAATTGTTTTCCTGATTTGTCTTTCTGCTAGCTCATCGTTAGTATATAGGAAAGCAACAGACTTCTGTGTATTAATTTTGTATCCTGCAACTTTGCTGAAATCAGTTATTAGTTCTGGTAGTTTTTTGGTGGAGTCTTTTGGGCTTTCTGTGTATAATATGTCATCTGCAAACAGTGGCAGTGTAACTTCTTCCTTACCAATCAGAATGCCTTTAATCTTGTGTGTCATCTGATGCCATGGCTATGACCTCCAGTACTATGTTGAATAAAAGTGGTGAGAGTGGGCATCCTTGTCTGTTCCCAATCTTAGAGGAAAAGTTTTCAACTTTTCACTGTTAAGTATGATGTTGTCTGTGGGTTTGTTGTATATGGCCTTTATGTATGTTGAGGTACATACCACCTATTCCCATTTTGTTGAGAGTTTTTATCATGAATAGATGTTGAATTTTGTCAAATGCTTTTTCAGCAACATTGAGATGATCATGTGGTTTATGTCCTTCTTTTTGTTGATGTGGTGTATGATGTTAATGGATTTTTGAATATTGTGCCATCCTTGCATCCCTGGAATAAATCCCACTTGATATTGATGGATGATCTTTGATGTAGTTTTGAATTTGGTTTGCTAATATTTTGTTGAGGATTTCTGCATCCATGTTCATCACGGATATTGCTCTTTTATTTTCTTTTTTGTGGTTTCTTTGTCTGGTTTTGGTAATAGAGTGATGCTGGCCTCATAGAATCAGTTTGGAAGTATTCTCTCCTCTTCTCCTTTTTGGAATACTTTAAGAAAAATGGGTATTAGCTCCTCTTTAACTGTTTGATAAATTTCAGCCATGAAGCCATCTGGGCCAAGGGCATTTGTTCTTAGGTAGTTTCTTTGATTACCAATTTGATTCCATTGCTGCTAATTTGTCTGTTCAGAGTTTCTGTTTCTTCCTGGGTCCATCTTGGAAAGCTGTGTTTTTCTAGAAAGTTGTTCATTTCTTCTAGGCTATCCAATTAGCATATATGATTTTTCATAGTATTCTCTAATAATTCTTTGTATTTCTGTGGTGTCCATAGTGATTTTTCCTTTCTCATTTCTGATTCTGTTTATGTGTGTAGATTCTCTTTTTCTTGATAAGTCTGGCTAGGGGGTTATCTATTTTGTTTATTTTCTCAAAAAACCATCTCTTGATTTCACTGATTCTTTCTATTCTTTTATTCTTCTCAATTTTATTTATTTCTGCTCTATCTTTGTTATGTCCCTCCTTCTACTTTAGGCATCATTTATTCTCCTGTTTCTAGTTTCATTAATTGTGAGTTTAGACTTTTTTTTGGGATTGTTCTTATTTCTTAAGGTAGGCCTATATATGTGTACTTTCATTTTGGAACTGCCTTTGCTGCATCCCACAGGTTTGGGGCTGTTGAGTTGTTTTCATTTATCTCCATATATTGCTTGATCTCTTTTAATTTGGTCATTGATCCACTGATTACTTAGGAGCATCTTGTTGAGCCTCCTTGTGTTTATAGTCTTTTTTGTTTTGTTTGTGTAATTTATTTATAGTTTCATACCATTGTGGTCTGAGAAGCTGGTTGGTACAATTTCAATCTTTTTAAAAATTTTTGATGCTCTCTTTGTGGACTAGTATGTGATCTGTTCGTGCAAATGTTATACGTACACTTTAGAAGAATGTGTATTCTGCTTCTTTTGGGTGGAATGTTCTGTATATATCTGTTAGGCCCATCTGTTCTGGTTGATTTGTCTATTGGTGTTAGTGGTGTGTTAAAGTTCAAGAGTCTGTCTCTTTATAATTTGATTCTGTGTAAAATTTAAAAAGTAACTTAATATGCCCATCAAATTGCATTTCTAGGAAGGACTATTTAGTATAATCGATAATGTATGTGAAAGAATAAAGGTAGAGAGAATAGCTTGAATGAAGAGAACTTAATGAATAATTAATTTCCTAAACTACATTTATAATGTAAATTTTAATAATACAGAAAAAGTCATCTTTAGTTACATTTCTATCAGGTTTTCAGACTAATAAAAATGATATTTTATACTTTTTGTGTAACTTTTATTTACTTAACGATGTCATATGTTTCCTAAGTTGTAAAATTCTTATATGGTAGCTTCTTCTTTAAAGTCTTTATAATTACTCTCCTAATGAAATCAGTGCATTATACAATCAGACAGATACAAAGTTGATGCAAGTAACCAGGAAAATTAAATAATTTAAAATTTTTTCATTTAGATATTTCTGTACATTTCTAAGGAAAATTTTATTCATTAATTTTGTATATTTTTAAATCTACATTAGTCCCAAGCCATCAAGTTAACAAAATCACTGATCTTTTGGCATACATAGTACCAATTGGTTTTAAATAGCTTTCCACTCTGCTTCCATCTGCTATATTCATTACATTTTGACTAATTAATTGGCTCTTTCTGTATTTTTTATAGGCACTCTAATAGCAGACATTTCTCTGCTTGAAAGAAAGCTTGCGTTTTTATATGCTACTCAATAGAGAAATACGTTATGAACAGTAATATACACTTGTATAGACTTAAAAACCCTTAAGTTATTTTTAGATATATTCATATATGAACATTCTCAAAACCTCCAGGTTAGGTATAATGATCACTATTTTATCATGAGAAAGAATAGAGACTACAAAAAGGAAAAGATAAAGTCATTGTCTGGGTTTATGGCCCGGAAAATTATAGAGTTATTTTTCACCTTTGAAGCATCTGATTTCTAATGTAATGTTTATACTTAAAAAAAATAACAGTTCTAAAATAATTTCGTTCAGGATCACTTGGAACAGCTGTTTTGTGCACAAATGCTTTATGTTTGGCCACAGCAGGATCCATCTATGTATGTATGTGTGTGTTATATACACTTGTAATTTGGCCTTATTTTGTTCTACATTTCCAAAAAGCAGTCCTCATTTTACACTAAAAAAGTTTCCATTTAATGGTTTCATCTAATTTTTCTTGAATTGCAGTAGAAAACGAAGGCAGCTATAACATGGTTTAGATACCAATGTAATTGTAAGAAAACTGTTACCTTAAATTTCCAAATAATCATTAAGAAGTCAAGTGTTATAGGCCAGTGATAATCTAACAGCATCAAATTTTGGTGCTAATTATGCTAAAAGCTAGCAGAACTTTCTTTTTTCAAAAAACACAGGAAAAAGTGGTATCTTTCCTAAAATTGACATTAAACCAAAGCCAGAAATAAGAGAGAATAACACTGAAAAATATATACCCTAATTTGTAATTAAGCCATAAGTAATATTGCTAACTCTTTGTAGAATAATTAGGGGTTTTATACTATAGCAAAAACTAATATTTAATGGATAGCTATAAATTACTTCTGTATGTAAGATCTCTTGAGGTGTCATAATACTATAAATGAGCTTTTGTAACAAAAGTATGATCTATAAAATGTACACAAACTGTCATTGTAGATTTTAACATATGCTTATTGGAAATAATTTTCTTCATTTTTTAAATTTTCTTTTGAAGAAAATCAGTAAATTCATATAATGATCATCTGTCCCCTTGCTCTGAGATTAAGTTTGAGGACACCTTATTAGTGGATTATAGTTCAAATTCCTCCATAATATGAGATACGTAGAAGTTGGAAACTCTTACATAAATGATAGATTATCAGTAGGCAAGTGATTGCTAGTACAAAAAATGAGAAATTTAGCAAAACTATATGTAGATCAACTCTTACACTGGTTTAGATCTGAGGAGGATCCATCTTTACTAAGGTGAATGATGACTAAAGTCATAGGAATTAGATTTGCATTTATAAATGACTAGCTTTAAAAAGAAGGAAAATAGTTGCTAACAAAAGAGAGGGTTTATTATGGAAACAAATCATGGAATGATTTGTTGATGAGCATGAAAGAAAACTTTATAGCTATCATGTTATGATATAAATAAATCTTGTCTCTACAAAACAGGGCATGTTTAAATAAGTAGATGAAAATGTATGAATTTATCTTGCCATATGCTAAGACTAATGCACTTAATAGTATGTAGATTAGGTGTCATTTTTAAGAAAAGGAAAAAAACATCTGAGTAAATTAAAAAGGCAAAAACATGAAAATTCAGGATAATATGTAACAAACTCAGTAAAAGGAGAAAATACTTAAAATCAAACAAAATAGAGGAATTTAAAACTGGGTTGAAAGGAAAAAACTGCAACTGCAACCTAGGTACTACTTGCTATGGTCTGAATATTTGTGTCTCCCAAAAATTCGTATGTTGAAATCCTGAACCCTATTGTGAAGGTATTTGGACTTTTGGAAATAATTAGGTTATAAGGTTAGAGCCTTCATGAAAGGGATTAATGCCTTTATAAGAAGAAACATAAAGAACTTGCTTCCTCTTTCTCTGTGCTTTGCCATGTGAGGATACAAGAAGAAAGCCATCTGCAGCTGGGAAGAGGCTCTCACCCGATGCCAGATCTTAGGCTTCCCAGCCTCAATAACTGTGAGTACTGTTTTGGTTAAGCCACTCACTCCTAGTATGTTTGTTGTAGCAGTCTGAACTAATACAGTACTGAAAATCAAATTCATAATGTAGATAATAAGCATAGGAATTACTGGTAGAAATCAAGGCAAATGATTTGGAAGTCATGGGAGAGGAGATGAATGATATATATAATATGGTAGTGATTATTGTCTTAGAGGCATTTCCAAAGAAGAAGTTGGAACAAGTGGAGTATAGTATAATTTATGGCCTAAAAAATAAATAAATAAAAGAAGCAAAAAACTTTCTGACATAAAAATCATATTCTATAGATTAAAAATTTTCACTGTTTCCAGGTGTTATTAGTAGAAAGCAAGCCCATATTTAGAGAAATCTGGTGACACTTGAATTTCAAAAGCAAACTAAAATCTTGCACACATACAGTTTTCCTCAGTCTGCTGCTCCACTTCTGTTAGTACCAGGTGATAATTAAGCAGCCTTTACAGAGTTTTGGTGGCTGAAGTTTGATCTGAGTCATGTATTTTCAGCCAATGATAACACATTATTAAGAATATATGCTAGGAAATACTTCTTAGATATAGCAAAACTCTGAAAATGCATGATTTTCAACAAAAGTACATTGTTCAACTTGAAAAAGTTTAGTTGTACTATATTTGAACTGAAATAAAATATCAAGCAAGGGGAAAGATCTAATCTAAAAGTTGTGGCTGGTATTGGACCAAATCAAACATGCATAATTAAAAGTTTTATATAAAACATTGATACACAATTTGGTAAATATACTAAAGTGACTCTTGAGAAGCTATTAGTTAAATCAAATTTAATAATAAACTAGGTTTATACCAATTGATCAAATATAACTGATCTAAGTTACTTATGTCATTCTTACACTCAACTAATATACTTTTGAAATTTAAAATTATAAATTTAAGCTCAACTGTTTTTTTATAAACTAAAAAGTAACCAAAAATTAAATTTAAAACATGATTACTTCAGGTTCTTATCGAGATAAAAGGAAAAGCACATGGACCACATCACAAAGTATTTGCTGAAACAAATCTATTAGACAAAGAAGAATTAATAGAAAGGAGCATAAGACTAGCCAGCTTAATGGTTTGTACATTTTAGCACATCAGGCAAAAGAAAAACAGAAAAATAATTTAAACTATATCAGTTATGTATAATGAAAATATTCAAATATCTCTACATACTGGGTGTGTATATATATATGCACATTCATACATATATATATATATATATATATATATATATATATATATACACATATATAAATAAAATGTTAGTTTATAAACAAATAATTTAACTTTTTAATTGACCAAGGAATTGTTATAACATTGTTCATCTTTTCAAGGTGGATACATTTAGAGAGTTGTACTTAGAAAAAAGAGAATATGTAATTCCTCTCACAGTTTTATATATTGGCTTTTAAAATGATTAAGTGTTCTTTTTGTAGTAACTTTAAAAAATAGTATTTTTTAAATATATAATCACACTTAAGCCAAAATATAAACCATAAGACATTACAAAAGGAAAAAGGCACAGACAAAACTTTTGCCACATTGAAAAAACAGTAGAAAATGATAAGACTTTGTAGAAGACATTGCAACTCGTTTAATACTAACAATATTGAACATCTCCAGTAGAAATGAAAACAATTTAATTTTGAAAAGAAAATGAAAGCAAAAATGTGATACATTAAATATAGAATATAGCCCAAACTTGATTCAATATATTTTTGTAGACTTACCTATTCCTATATTAAGAAAAATAGTTTTAATTTAATAAAATATTAGGGAAAGAAATTTATGAAGAGGAGAAGGAAAATAATTAGCAAATATAAGAGCATAAAATAATAAATTAGAAAATAGAAGAAAAATACGTAAATTGTATCAGTTGGCTACGATAACAAAGTAACGCAAACAAAATAATTGAAATTTAAGATCTGGAAGCTAGAACCCCAAAAACAAGTTTATCAGCATGGCTGGTTCTTCTGACGGCTGTATGAGAAGGTCTGTCTTTTGTCTCTCTTCCAGCTTCCAGTGTTTTGCTGTTAATCCTTGATATTCCTTGGCTTGTACATGCATCACTTCAATCTTTTCCTTCATCTTTACAGGATTATAGTCAATAATAATAATAGCAATAATAAATGATAATAAAAAAGATAACAAAGACTGTACAGATATTATGACGTGTATACTATGACAGCAATGACATGTTATTTAGTAAAATGTATTTTAATAACTAAAAAACATAAAAAATGATTACAGCATTTAAAAATACAAGCTCAAGTACATTTGCTAAACAAATATAATTCAAGGTGAAGTATAAAACCTGGCAGTCATAACCATTGCATAATAGTAAAAGATATCTTGATCTGTGGCAAAAGAATGGGTGCAACAGTGATACAATGAGTTTTTTCTCATTATTTATCTCAAATATTTTTATGTCTGCACAAAATTTTCATTTGTAGAACATTCCCATTAGTGCTCTCTCTTAATGTATTCAGTAATTCACAACTAGATGTGAGATATATTTATTTTTAAATGTCTATTGAGGAACTTCAGATCCAACCCCTCCTCCCTGCATATACATTATTTCTATTTTTAAGGTTCAGGTGATTTAGTTCAATATACTCTGTACCAATATAAAATGATGGAAAAACATCCCAATTCTTTTAAAATTCTTTCATAGCATTAATAGTGAAAATCCAAAGAGTTAATAGCAAGAGTAAAAGTAACAGTAGAGAGCAATCTCAGAGACAGATGCAGAAATCCTAGTTACCCAAATTCTGCTTTCTATTAAAAATGGTACAGTATCATAATTGGATCTATATCAAGTAGTCTTAAGATATAACAACATAAAATAAACTTTTTCATATATTTAGGTATTTAAAAGGCATTTATAAAATTCATCTGTTCTCAGTAAAATCTTATTAAAATAATCATATTTATTTAGAATAATAACCATGATAATATTAAATAGGATAGGTTGAAGGCATTCACATTAATGTCAGGAACAAAGTCAGCACATCTCTGGGTAAAGAATTGGTTATGTCTATACATAAACATATTACAGATCATCTACCTAGAAAATATACAGGATCAACTGAAAAACTAAGATGGATTCTAAGAAAACTTAGCTGATGCAAAATAAACACACAATGATGAGATTTTTATACACATCAGGAATGACCAGTTAGAATTTAATAAAAATTAAAAGTATTTAAATGTAATTTATTAAATAAATTTAATAAACTTAAAAAAGAGCATTTAGCTTGTTAACTGTTCAATGACTGGTGATTTTTTTCAAATAGCATTTTGATTAATTTCTATTTAACTATTTACAAATGCTTCCATGAGTTTGGGATTAAACAAAACATGTTTAGGAAATGGAATCCTGAGTAAATTTTGAGAGGTAAACTTTATCTTGAAATTAAAATTTTCTACAGTAATTACAAGAATTACTTATTAAAAAATTAAAAAGAAGAGTCCTTGGATGAGTTGGTCAAAAGAGAAGTAAACTTCAAATTAAATTCCAGTAGACACATAATAGAATCATGAAATGTGGTGAAATACTGATGTATGAATAGATTGGTTTGCAGTAATTAATGGAAGTCCTAAAAATATCACAAGAATATCAGACATATATGTGGGTATGAGTCAGTTTATTGTTCGAGATAACCTTTTGTGATACTCCCATTTTTTCACAGTGAAGGCACCTATTAGTCCAGAAAGATGATGTGACTTAGAAGTACTCTGGTATCCTCAGAGCAGTTTCTACAAAAGAACAGTAGCTAGTTCAGGTTCTAATTTGGGAAAGTTTTTTAACCTCTAACTAGAAAAACTTGATGGTCTGTTTTTTCTGAAGTATGGTGTGGTTGGCTAAGAAATCTCCGAAATGTTCCTTCTCAGCAGATATTAAGAGAACTGAAAACTGCTGTGTTGTAGAGGAATGAACTTTGTAGTGAAAACTCCAGTTGTGTCTTGTCAGGAACATATTTTGAAGAATTGATAAAGCATGTATCGTTTGTTCTTTCACTTATTTTTTTTCCTGAAATTTCACTCATCTGATCTAATAAAGGAACTTCTTGAAAGTAGGTTAAGAATTCCCAGGAAAAATGTATGTCTCTGAAATAAGGGTATTTTTAAAGATTTCAGTATTTTTGAAGCTAATAACTATGCATGAAAAGTCTCTTATGAGATAGCAAGCAAGAACTTAGTCCGTTACATATACAGATGAGGTGTGGTTGGTCTTGGGCTGTGGGAGTAGAAAACTGATGCTGAAGGAAAAGCTTTAGAAGGTAGATAGGTAGGAAATAACATTTTGGCTTATCTTCATGGAGAACGGATTGTAAAAGTAGATTGCCATGACTTTTTTTTCCTTTTTAGTTCTAACATGGAAAAATGTTTCCAAGAAATAATCACATAATTCTAAAAATATGATTCTTTTTCCATGCCATTCATTTCCTGGGCACTTCATTTGGTTTTAGATCTTATATTGAGTAACCCAACGAAAATGTTAACTGTTTTAGCACTTTGCTATTAGGTGTAAAGAAAATATTAAGAGATTATCTAATACTACATTTCAGTGTCAGAGACTATATTTTACTTTCTTACTTTTTAACATTTCTTTACGGTTAATTATATTAAATTAGAGACATTCATGATACAGGGAACGAAAGACTAAGGTATAAGATTTAACTAGAATATTGAGTTACAGGCTAACAAGAATCATTTGATTACAAAGGATACATTTCTGTGGATAATAAACCCCTTCGTATTTTCCAAAATGATCTTCAATTTAGACTCTAAAGGATATCAGAATTTTATGATTTTAGTTTGAAAACAACTCTATTATTTTTCTTTAAAATAAAATGTATTGTCACAAAGGTAAGATAGTATAGTACAAAGTCATCGAGTAAAAAAAATGTAATGTATGATTTTAGTATGACCATAAAATTTACTTAGGGGTTGCTTTAAGTAAAAGGATCACGTGGAAAACTTAAAATGTAAAACTCTTCATTCAATTTATTACTTGCTTAGGAAGTGTAAACTTATATTTATTTTGGAAAATATTTTAAAATAATTGCCACACTGGATTCAAGAGAGTCTGGAGTTTCTCTGTGATGCCTTAATGTCCAGTGTGAGTTGCTAGAAGGAAGCCAAGGAAGGAAATGTACCAGTTTTGTCAGTCAGGGCAGATAATGTTTTTTTCCTTAAAAATTGAGGTAACACAAGATTTCATGGGACTCACCTGCTACGAAAATGTTTGGCAACCACTGAAGAAGCCTAAGTTCTGTTATATTAGAGGCAGTATACCATGGATGTTAAGGATACCATCTCTGAAGCCAGATGGTTTTATTAGATTCCAGCTCAACTCTTACTACATGGGTAACCTAGGATTCACCTTGTACTTCAATTTTCTAATCTAGAAAATGAAAAAAAATAGTGAATAGGCCTGTTGTGAATATTAAGTGAGTTAGTATGAGTGATGTTCGTAGAACGTTGCCTTGCTCATAGTCAATGTTGGTGGTGGTGATGGTAGTGGATGTATTTTTATTATTGATGTGGAAAAACTGAGTAACTTCTATCAGGTCACAACTAGAATTTGTGGGTAATCATAGGCTACTGTGCTCTGTCTTGCCAGGAAACTCAGAGACAGGAGATGCTGAGGGAATTTTAGACCAAACTGACATGAACCAATGTCAAGCTTTGATAATTATTTCAAGAATATAAACAATCATTAGACACAGGCAAAGTAGAGAGCTATCTGGAACCACATGTGTGGCTCCCAAGTCCTTCACTTTATGGTTTCCAAAACACTACATGAGGTTTCTAAATGACGTTTTAGGGTTTTTTTTAATTGAGATATAATTGGCATGTAATATTATTTGCAGGTGTACAGTAGGAAATGATCATCAGACTAAGTCTAGTTAATAATCTGTCACCACACATAGTTGCAAATTATTTCTTGTGATGAGAACTTTTAAGATCTATTCTCTTCAGGGACTTCCGGGAAGATGGCGGTGTGAGCAGGGCGGCAGAAATCTCCTCCCAAAACTATATTTATCTATGAAAACACAGAAAATACATCTACTCCTAAAAGAGAGATGAGAATACACAGGAAAGTGCACAGCGTGCAGCTACACCCGAGAAGACTTGGCACCCCAAGAGGCGGGAAAGATACGGAGCCGCGACCCGGCGGGACCCGAGCCCTCCCCAACCCCAGTGCACCGGCGGGAGGAGAGGATCCAGAGCCGGGAGGGAGTGGAAGCACACCCCACGAAGTAGCCAGCCCCGGTGATCTGCGCGGGGAGCGCTGACCCACATTGTGCAGTGCAGCAGAGATTGGAGAGACAGAGCGGCAGGATCTGAGCGGGGAACGTGCCAGGGTGCTTGCAGCCGGCTCCCGGGAAGGAAAAAAAAAAAAACGTGCGCTTTCTTCAGTGGGCTTAAAGAGACAGGAGCCCAGTGGAGGAGCCGGATCACCCCAGCACACTCAGCCCAGCAGGCTGGGAGTCCTGGGGAGTTTCAGACGCCTTAGCTGGCGACTGAGGAAGCGTAGCCATACTTACACTTCTCACTGAGATCAACAGCCTCCTATTCATTCCCACCCCTGCCAGAGCGATAAAGGGCCCTGCTGAGAGGCACAGTCACAGCTGTGGAATAGTGGGGCAACAGCGCCACCTAGAGCATTCCCACAGAATCTATGTCCAGTGGGCATTTTTTCTGTTTTTTTGTTTTGTTTTGTTTTTTGTTTTTTTCTTTTCTTTCTTTTTTTTTCTTTTTTCTTCTCTTTTTTTTCTTCTCTTTTTAAAGTCTTAAAGAGCCCAGCTGACTGACATACGTGGCAACTATCAGTGACCAATTCTGTAGCCATGAAAAGACAGAGCAATATGGTTCAGACCAAAATCACCCAGACAACCCCAGAGAGGGAGTCTGAAGGGATGGAAATGCACAGCCTCCCTGAAAAAGAATTCAGAATAAAAGTCATAACCATGCTGATGGACCTACAGAGAAATGTGCAAGAGCTGAGGGAGGAAGTGAGGGAACTGAGGAAAGACAATACAGAAATCAGACAAGCGATCGATGGACTTAACAGCAGAATGGATGAGATGCGAGAGACTGTTAATGGAATAGAAAACAGAGAACAGGTGTACAGAGCAGCTGAGGCAGAGAGAGATAAAAGGATTTCTAGGAATGAAAGAATATTAAGAGAACTGTATGACCAATCCAAACGGAACAATATTCGCATTATAGGAGTAGCAGAGGAAGAAGAGAGAGAAAAAGGGATAGAAAGTGTCTTTGAACAAATAATTGCTGAAAACTCCCTCGCTGGGGAAGGAAGTAGTCTCGCAGTCCAATGAAGCTCATAGATCTCCCAACACAAGGGACCCAAGGAAGACAACACCAAGACAAATAATAATTAAGATGGCAAAGATCAAAGATAAAGACAGGGTATTAAAGGCAGCTAGAGAGAGAAAAAAGATCACCTACAAAGGAAAACCCATCAGACTATCACCAGACTTCTCAAGAGAAACCTTACAGGCCAGAAGAGAATGGCATGATATATTTAATGTTATGAAACAGAAGGGCCTTGAACCAAGAATATTGTATCCAGCACGATTATCCTTTAAATATGATGGAGGGACTAAACAATTTCCAGATAAACGAAAGTTGAGAGAATTTGCCTCTCATAAACCACCACTACAGGATATCTTAAATGGACTGCTCTAGATGGAAGTACACCTAAGGCTAAAAAAATGTCACCAGAGAAAATAAAATCATAGCAAAGAAAGCAGACCAACCAAATACTAACTAAAGGCAAAGAATAAAAAACCTATTATAGAAAGAATAGAGGAGGAGGAATAAGAAGGGAGAGAAAGAAAGAAACATGAGACGGTTTACAATAACTTAACAAGAAAGTTAAGTTAGATTGTTAGATAGTAAAGAAGCAACCCTTGAACGTTTGGTAACCACGAATCTAAAGCCAGCAATGGCAATAAGTACATACCTATCAATAATCACCATAAATGTAAATGGACTCAATGCACCAATCAAAATACACAGAGTAACAGAATGGATAAAAAAGCAAGACCCATCTATATGCTGCCTACAAGAAACTCACCTCAAATCCAAAGATATACACAGACTAAAAGTGAAGGGATGGAAAAAGATACTTCATGCAAACAACAAAGAGAAAAAAGCAGGTGTTGCAGCACTTGTATCAGACAAAATAGACTTCAAAACAAAGAAAGTAGCAAAAGATAAAGAAGGACATTACATAATGATAAAGGGGTCAGTCCAACAAGAAGATATAACCATTATAAATATATATGCACACAACACAGGAGCGCCAGCATATGTGAGACAAATACTAACAGAATTAAAGGAGGAAATAGACAGCAATGCATTCATCTTAGGAGACTTCAACACACCACTCACTCCAGAGGACAGATCAACCAGACAGAAAATAAGTAAAGACACAGAGGCACTGAACAACACACTAGAACAGATGGACCTAACAGACATCTACAGAACTCTACACCCAAAAGCAACAGGATACACATTCTTCTCAAGTGCACATGGAACATTTTCCAGAATAGACCACATACTAGGCCACAAAAAGAACCTCAGTAATTTCAAAAATATTGAAATCCTACCAACCAACTTCTCAGATCACCAAGGTATAAAACTAGAAATAAATTTTAGAAAGAAATCAAAAAGGCTCACAAATACATGGAGACTTAACAACACTCTCCTAATTAATCAATGGGTTAACAACAAAATCAAAACAGAAATCAAAGAATATATGGAGACTAATGACAGCAACAACACAAAGCCACAACTTCTGTGGGATGCAGCAAAGGCAGTTCTAAGAGGAAAGTATATTGCAATCCAGGCCTATTTAAAGAAAGAAGAACATTCCCAAATGAATAGTCTAAAGACACAAATACTGAAACTGGAAAAAGAAGAACAAATGAGGCCCAAAGTCACCAGAAGGAGGGACATAATAAAGATTAGAGAAGAAATAAATAAAATTGAGAAGAATAAAACAATAGAAAAAATCAATAAAACCAAGAGCTGGTCCTTGAAAAAATAAACAAAATAGATAAACCCCTAGCCAGACTCATTAAGAAAAAAAGAGAATCTACACACATAAACACAATCAGAAATGAGAAAGGAAAAATCAGGACTGACCCCGCAGAAATACAAAGAATCATAAGAGAATATTATCAGAATCTATATGCTAACAAGCTGGAAAACATAGAAGAAATGGACAACTTCTTAGAAAAATACAACCTTCCAAGACTGACCAAGCAAGTAACAGAAAACCTAAACAGACCAATCACCAGTGACGAAATCGAATTGGTAATCAAAAATCTACCCAAGAACAAAACCCCCGGGCCTGATGGATTCACCTCTGAATTCTACCAGACATATAGAGAAGAAATAACACCGATTCTCCTTAACGTTTTCCAAAAAATAGAAGAGGAGGGAATACTTCCAAACTCATTCTATGAAGCCAGCATCACTCTAATACCAAAACCAGGCAAAGACCTCACCAAAAAAGAAAATTACAGACCAATATCCCTGATGAACGTAGATGCAAAAATACTCAACAAAATATTAGCAAACCGAATTCAAAAATACATCAAGAGGATCATACACCATGATCAAGTGGGATTCATCCCAGGGATGCAGGGATGGTACAACATTCGAAAATCCATCAACATCATCCACCACATCAACAAAAAGAAGAAGAAAAACCACATGATCATCTCCATAGATGCTGAAAAAGCATTTGACAAAATTCAGCATCCATTCCTGATTAAAACTCTCAACAAAATGGGTATAGACAGCAAGTACCTCAACATCATAAAGCTGTATATGACAAACCCACAGCTAACATTATACTTAATGGCGAGACGCTGAAAGCTTTTCATTTAAGATCGGGAACAAGACAGGTATGCCCACTCTCTCCACTGTTATTCAACATAGTACTGGAGGTCCTAGCCACAGCAATCAGACAAAACAAAGACATACAGGGCATCCAGACTGGTAAAGAAGAAGTCAAATTGTCACTATTTGCAGATGACATGATACTGTACATAAAAATCCCTAAAGATTCCATTCCAAAACTACTAGAACTAACATCTGAATTCAGCAAAGTTGCAGGATACAAAATTAACACACAGAAATCTGTTGCTTTCCTATACACTAATGATGAACTAACAGAAAGAGAAATCAGAAAAACAATTCCATTCACAATTGCATCAAATGAATAAAATACCTAGGAATAAACCTAACGAAGGAAGTGAAAGACCTGTACTCTGAAAACTACAAGACACTCCTAAGAGAAATTAAAGAGGACACTAACAAATGGAAATGCATCCCATGCTCTTGGCTAGGAAGAATAAATATTGTCAAAATGGCTATACTGTCTAAAGCAATGTACAGATTCAATGCAATCCCTATCAAACTACCAACAGCTTTCTTCAATGAACTGGAACAAATAATTCTAAAATTCATGTGGAACCACAAAAGACCCTGAATAGCCAAATCAATCCTGAGAAGGAGGAATAAAACAGGGGAAATTACACTCCCTGACTTCAAGCTCTACTACAAAGCCACAGTAATCAAGACAATTTGGTATTGGCACAAAAACAGACCCACAGACCAGTGGAACAGAATAGAAAATCCAAACATTAACCCACACATATACAGTCAATTAATATTTGATAAAAGTGCCTTGGATATACATTGGGGAGATGACAGCCTCTTCAGCAGCTGGTGTTGGAAAAACTGGACAGCTACATGTAAGAGAATGAAACTGGACTACTCTCTTGCCCCATACACAAAGGTAAACTCAAGTTGGATCAAAGACTTGAATGTAAGTCATGAAACCATAAAACTCTTAGAAAAAAACATAGGCAAAAATCTCTTGGACATAAACATGAGCAATTTCTTCATGAACATATCTCCCCGGGCAAGGGAAACAAAAGGAAAAATGAACAAGTGGGACTATATCAAGCTGAAAAGCTTCTGTACAGCAAAGGACACCATCAGTAGAACAAAAAGACATCCTATAGTATGGGAGAATATATTCATAAAAAACGTGTCTGATAAAGGGTTGACATCCAAAATATATAAAGAACTCATGCACCTTAACAAACAGAAAGCAAATAATCCAAGTAAGAAATGGGCAGAGGACATGAATAGACACTTCTCCAAAGAAGAAATTCAGATGGCCAACAGGCACATGAAAAGATGCTCCACATCGCTAATCATCAGAGAAATGCAGATTAAAACCACAATGAGATATCACCTCACACCAGTGAGGATGGCCAACATCCAAAACACAAACAACAACAAATGTTGGCGAGGATGTGGAGAAAAGGGAACCCTCCTACACTGCTGGTGGGACTGCAAATTAGTTCAACCATTGTGGAAAGCAGTATGGAGGTTCCTCAAAAAACTCAAAATAGAAATACCATTTGACCCAGGTATTCCACTCCTAGGAATTTACCCTAAGAATGCAGCAGCCCAATTTGAAAAGGACAGATGCACCCCTATGTTTATTGCAGCACTATTTACAATAGCCAAGAAATGGAAGCAACCTAAGTGTCCATCAGTAGATGAATGGATAAAGAAGATGTGGTACATATACACAATGGAATATTATTCAGCCATAAGAAGAAAACAAATCCTACCATTTGCAACAACATGGATGGAGCTAGAGGGTATTATGCTCAGTGAAATAAGCCAAGCCGAAAAAGACAAGTATCAAATGATTTCACTCATATGTGGAGTATAAGAACAAAGAAAAAATCCTGAAGGAACAAAACAGCAGCAGACTCACAGAACCCAAGAACGGACTAATAGTTACCAAAGGGAAAGGGACTGGGGAAAATTGGCGGGAAGGGGTGGATAAGAGGGAAAAAGGGGCATTACGATTAGCAGATGTAATTTTGTGGGGGCACGGGGAGGGCAGTACAACTCAGAGAAAACAAGTAGTGATTCTATAGCATCTCACTACGCTGATGGACAGTGACTGTAATGGGGTTGGTCGGGGGGACCTAATGAAGGGGTAGTTTAATAATCGTAATATTGCACATGTAATTGTAAATTAATGATAGTAAAATAAATTATATTAAAAAAATATCTATTCTCTTAGGAACCCTCAAATATGGAATATTTTATTATTAACCATAGTCACCGTGCTGTATTACATCCCCATGACTTAGTTAAACCATAGAATATAGGGGTTTTTTTACCATAAGGAATCCTAAACTAGGTTCTTTGTGGTAGAAACATTTGTAAATAAGAAATCTCCTCTGCTAAAATATTATTAGGCTATTTAGCAGGCTGTCAGTGATGGGTATGCTTAACAAACAAATTAGATCAATTCTCTTCTCTTTTTCTTTTTCTTTTTCTCTGAGTGCACCTACCAGTTATGAGTAGATAAATGAGTTACAGGTTAATTGCTTTAATTCATTTCTCTTAAGTTTTTAACCAGTGTAGTACATGTTCAAGTAGTTTGAGAATTTTTGTTGGAAAAGTTTTGTTGTTATTGTCTTGTAATAGAAAAACTTGTATGTTCATTAGGTAAATTGTTTATTTTAAGCCATAGTCACTCTTTCAGAATACAGATGGAGGAAAAATCTGATGTCATATTAATTACTGAGTCAGTTGACTTCAGCACATAGAAACAACTACCTATTAATTTGTAATTAAAAATTACAACTGTGCAAATTAATGACTACCAATTTGACCACATTTGGACTAGCATTATTTAACAACTCTTTCTGTTCTCAACTGTATCCTTTGCTTTTCAGAATAATACAATTTTGAAAAAAACAAGTGAGAAAAGTACATTGTCTCAAATAAACTTCATATTTTTATCAATATGTTCATTCCAACGTAAACTTAAAATGGTATACTCAGTAGCAAGAGATAGAGGGGGAAAAAATCTTTGAAAACATGTTTTTATTGTGATAGTTTCATTTTATTTATATCTTATATGTAATTAGAGTGCTCCATACACTAAGAATTCTTTAAAATAGCTCTAATTTCTGGATTTATTTTTGTAATATTGTTGGAAAACTACTCCAGCTATAAAGAAAGTAGATTAATGAAATACAGTTAGAATCTGCTATTGATGCTCTTATCCTCCTTATTACTGTGTGAGGCATCTTCTCTCCCAAAACCCTTCCTGTCTGATCATTTTTGGAATTATAACTGGCCGTGTTCTTAGATCTACAAATTATCCTTTAGTAACTTTAAGACAAATTTCTTTATTCTTTCTAATTGGTAAATCATGGAAATCTATTCTGTTCTCTACTTTGTTGTTTTCAAGGAAGATTTAGCAAACTTTTTGACCTTTTTGACTAGGTGAAAATTAACTTCTGCTTTCTGTCTAGAGTTCTTTCTCTTCAGACATGTTGTCTTTCTGAGTTTCTATCAACGCATTTTGAATGACCTCAAAATATTGGCAGTAGAAAGAACGATGTGATTCTCTTTGAAATTCATCGTTATGATAGATGCCTGTCAGTGTGCCTCAGGCTTCCAGAAGGATATAGACCTAGGACAACGTCATCTGAAGCAAGTTAAGATTGAGGCCATTTCTTCTCTTTCATCAAAAAAGCATATTATGGATGTAAAGTTCCTTGAAGATAGTCTAATCAAATTGATAATCACGGGAAGAAGGAAAAATAGGTTCACAAAGATTTCACATGTTTGACATTTTAACAGTTCTGTAGTGTCTCATTGTAGCTGCTCAGTGTTGTCAAAGTATTCAGTAAGCAGCTTGCCACAGTAGAGACAAGTCCCATATTGTCTTTCTAGTCCAAATAGTCCAAATGTCCAGTTGGACATACTCAGGCAAACTATGGTATTTCCAATGGTTTTAATTATCT
Organism: Smutsia gigantea; assembly: GCA_032199065.1. NCBI lineage: Eukaryota > Metazoa > Chordata > Mammalia > Pholidota > Manidae > Smutsia > Smutsia gigantea. The sequence goes on along the minus strand of JAVSCE010020835.1, from coordinate 378,402 downwards.
GCATCCGCAGTTCCACCTTAGTTTCATACTGTAACATTTCCCAAGCAGAATGGCAGTATCAGAAAAATAAAGCAATGTCTTCATGGTAAATGACTGTGAACTACAAAAGTTGCAATGACAGCTTGAAAAGAATAAGTACCTGCATACATAGAAGCAATGGCATGAAATACATTGAACATGATTTTTTTCCTGTATGTGGTGTTTTTCAAACAATTTTCAGAGATGCGTTTTGTCTTTTCTTCTTAAAAAATCTTGATACAATTCTGACTGGCTGCAAAAACGTTTATTCCATAGCAGAATTATTATTAAAAAAATATTTTTTCATCCAATGAAGAGTAATTCCACATAGTTATCAATTTTATTGCAGTTATATGACTACATCTGATGAATTCATACATTTTATTCAAAGCAAACATCTGGGACTATTTGAATTCTAAGGTTAAGAAAAGTGGCACTTGCCAGACAGCAGTGATAATACAGGTATCACCCACTTTTCGAAAGTTCATGTTGCACCACACTGCTTTGAGGAAAGTTAGCCTGTTTTCTCTAACCAAAAGAAGTTTAAAGATTTTTTTCACTTTTACCCAAAAAATAATAAGAATGAAATAGGGTCTACGTGTTTTATACTAGCTGTTATAGAGCCAGTGCACCTACCTCCACCCGACCCCTCCCTGAGCATTAACTTCTGCTTCTGTCTAGCACTAGGAAGCTCCTTTCCTGTAAACTACACTTAACATCTCAACATCAAGCCAGCAGATCTTTGAATGGTGTCTGTGAGCATCTGTGCTTTACCTTGGTTTATTTTGTGCATCTGTTAGCAAGGTGTGTCCTAAGGTATCAGAAATGCCTGAGAGAAGTTATGTTTTGAGTCTGGGAATGCTCAAAATTTTCCATATAAATTAGCAATGATTGCTTTTTTGCTTTACACCATTTGATTTATGAAAGGTTTCATAGGAATGTTCTACTTTTGGAGAGCAGGGGAAACCTATACCAGAAATAATTCATTATAGTCCCATTTTTTTCCTTTTCCTTTTCAGTTTAACTTACAGGATAGAGCAAAAAGTTAATATTGCCACAGTAGAAATATTTTCAGTAAGTCACAGATTCTAAAACTACTGGCAATAAAAATGAACATAAATGCAAAAGCACAATAGGTAAAGCAACCCTTTCCAACAATAAGCTTGGAAATTATGCCATTTACCTTACTAAAAATATCTTTTCACTAATTTTGGAAGTATAAAATATTTCTAAAGCATAAGTAACTATACATTCCTTAAGGTAAAACAAATAACTGGTCAGTCTTTATAACCTCACATACAGATGATATTTCATATTTTAATATTTCTCCCAAGTCATAAAACACAAAAAAATTGTGTCATTAAAATTTTACTCAGTTTACAGTTTTTCAAGCACACTGGTTTACAGTTTCCTTAGATCAGTTGCTCTGCTCTGAGACTATTATCCTAATTGAAAAAAGTAACATCACATAAGCCTTATAAGTAGATCATTTGTGTCCCCATTTTTTTTTTGTGATTTCATCATTGGATGCAATTCACATCTGTAATATGTAAAATATATGTGTATATCTATATATACATATATATATATGTGTATATATATATACATACACACTACACATGTTATTATTGCTTTCATTCTACATTACAGATTAATTTTCCCTCTTTATATAACTAGTATGTTTTATAAACTCTAAAAATATTATCTGAAAATAATTTTGAGAGCTTAAACATGGTTTCCATGGCTACATAACACACTTTACTGGTGTAGATTTGCCATAATTTAGAAAAATGCAGTTGCTGTTTTCTTTCTTTTTTTAATACACAACACTTCTTTGACTTAAGTTACCAAGAACTATACTCTTAATGTTTAATAGGACTGGGTTTAACAGGTCCATGTACCACATCCTTTTTGATAATTTAAAACCTATAAAATATTCCCTTTCCTTTCTCCATCCCTTCCTCCCTTCCTTCCATGAAATGTCAGTGAAAGTCAGACATTAACTTCTTGGTTCTTGCAAGTGATGTCTTGAAAGTGTGGCACCTGTATTTTTATCTATTTAGCAGTTGTATATGAAAAAGCTCTGTTCTGCTCTCTCAGATCACCTCCAGTATCCTATTCTTTTCCACCTATATTTTTAGAGATTTATGCATATATGTTTGAAGAAAAAGGAAAGAGCACCTAAATTAGCACAGAACCAATGGAGTGTGTTTCCAGTGCCACAGGAGCTACGTGGCCAGTCCAGCACTCCAGGTCAAGTCAAGGAAAAAGCAAGAGAAAAGGCTCATCGGTGAAACTTAATTTTGTTGGCTATGTTAAAACTCAAACTTGAAAAGTGTATTTTCTTATCTAGGACAAGGTGTGTGGAGTGGGACAGGGAGCTTCCTTTGGTAGGGTGTAGTACACGGCAATATCCTGATAAGCTATTTGCCTTCAAGACATTATGTGTCTGCTAGTAATTAGGATATTGAGAAAAAGAAAAGCTACCCTAAATATAGAGTTAAGAAGCTTGTCATTTGAATATGGAGAAGATGGTATCCTGGAGCCAGAGTGATTGGACATTGCAGTAAAGAGGAGATGTGAGAATATCCAGTTATTTCCTGGTATAGAGAGAGAGAGAGAAGAACAGAAAACTTAATAGCTATGGTTCCCAAATAATGGGTGCCCATTAGTGTCACCTGACATGCTTTAATATACCTATTCCCAAGTTCCCTCATCAGACTGACTAAGTTACAGTTTCTGGGGTAAATCCCTGGAATTAGTGTTTGATAAAGTCTACCTGATTACCTGATTTACCTGAATGATTGTAATGTGTAGCAAAAACTAAAACCAGCTTTGAGACCACTGGCCAAAAGTGATATTGAGCTATTTTGGGGAATAGGATGTACACTTTTTATTGTTGGTAAATTTGATGATGCTTATTAGTGTACTTTATTTTATTATTATTTTACCTGTGTTTTGTTCCCACAAGTAAATTTTCCTTTGAACATTTGGATGTTTGAGGGTATATTTGATTCCAGGTAACCAAACCTTATGTAATTTGTTGACTTTGTTGCCTTATGATAATAGTTGTATTTCATTAAGTATGGGAGTTTGATGACATCGTACACGTATCATATATTTGAATTACCCCCCTAATTTTCCTCACCATTATTATTTAAATGGAGTCCAGAAAAATAGTTTATTCTGTATGCAATGAAATTTCTGCAACTGAATAGTTCAGAGCTTTCTTATGGCAGTGCCACAAAGGGGTTAAGGTATGCTGCAAAACAGTAATCACCTCAGCCCCTTTAGAGACAGTAGATCTAGGTACCTGGAGACCTATAGCCTTATATCTCTGTCTGTAAATAACTTCATTTAAGTCTTTTTCAAAGACATCATTATCAGAGAGGTCTACAAATAAAACCATGGTCAACAGATGCAGGCAATATGAATAAATTGGCGACCCTCCTGTACAACTAGCAAGGCCCAAAGAGAGGCCCTCCCATATGAACAACTACCATTGCCATGGGTTCCTAGGCTCAGGTGCCAGTGTGTACAATCGGCCGATGAGATGCTAGAACAGTCAGGGAACCCCAGAAGCAGTATATGCAGGTTAAGGTAAGGCTTATAAGGAAGTTGGCAGTGAGGCAGGATGGAGTTTCTGGCAGACACAGATCTTGAAAGCAGCTAAATTTAATCTCAATTTACAAATATTAAATGTGTGTGTGTAAGAAAATATACAATTTTTTTCCAATGGAGTCCATACAGAAGCCCTCAAATTCCGCTCAGTTTACATCAGTGTACCCTAACAGTATATTATCCCTTTCTGTGTGTCATAACATGAAAAAACAATTGGGAAGTACTAATACAGTTTAATTTTGAAGGTATCAGAAGTACTATGAACAACACAGATTGGTGTATAGTCAAAGTGAAAGGGTTATTGTATTCCTTGATTGTAATTCTAGAGAGTATTTTTCCAATTTCATCTTCTTTCTGCTATGACACCACTGCCTAGTTTCTCTTCTTTGAGTTTGGAAGACCAGTACACATAGTACCTCCCAGATCCTTGGACTTTTTTTATTAAAGTATTTTTGATATATAGTCTTATGTTGGTTTCAAATATACAACACACAAGATGGCGGTGTGAGCAGGGTGGCAGAAATCTCCTCCCAACACTATATTTAACTACGAAAACCCAGCAAATACATCTATTCCTAAAAGAGAGACGAGAATACACAGGAAAGCGCACAGCGTGCACCTACACCCGAGAGGACTCAGCACACCAAGAGGCGGGTAAGATACGGAGCCGCGACACGGCGGGACCCGAGCCCTCCCCCACCCCAGCGTACCGGCGGGAGGAGAGGATTCAGAGCCGGGAGGGAGTTGAAGTACACCCCGCGAAGTAGCCAGCCCTGGTGATCTGCACGGGGAGCGTTGACCCACATTGCGCAGTGTAGCGGAGATAGGAGAGACAGAGCGGCAGGATCTGAGCGGGGAACGCACCTGGGTGTTGGCAGCTGGCTCCCGGGAAGGAAAAAAAAAAAACGCGCGCTTTCTTCAGCGGTCTTAAAGAGACAGGAACCAAGCGGAGGAGCCGGATCGTTCCACCACACTCAGCCCAGCAAGCTGCGAGTCCTGGGGAGTTTCAGACACCTTAGCTGGTGACTGAGGAAGCGTAGCCTTACTTACCCTTCGCACTGAGATCAAGAGCCTCCTAGTCGTTCTCACCACTGCCAGAGTGATAAAGGGCCCTGCAGAGCAGCGCAGTCACAGCTGTGGAATAGTGGGGCAATAGAGCCACCTACAGCATTCCCACAGAATGTATGTCCAGTGGGCATTTTTTCTGTTTTTTTTGTTTTTGTTTTTGTTTTTTCTTTTCTTTCTTTTTCTTTCTTTCTTTCTTTCTTCTTTTTTTTCTCCTTTTTTTTTCTTCTCTTTTTAAAGTCTTAAAGAGCCCAGCTGACATACGTGGCAACTATCAGTGACCAATTATACAGCCATGAAAAGGCAGAGGAATACGGTTCAGACAAAAATCAACCAGACAACCCCAGAGAGGGAGTCTGAAGGGTTGGAAATGCACAGTCTTCCTGAAAAAGAATTCAGAATAAAAGTCATAACCATGCTGATGGACCTACAGAGAAATGTGCAAGAGCTGAGGGAGGAAGTGAGGGAACTGAGGAAAGACAATGCAGAAATCAGACAAGCGATCGATGGGCTTAACAGCAAAATGGATGAGATGCAAGAGACTGTTAAAGGAATAGAAAATAGAGAACAGGAGTACAGAGCAGTTGAGGCAGAGAGAGATAAAAGGATTTCTAGGAATGAAAGAATATTAAGAGAACTATGTGACCAATCCAAACGGCACAATATTCGCATTATAGGAGTACCAGAGGAAGAAGAAGAGAGAAAAAGGGATAGAAAGTGTCTTTGAAGAAATAATTGCTGAAAACTTTCCCTCGCTGGGGAAGGAAGTAGTCTCGCAGTCCACCGAAGCTCATAGATCACCCAACACAAGGGACCCAAGGAAGACAACACCAAGACACATAATAATTAAGATGGCAAAGATCAAAGATAAAGACAAGGTATTAAAGGCAGCTAGAGAGAGAAAAAAGATCACCTACAAAAAAAACCCATCAGACTATCATCAGACTTCTCAAGAGAAAACTTACAGGCCAGAAGAGAATGGCATGATATATTTAACGTTATGAAACAGAAGGGCCTCAAACCAAGAATATTGTATCCAGCACGATTATCCTTTAAATATGATGGAGGGATTAAACAATTTCTAGACAAACGAAAGTTGAGAGAGTTTGCCTCTCATAAACCACCACTACAGGAAATCTTAAATGGACTGCTCTAGATGGAAGTACAACTAAGGCTAAAAAAATGTCACCAGAGAAAATAAAATCATGGCAAAGAAAGCAGACCATCCAAATACTAACTAAGGCAAAGAATAAAAAACCTATTATAGAAAGAATGGAGGAGGAGGAATAAGAAGGGAGAGAAATAAACTATCATCAGACTGTGTTTACAATAACTTAACAAGATTGTTAGATAGTAAAGAAGCAACCCTTGAACATTTGGTAACCACGAATCTAAAGCCAGCAATGGCAATAAGTACATATCTATCAATAATCACCCTAAATGTAAATGGACTGAGGGCACGAATCAAAAGACACAGAGTAACAGAATGGATAAAAAAGCAAGACCCATCTATATGCTGCCTACAAGAAACTCACCTCAAATCCAAAGATATACACAGACTAAAAGTGAAGGGATGGAAAAAGATATTTCATGCAAACAACAAAGAGAAAAAAGCAGGTGTGGCAGTACTTGTACCAGACAAAATAGACTTCAAAACGAAGAAAGTAGCAAAAGATAAAGAAGGACATTACATAATGATAAAGGGGTCAGTCCAACAAGAAGATATAACCATTATAAATATATATGCACACAACACAGGAGCGCCAGCATATGTGAGACAAATACTAACAGAATTAAAGGAGGAAATAGACAGCAATGCATTCATCTTAGGAGACTTCAACACACCACTCACTCCAGAGGACAGATCAACCAGACAGAAAATAAGTAAAGACACAGAGGCACTGAACAACACACTAGAACAGATGGACCTAACAGACATCTACAGAACTCTACACCCAAAAGCAACAGGATACACATTCTTCTCAAGTGCACATGGAACATTTTCCAGAATAGACCACATACTAGGCCACAAAAAGAACCTCAGTAATTTCAAAAATATTGAAATCCTACCAACCAACTTCTCAGATAACCAAGGTATAAAACTAGAAATAAATTTTAGAAAGAAATCAAAAAGGCTCACAAATACATGGAGACTTAACAACACTCTCCTAATTAATCAATGGGTTAAGGACCAAATCAAAACAGAAATCAAAGAATATATGGAGACTAATGACAACAACAACACAAAGCCACAACTTCTGCGGGACGCAGCAAAGGCAGTTCTAAGAGGAAAGTATATTGCAATCTAGGCCTATTTAAAAAAGGAAGAACATTCCCAAATGAATAGTCTAAAGACACAATTACTGAAACTGGAAAAAGAAGAACAAATGAGGCCCAAAGTCACCAGAAGGAGGGACATAACAAAGATTAGAGAACAAATAAATAAAATTGAGAAGAATAAAACAATAGAAAAAATCAATAAAACCAAGAGTTGTTTCTTTGAAAAAATAAACAAAATAGATAAACCCCTAGCCAGACTCATTAAGAGAAAAAGAGAATCTACACACATAAACACAATCAGAAATGAGAAAGGAAAAATCATGACGGACCCCACAGAAATACAAAGAATCATAAGAGAATATTATGAGAACCAATATGCTAACAAGCTGGAAAATATAGAAGAAATGGACAACTTCTTAGAAAAATACAACCTTCCAAGACTGAGCAAGCAAGAAACAGAAAAACTAAACAGACCAATCACCAGCGACGAAATTGAATTGGTAATCAAAAAACTACCCAACAACAAAACCCCCGGGCTTGATGGATTCACCTCTGAATTCTACCAGACATATAGAGAAGAAATAACACCGATTCTCCTTAAAGTTTTCCAAAAAATGGAAGAGTAGGGAATACTTCCAAACTCATTCTATGAAGCCAGCATCACTCTAATACCAAAACCGGGCAAAGACCTCACCAAAAAAGAAAATTACAGACCAATATCCCTGATGAATGTAGATGTAAAAATACTCAACAAAATATTAGCAAACCGAATTCAAAAATACATCAAGAGGATCATACACCATGATCAAGTGGGATTCATCCCAGGGATGCAAGGATGGTACAACATTCGAAAATCCATCAACATCATCCACCACATCAACAAAAAGAAGAACAAAAACCACATGATCATCTTCATAGATGCTGAAAAAGCATTTGACAAAATTCAGCATCCATTCCTGATTAAAACTCTCAACAAAATGGGTATAGACGGCAAGTACCTCAACATCATAAAGGCTATATATGACAAACCCACAGCTAACATCATATTTAATGGCGAGACGCTGAAAGCTTTTCATCTAAGATCGGGAACAAGACAGGGATGCCCACTCTCTCCACTGTTATTCAACATAGTACTGGAGGTCCTAGCCACGGCAATCATACAAAACAAAGACATACAAGGCATCCAGATTGGTAAAGAAGAAGTCAAATTGTCACTATTTGCAGATGACATGATACTGTACATAAAAAACCCTAAAGATTCCATTCCAAAACTATTAGAACTAATATCTGAATTCAGCAAAGTTGCAGGATACAAAATTAACACACAGAAATCTGATGCTTTTCTATACACTAATGATGAACTAACAGAAAGAGAAATCAGAAAAACAATTCCATTCACAATTGCATCAAATGAATAAAATACCTAGGAATAAACCTAACGAAGGAAGTGAAAGACCTGTACTCTGAAAACTACAAGACACTCCTAAGAGAAATTAAAGAGGACACTAACAAATGGAAATGCATCCCATGCTCTTGGCTAGGAAGAATAAATATTGTCAAAATGGCTATACTATCTAAAGCAATGTACAGATTCCATGCAATCCCTATCAAACTACCAACAGCTTTCTTCAATGAACTGAAACAAATAATTCTAAAATTCATATGGAACCACCAAAGACCCGAATAGCCAAATCAATCCTGAGAAGGAGGAATAAAACAGGGGAATTACACTCCGTGACTTCAAGCTCTACTACAAAGCCACAGTAATCAAGACAATTTGGTATTGGCACAAAAACAGACCCACAGACCAGTGGAACAGAATAGAAAATCCAAACATTAACCCACACACATATACAGTCAATTAATATTTGATAAAAGTGCCTTGGATATACAATGGGGAGATGACAGCCTCTTCAGCAGCTGGTGTTGGAAAAACTGGACAGCTACATGTAAGAGAATGAAACTGGATTACTGTCTAACCCCTTACACAAAAGTAAATTCAAGGTGGAACAAAGACCTGAATGTAAGTCATGAAACCATAAAACTCTTAGAAAAAAACATAGGCAAAAATCTCTTGGACATAAACGTGAGCGACTTCTTCATGAACATATCTCCGCGGGCAAGGGAAACAAAAGGAAAAATGAACAAGTGGGACTATATCAAGCTGGAAAGCTTCTGTACAGCGAAGGACACCATCAGTAGAACAAAAAGACATCCTACAGTATGGGAGAATATATTCATAAAAAACGTATCTGATAAAGGGTTGACATCCAAAATATATAAAGAACTCATGCACCTTAACAAACAGAAAGCAAATAATCCAATTAAGAAATGGACAGAGGACATGAATAGACACTTCTCCAAAGAAGAAATTCAGATGGCCAACAGGCACATGAAAAGATGCTCCACATCGCTAATCATCAGAGAAATGCAGATTAAAACCACAATGAGATATCACCTCACACCAGTGAGGATGTCCAACATCTAAAACAGAAACAACAACAAATGTTGGCGAGGATGTGGAGAAAAGGGAACCCTCCTACACTGCTGGTGGGACTGCAAATTAGTTCAACCATTGTGGAAAGCACTATGGAGGTTCCTCAAAAAACTCAAAATAGAAATACCATTTGACCCAGGTATTCCACTCCTAGGAATTTACCCTAAGAATGCAGCAGTTCAATTTGAAAAGGACAGATGCACCCCTATGTTTATTGCAGCACTATTTACAATAGCCAAGAAGTGGAAGCAACCTAAGTGTCCATGAGTAGATGAATGGATAAAGAAGACGTGGTACATATACACAATGGAATATTATTCAGCCATAAGAAGAAAACAAATCCTACCATTTGCAACAACATGGATGGAGCTAGAGGGTATTATGCTCAGTGAAATAAGCCAAGCCGAAAAAGACAAGTATGAAATGATTTCACTCATATGTGGAGTATAAGAACAAAGAAAAAATACTGAAGGAACAAAACATCAGCAGACTCACAGAACCCAAGAACGGACTAATAGTTACCAAAGGGAAAGGGACTGGGGAAAATGGGTGGGAAGGGAGGGATAAGAGGGAAAAAGGGGCATTACGATTAGCAGATGTAATGTTGGGGGGGCACGGGGAGGGCAGTACAACTCAGAGAAGACAAGTAGTGATTCTATAGCATCTCATTACGCTGGTGGACAGTGATTGTGTTGGGTTTGGTGGGTGGGACCTGATGAAGGGGTAGTTTAATAACCATAATATTGCACATGTAACTGTAGATTAATGATAATAAAATAAATTATATTAAAAAATATATGTATGCAACACAGTGGTTTAAAAGTTACCCATATTATTAAATCGTCACCCCCTCTAGTGCAGTTACTATCTATCAGCATAGTAAGATGTTACAGAATCATTGACTATATTCTCCATGCTATACTACCATCCCCTTTACCAATTTATATTATGATAGAAAATTATTGTACACCTTTATCCCCTTCTCCTTGCCCCCTACCGGCCCCAACCCTTCCCACCTAGTAGCCACTAGTCCCTTCTCATTGTCTATAAGTCTACTGCAATTTTATGCCTTCACAGATCCTTGGATTGAACGTGGGTTCAGTTTAAAAGCAGATAAAAAATACATCAAGGGACACAAAGAATTAAGTATTATATGGTAACACATATTATGTATAATATAAATAAATATAACAAAATATACAATAAATTGAAAAACCTATTCTGGAGTGACTATATATTATAAGGCAAGACAATAAAACATCAGAGATAAGACTGCTATTTGCAATGCCATTTGTTAATTCATTTACTCTCAGTGTTACCAAAGTTGTATAATACGTAGGACAATGCCTTATTTTTCCCAAATACAGAGGCAGAAATAAGTCTAGTAAAGTTGCAACCAAGTGAAGCCTTTTATTGCCTTCTAAAAATACTATTATTTTCATTTTATTTCTCTACAGAAACTAGCCTTTTATTGTTTACACAGTCTAAGGCTTCCTTGGTTATGTCAGTAAGATCTAGTCCTCCACAAAATGAGTATGGCTTCAGGTTTGGCTTTGTGTCTTCTCTTTTTGTGCCTAATTACCTTCTCTGACTCTTCAACAGTTAAGACCCTACTATCTAAGAGGTTTCTCTAGGCAAACCAGCTTTGAGGTAAGGACATACTATTTAGTAGTGATAAAGTCTTTAGTTGACTTTAAGACAACATACTGGCTTTACCGTAAACATATATACTTAAAAAACTATCTTTAAAATTGAAATAATTTAGAGATTCAAGATGGCGGTGTGAGAGGTGAGACGGAGAACTCCTCCCAAAACCACAAATAGTACAAAAATATAGTTAATTAATATAACTAACCCTAAAACAGCAATAAGAAAGAAGGCTGAACCAGACTGCATACAGACTGCACGAACAGAGCAGACCTCACGAAACAGGGTAACGTAGGAAAGCCTTAATCTGGCAGGACCCAGGCCCTTCCCCCACCCCAGCTCATCGGCTGGAGAAAGAGAAATGGAGCAGTGGGAGGGCGGCGTGGAAGCCTGAGACTGCTGAGTACCTACCCTGGACATCTGCTTTGTGAATAGAAGCCCGTATTGTGTGGTGCTCTGGGTGTTGGGTAGCTCGGATGGGCAGAGTGCTTGGGAGACTAACATTGGTGGAGGACAGGATCCACACCCAGCCACTTGGTGTTAGAAGAAGGGCAGGCGGTCTGAGAGGCTTCCTAGCAGCGAGAGTGCTGTTGAAGGGGTGGGGTTTGCATGGAGATTGCTGCACAGGAGAAGGAAGAGCTGGACAAGGTTGTCTGGGCTCACTCTGCCCAACTGGTTGTGAAGTTTTAGGAGCTTCAGGTGCTCCATCCCCCTGGCTGCTTACTCGGCTCTGAGGCCCGCACTGTGACACACAGACTGCCAAGCCTTCCTACTGGCCAGCACCTGTTCACAAATTAGCAGTCACTGCGATGGCATCAGGCCAGCCAGAGGGAGGCCCCAACTACAACAGCTAGAGGCTTACACGTGTGTGCTTGGCCCACTGGCTCTGATATTGGAGAAGGCACTGCAGACGGGAATCAGGAAACAGATCTTTCCTCCCCCCAGGCACCAGCTTTGCACCCCTACAAGCCCCAACCTCACTCTAGAGGCTGAGCAGCTCCAGAGACAGGAGTTTCTGCACACTAGTGGGCACCACACAGAAATATGAAACGTCAAAAGAACATGGTTCAGACCAAAATCTCACAAACCCCAGAAAGAGGGCCAAATGAAATCAAACTCACTAATCTTCCTGAAAGAGAGGTCAAAATAAAAATTATAAACCTAGTTATGGAGGTACAGAAAAATATTCAAGAACTCAGGAACGAATTTAAGTTGGAGATTCAGTCATTAAGAAATTCTATACCTGAAATGTAACATACAATGGAGGGATTTAAAAGCAGGTTAGATGTAGTAGAAGAGACGATAAATGCAATAGAAATTAGAGAAGAGGAATACAAAGAAGCTGAGGCACAGAGAGAAAAAAGAATTTCTAAGAATGAAAGAATATTGACAGAACTGTGTGACCAATACAAATGGAATAATATTCTCATTATAGGGGTCACCAGAAGAAGAAGAAGAGAGAAAAAGGGACAGAAAGTGTCATTGAGGGGATAATTGCTGAAAACCTCCCGAATCTGGGGAAGGATATAGTCTCTCAGGCTGTAGAGGTGAACAGATCTCCCAACACAAGGGACCCAAGGAAGGCAACAACAAGACATATAGTTATTAAAATGGCAAAGATCAAGGATAAAGACAGACTTTAAAAGCAGCTAGAGAGAGAAAAAAGATCACATACAAAGGAAAACCCATCAGGCTATCATCAGACTTCTTAACAGAAACCTGACAGGCCAAAAAGGAGTGGCATGATATATTTAATGCAAGGAAGCAGAATGGCCTTGAACCAAGAATACTCTACCCAGCCAGGTTATCATTTAAATTTGAAGGAGGGATTAAACAATTATCAGATAAGCAAAAGCTTAGAGAATTTACCTCCTACAACCCACTTCTACAGTGCATTTTGGAGGGACTCCTATAGATGGAAGTATTCCTAAGGCTAAATACATGTCACCCAAGGGCTAGACAAAGAGTATAGAATATGATTCATAACATACAAAGAATGGAGAGGGAAGAAAGAGAGGAAAAAAAGAAACTTTAGGTTGTGTTTGTAGTAGTATATGAAGTGAGTTAAATTAGACTATTAGATAGTAAAAGAATTACCCCTGAATCTTTGGTAACCACAAATCTAAAGCCTGCAATGCCAATAAGTACATACCTATCAATAATCACCCTAAATGTAAATGGTCTGAATGCACCAATCAAAAGACATAGAGTTACTCAATAGATAACAAAAAAAGACCCATCTATATGCTGCCTATAAGAGACTCACTTCAAACCCAAAGACAGACACTGAGTGAAAGTAAAGGGATGGAAAAAGATATTTCATGCAACTAATAGTGAGAAAAAAGCAGCAGTTGCAGTACTTGTTTCAGACAAAATAGACATCAAAACAAAGAAAGTCAAAAGAGACAAGGAAGGACATTGCATAATGATAAAAGGATCAGTCCAACAAGAGAAGGTAACTATTCATAATATCTGTGCACCCAACATAGCATCACCTACATATGTTAAACACATACTAATAGAATTAAAGGAGGGGGTAATGGAATGCAATGCAATGATTTTAGGAGACTTCAACACACCCCTCACTCCAAAGGACAGATTAAACAGACAGAAAATAAATAAAGAGACAGAGGCATGAAAGAACATATTAGAACAGGTGGACCTAATGGACAGCTACAGAATACTCCATCCAAAAGGAACAGGATACACATTCTTCTCAAGTACACAAGGAACATTTTCAAGAATAGATCATATACTAGGCCACAAAAAGAACCTCAATAAATTGAAAAAGATTGAAATTGTCCAACCAACTTCTCAGATCATAAAGGTAGGAAACTAGAAATAAATTACACAAAGAAAATGAAAACGCCCACAAACACATGGAGGCATAATAACATGCTCCTAAATAATGGATCAATGACCAAATAAAAACAGAGATCAAGCAATATATGGAGGCAAATGACAACAATAATTCAACTCTGCAAAAATCTGCGTGACACAGTGAAGGCTAAGAGGGAAATATATTGCAATACAGGCCTACCTCAGGAAAGAACAACAATCCCAAAGGAACAGTGTAACTCACATGTAATGAAACTAGAAAACGAAGAATAAATGAGGCCCAAAGTCAGCAGAGGGAGGGACATAGTAAAGATTAAAGCAGAAATAAATAAAATTGAGAAAAATAAAATAGAAAGAATCAATGAATGCAGGAGCTGGTTCTTTGAGAAATTAAACAAAATAGATAAACCCTTAGTCAGACTTATCAAGAAAAAAAGAGAGTCTACACACATAAACAGGATCAGAGATAAGAAAGGAGAAATCACTACAGACACCACAGAAATACAAAGAATTATGGGAGAATGCTATGAAAAATTATATGGTAACAAGCTGGGTAACCTAGAAGAAAGGGACAACTTTCTAGAAAAATAGAACCTTCCAAGGCTGACCCAGGAAGAAACAAAAATCTGAACAGAACAATTACCAGCAAAGAAATTGAACTGGTAATCCAAACTACCTAAGAACAAAATTCCTGACCCAGATGGTTTCACTGCTGAATTTTATCAAACATTTAGTGAAGACCTAATACCCATCCTCCTTAAAGTTTTTGAAAAAGTGCAAGAGGAGAGAATACTCCCAAACTCTTTCTATGAGACCAACATCACTCTAATATGAAAACCAGGCAAAGACACCACAAAAAAAGAAAATTACAGACCAATATTCGGGACGAACATAGATGCAAAAATACTCAACAAAATATTAGCAAACCAAATTCAAAAATACATCAAAAAGATCATCTATCTTGATCAAGTGAGATTCAAATCCCAGGGATGCAAGGATAGTACAACATTCGAAAATACATGATCATCCACTGCATCAACAAAAAGTAGGACAAAACCCACATGATCATCTCAATAAATGCTGAAAAAGCATTGGATAAAAGTCAACATCCATTCATGATAAAACTTTCAATAAAATTGGTATAGAGGGCAAGTACCTCAACATAGTAAAGGCCATATATGACAAACCCACAACCACCATTATACTGAACAGCCAGAAGCTGAATGCTTTTCCGTTAAGATCAGGAACAAGACAAGGATGCCCACTCTAACCACTTTTGTTCAACATAGTTCTGGAGGTTCTAGCCGTGACAATCAGACAACACAAAGAAATAAAAGGCATCCAGATTGGTAAGGAAGAAGTCAAACTGTCCCTGTTTGCAGCTGACATGATACTGTACATAAAATATCCTAAAGAATCCACTCCAAAACTACTAGATATAATATCTGAATTCAGCAAAGTTGCAGGATACAAAATGAACATACAGATCTCTGTTGCATTTCTATACACTAACGGTGAGCTAGCAGAAAGAGAAATCAGGAAAATAATTCCATTCACGATCACATAAAAAAAAAACCTAGGATGAAACCTAACCAAGGAAGTGAAGACCTATACCCTGAAAACTACAGGACACTCATGAGAAATTAAAAAGGACACTACTAAATGGAAAATCATCCCATGCTCGTGGCTAGGAAGAATTAATATTGTAAAAATGGCCATCCTGCCTAAGGCAATCTACAGATTCAATGCAATCCCTTTCAAAATATGAACATCAATCTTCATCGAACTAGAGAAAATCATTCTAAAATTCATATGGAACCGCAAAAGACCCCGAATAGCCATAGCAATCCTGAGAAGGAAGGATAAAGCAGGGGGGATTACGCTCCCTGACTTCAAGCTCTACTACAAAGCTACAGTAATCAAGACAATTTGGTACTGGTACAATAACAGACCCATAGACCAGTGAAGCAGAATAGAGAGACCAGATATAAACCCAAGCATATATGGTCAATTAATATACGATAAAGGAGCCATGGATATACAATGGGGAAATGACAGCCTCTTCAACAGCTGGTGTTGGAGAAACTGGACAGCTATATGTAAGAGAATGAAACTGGATTACTGTCTAAACCATACACAAAAGTAAACTCAAAATGGATCAAAGACCTGAATTTAAGTCAGATAACCATAAAACTCTAAGAAAAGTATATAGGCAAAATCTCTTGGACATAAACATGAGCAACTTCTTCATGAACGTATCTCCCGGCAAGGGAAACAAAAGCAAAATGAACAAGTGGGACTATATCAAACTAAAAAGCTTCTGTGCAGCAAAGGACACCATCTGTAGAACAAAAAGTTATCCTACAGTATAGGATAATATGTTCATAAATGTCATATCCAATAAGGGGTTGACATCCAAAATATATAAAGAGCTCACACACCGCAGCAAACAAAAAGAAAATAAGCCAATTAAAAAATGGGCAGAGGAGCTGAACATACACTTCTCCAAAGAAATTCAGGTGGCCAACAGGCACACGAAAAGTTGCTCCACATCACTAATCATCAGAAAAATGCAAATTAAAACCACAATGAGATATCACCTCACACCAGTTAGGAAGGTTATCATCCAAAGGAGAAACAACAACAAATCGTTGGTGAGGATGTGGAGAAAGGGGAACCCTCCTACACTGCTGGTGGGAATGTAAACTAGTTCAACCATTGTGGAAAGCAGTATGGAGGTTCCTCAAAATCTCAAAATAGAAATACCATTTGACCCAGGAATTCCACTCCTAGGAATTTGCCCTAAGAATGCAGCAGTGCAGTTTGAAAAAGACATATGCACTCCTATGCTTTTCACAGCATTATTTACAATAGCCAAGAATTTGAAGCAACCTAAATGTCCATCAGTAGATGAATGGATAAAGAAGATGTACATATACACAATAGAATATTATTCAGTCATAAGAAGAAAACAAATCCTAGCATTTGCAACAACATGGTTGGAACTAGAGTGTATTATGTTCAGTGAAATAAGCCAGATGGAGAAAGTCATCAAATGATGTCACTCATCTGTGGTGTATAAGAACAAAGGAGAAACTGAACGAACAAAACAGCAGTAGACTCACAGAACCCAAGAATGGACCAACAGTTACCAAAGGAAAGGTGCTGTTGACAATGGGTGGGAAGGGAGGGTTAAGGGGGAAAAAGGGTATTATGATTAGCACACGTAATGCAATGACAGGGGACACAGGAAAGGCAGTATTTATAGAGAAGAAAAGTAATGATTCTATAGCATCTTACCACGCTGATGGACAGTGACTGTAGTGGGGCATGTGGAGGGGACTTGATAATATGGGTCTAGTAACCATAATGTTGTTCAGGTGATTGTACATTAACAATACCGAAACAAAAAAAATTGAAAGAATTTACTCTTTAAGACTTATACCTTAACAAAAAACTGTGAACTTAAAAAAATATATTGTTGTGCAGGGATTTCTTTGAATTTAAAATCCATGGCTATCTTGGCCCTATAATTCAGGAAAAGAGAAAAGCCACATAATTATACAAGAAATGTCTGACCAAAGATGATTATTTTTGAGTAAAATCAGAATCTATAGTCTAAATAGTGTTAAATATAACGATCAGTTTAAATGTATACATTTTAATCAGTAGTATTTTTTAGTCTTCACAAATTTTATTGAAAAGTTGGAAACATTAGTAACTGATTTTGTTTCAAATAAAACATGCTTATGTAAAATTTCTATGAGCTACTTTCATAAAGAGAAATCAAACATTCTTCTTCCCAAATTATTTTCAACATGAACCATCCATCTTCAAACTGCTTTAGAAATGCTGTTTTGTTAATGCAGGAAATTATTCTTCTAGTACGTACATTTTGATGAGACAGAAACCAGATGTAGACATTATCATTTCCTAGAGCAGCATATTTCCATACTTCTTGAAAAGATACATGAGTTTTTGATACAATGTAAGCTACTATTTGCACTTAGAAGACCTAGAATATTATGAAGTACTTAATGATTTTCAGCCATGCAAATATAATTAACTTGCTAATGGTTACCTACTAGTCATTTTGTCTGCTTAAAGGAGTTCTACACCCATTGAATGTAAATCAATCGTGCCTTGCCCATAGGTACGAGAAAAAAAAGATTAGATTAGAGGATCTAAAAATTAGTAGCACTGTCATTCTGTTAGTTTAGCACTTAAAAAAAAAAATCAGACCTGAAATAAATCTTGGGTATTACTTAAGGCTCAGATGGTAGCTTTGATTATATAATTTGATTTTTGTCTTTATAATGATTAAAAATTTAGTAATCTTTTAAATGCATGTGTAGTTGAGCTAGTCATTCAGTTCTCCTATGATAGCTTGGAAGTACCATTACTCATTGATTAAAGGTGTTTCTCTCTCAGCAAATGTTAACTGCATGTCAACCATTTAACTATTTATTTCATTAATTACTTGTCAGTTGAAGAAAAATGATGTGCATTCCTTATGCATTAGTCATCCAGATAAGAAAGCATTTCTTATTTTATTTTTAAAGCTTCAGTTATTTAGATGTTAGATATTCAGTTCCATCTTAAAGGAATATTGCCTTTTCATCACATTGGAAATCATTTTAATTATTTATATACTCTTTATCTAGATTAAAAAATGATTTTACCAATAAGTGTTTAAGAAAAATAGTCATTAAAACATAATTCTTGGTAATAATATGTAGAAATTACTTATTATGAGCACTGTGGATAACTTAGAAAATTATCCATGGGATTAAAAATAGAGCATTTTTATTTGGATATTTGAAACCCAAGTGCTATTTTGACCTGCATAATCTAGATAGTAAGCTTAGTTCTTAGTTCTCATTTATCAATAATCTACCTGAATGTTGGGATTAATAATCTATTGAACAGATGAGTATGTGCATATTTTGCTGTATAATTTTTCTAAACTTGAAGAACAGCATAACTCCTTTTCATATATGGCAAACATGCTTAGAGAATATGCATAGTTCCTCAAACAGTAATTGAATTAATTATTTTGTCTGTAGCCATGGGATAAGAAATACAGAGTAATGATACTTTACATAATATATATGTGCAAATGTAATTTCAATATGGAGCAGACTAAGAAATAAAATGCCAGATTTGAAGGATTAAAGATGGCAGCATGAGAGGTGAGAGAGAGGCTTCCTTGTAAAACCGCATATACTATGAAAATATAATTAATACAACTACTCCTGAAAGGGCAACAGGAAAGAGGACTGCGCCAGACTGCATACACCTGGAGAAAAGATCAGACCTCATGGAACAGGGTAATGCACCAAACCTATAGCCCAGCGGGACCCACACCCTTCCCCCAGCCCAGATCACTGGCAGGAGGAAGAGAAACAGAGAGGGGAGGAAGTGGAGGCCTGCAACTGCTGAATACGTAACTCCAGAGATCTGCTCTGGGAGCACAAACCTACATTTCATGGTGCTTGCATGGTACACTTGTGATTAGGGGGTTGGATAGCTAAGACAGGCAGAATTCCTGGAGAGACTGAGATTCCAGCCTCTTGTGGAAAGCAGAGATCCATATCCAGCTGCTCTGGGACAAAAGAAAGGAGGGCAGTCTGAGAGACTTCCTAATAAGGAAGACCTTAGGAAGAGGGCTGCTAAAGGGGCAAGGATTGCACAGAGCTTACTGCTCAGAAGAAAGGACAGGTAGACAAAATTGTCTTGGTGCACTCTGCCCAGCAGGTGGAGCTTTCACGATCTTCAGATGCTGCAGCTACCTGGCTGGCTACACAGCTCCAAGGACCCCCTCCGTGATACACAGCCTACAGTGCCTTTCTCCTGGCCATCCCCACCTGGCTCACAAACCTGCAAACCTTACCCTGGCATTAGGTGAGCCAGAGGGAAGATCTGTCTACAGAAACGACAAACACAAAGCATAGAGGCTTATACCTGTGTGCTCAGCCCATTGGTTCAGGCAGTGGAGTCAGGCATGGCAGCCAGGAAGCAGGAAACAGCTCTTTCCTCCCCTCAGGCACCAATACCACACCCCTGTGACCCCCAACATTGCTCCAGGGGCTGAGCAGCTCCAGAGAGTAAAACTTCTGTGCACTAGAGGGCACCATATACAAATATGAAACCTGGTTCAAAGGAACCTGTTTCAAAGTAAAATTATTAATACAATTCTTGAGAAAGACTTAAATGCATTGACCTCAGGAGTTCAAAATAAAAATCATTAACATGCTCATGGAGGTACGGAAAGATATTCAAGAACTCAGGAATGAATTCAGGTCAGAGATCCAATCATTGAAGAGCACAATGGAGGGCATTAAAAGAAGATTACGTATGGTGGAGGAGACGATAAATGAAATAGAAACTGTAGAAGAGGAATACAAAGAAGCTGAGGCACGGAGAGAAGAAGGATCTCTAAGAATGAAAGAATATTGAGAGAACTGTGTGACTAATCCAAACAGAACAATATTTGGATTATAGGGGTAGCAGAAGAAGAAGAGAGAGAAAAAGGGATAGAAAGTGTCTTTGAGGAGGCAATTGCTGAAAACTTCCCCAGTCTGGGGAAAGAGACAGTCTCTCAGACCATGGAGATGCACAGATCTCGTAACACAAGGGAACCAATGAAGACAACACCAAGACATATATTAATTAAAATGCAAAGATCATGGATAAGGACAGATTATTAAAAGCAGCCAAAGAGAGAAAAAAGATCACATAAAAAGGAAAGCCCATCAAGATATCATCAGATTTCTCAGCAGAAACATTACAGGCCAGAAGGGAGTGGCATGATGTATTTAATGCAATGAAGGAGAAAGGCCTCAAACCAAGATTCCTTTATCCAGCAAGATTATCATTTAAATTTGAAGGAGGGATTAAACAATTTCCTGCTAAGCAAAAGCTAAGTGGATTTAACTCCCACAACCTACAGTGAATTTTGAAAGGACTGTTATAGATGGAAGTGTTCCTAAGGTTGAATATCTGTCAACAGAAGTAATAAAACCACATTAAAAAAAGTAGAACAGTTACTTACTAAGCAAATGCAAAATTAAATTAACTATTCTCAAAGTCAATCAAGATATAGAAAAAGAGTACACAATATGATACTTAACATACAAAGAATGAAGGAGCAAGTAAAAGGAGGACAAAAAAAATAAAACCTGTAGATTGTGTTTGTAATAGCATATTAAGTTAGTTAAATTGGAGTCTTAGATAGTAAGGAAGTTAACCTTGTACTTTGTTAACCACAAAACTAAAGCCTGCAATGGCAATAAGTACATACCTGTCAATAATCACCCTAAATGTAAATAGACTGAATGCACCAATCAAAATACATAGAGTCACTGAGTGGATAAAAAAGCAAGACCCATCTATATGCTGCCTACAAGAGACTCACATTAAACTCAGAGACATGCACAGACGAAAAGTGAAGGGATGGAAAATGGTATTTCATGCAAGTAATAGGGAGAAAAAAGTAGGAGTTGCAGTACGTGTATCCGACAAAATAGACTTCAAAACAAGTCACAAGAGACAAAGAAGGGCATTACGTAATGATAAAAAAGTCAATCCAACAAGAAGATATAACCATTATAAATATCTTTGTGCCCAACACAGGAGCACCTACACATGTGAAGGAAATAATAACAGAATTAAAAGGGGATATAGAGTGCAATGCATTCATTGTAGGAGACTTCAACACACCACTCACTCTGAAGGACAGATCAACCATACAGAAAATAAGTAAGGAGACAAAGGCACTGAACAACACATTAGAACAGATGGACCTAACAGACATCTGCAGAACCCTACACCCAAAAGCATCAGAATGCACATTCTTCTCAAGTATACATGGAACATTTTCAAGAATAGATCATATCCTAGGCCACAAATAGAGCCTTAGTAAATTCAAAAAGATTGAAATTGTACCAAACAGTTTCTTGGACCACAACGGTATGAAACTAGAAACAAATTATGCAAAGAAAATGAAAAATCCACAAACGCATGGAGGCTTCTCAACATGCTACTAAATAACCAATGGATCAATGACCAAATAAAAACGGAGATCAAGCAACATATGGAGACAAATGAAAACAATAATTCACCACAGAAAAAACTGTGGGATGCAGCAAAGGCCATGCTAAGAGGAAAGTATACTGCAATACAGGCCTACCTCAGGAAAGAAGAACAATCCCATATGAGCAATCTAATCTCAAAATTAACAAAACTAGAAAAAGAAGAACAAATGAGACCCAAAGTCAGTATGAGGAGGGACATAATAAAGATTAGAACATAAACAAATAAAATCGAGAGAATAAAACAATAGAAAGAATCAATGAAAGCAAGAGCTGGTTCTTCGAGAAAACAAACAGAATAGATAAACCCCTCTAGCCAGAATTATCAAGAAAAGAGAGCCTACTCACATAAACATGATCAGAAATGAGAAAAGAAAATTCACTACAGACACCACAGATTTACAAAGGATTATTAGAGAATACTATGAAAAATTATATGCTAACAAACTGGATAAACTAGAAGTAATGGAAAACGTTCTAGAAAAATACAACCTTCCAAGGCTGACCCAGGAAGAAACAGATAATCTGAACAGACCAATTACCAGCAATAAAACTGAACTGGTAATCAAAATCTACCTAAGAACAAATCCCTGGACCAGATAGTTCACCACCTAACTTTTTCAAACATTTAGTGAAGACCTAATACTCATCCTCCTTAAACTTTTCCAAGGAGTAGAAGAAGAGGGAATACTTCCAAACTCATTCATTGAGGCCAGTATCACTCTAATACCAAAACCGTGGAAAACACCACAAAAAAAAAAGAAAATTACAGACCAATGTTCAAATGAACATAGATGCAAAAATACTCAACAAAATATTAGCAAACTGAATTCAAAAATACATAAAAAGGGTCATCCATCATGACCAAGTAGGATTTATTCTGGGGATGAAAGTATGGTACAACATTCAAAAATCTATCAACATCATCCACCACATCAACAAAAAGTAGGACAAAAACCACATGATCATCTTTATAAATGCTGAAAAAGCATTTGACAAAATTCAGCATCCATTCATGATGAAACTCTCAACAAATTTTGTATAGAGGGCAAGTACTTCAACATAATAAAGGCCATATATGACAAACCCACAGCCAACATTATACTTAAAAGCAAGAAGCTGAAAGCTTTTCCTTTAAGATCGGACACAAGACAAGGATGCCCCACTTCTATTCAACATGTTACTGGAGGTCCTATCCACAGCAATCAGACAACAGAAAGAAATAAAAGGCATCCAGATTAGCAAGAAAGAAGTTAAACTGTCCCTTTTTGCAGATGACATGATATTGTAAATAAAAAACCTTAAAGAATCCACTCCAAAACTACTAGATCTAATATCTGAATTCAGCAAAGTTGCAGGATACAAAATTAATACACAGAAATCTGTGGCATTTCTATACACTAACAATGAACTAGCAGAGGTAGAAATTTTGAAAACAATTCCATTCACAGCTGCATGAAAAATAGTAAACTACCTAGGAGTAAACCTAACCAGGGAAGTGAAAGACATATACCTTGAAAACTACAAGACACTCATGAGAGAAATTAAAGAAGATACTAATAAATAGAAACACATCCCATGCTCATGGATAGGAAGAATTAATATTGTCAACATGGCCATCCTGCCTAAACCAATCTACAGATTCAATGCAGTTCCTATCAAAATGCCAACAGCATTTTTCAACAAACTAGAGAAAATCATTCTAAAATTCATATGGAACCACAAAAGACCTGAATAGCCAAAGCAATCCTGAGAAGAAAGAATAAAGCTGGGGGGATTATGCTCCACAACTTCAAGCTCTACTACAAAGCGACTGTAATCAAGACAATTTGGTACTGGCACAAGAACAGACCCATAGACCAATGGAACAGACTAGAGAGCCCTGATATAAACCCAAGCATATACAGTCAATTAATAGATGATAAATGAGCCATGGACATACAATGGGGAAATGACAGCCTCTTCAACAGCTGGTGTTCGCAAAACTGGACAGCTACATTTAAGAGAATGAAACTGGATTATTGTCTAACCTTATACACAAAAGTAAACTCAAAATGGATCAAAGACCTGAATGTAAGTCATGAAACCATAAAACTCTTAGAAAAAAACATAGGCAAAAATTTCTTGGACATAAACATGAGCGCTTCTTCATAAACATTTCTCCCCCGGCAAGGGAAACAAAAGCAAAAATGAACAAGTGGGTCTATATCAAGCTGAAAAGCTTCTGTACAGCAAAGGACACCATCAGTAGAACAAAAATATATCCTACAGTATGGGAGAATATATTAATAAATGACATATCTCATCAGGGGTTTACATCCAAAATATATAAAGAGCTCACGCACCTCAACAAATAAAAAGCAAATAAGCCAACTAAAAATGGGCAGAGGAGATGAACAGACACTTCTCCAAAGAAGAAATTCAGATGGCCAAAAGGCACGTGAAAAGATGCTCCACATCACTAATCATCAGACAAATGCAAATTATAGCTACAGTGAGATATCACCTCACACCAGTAAGGATGTCCACCATGCAAAACACAAACAATGATAAATGTTGGCAAGAATGTGGAGAAAGGGGAACCCTCCTACACTGCTGATGGGAATGCAAATTAGTTCACCCATTGTGGAAAGCAGTATGGAGATTCCTCAAAAAACTCAAAATAGAAATACCATTTGACCCAGCAATTCCACTCCTGGGAATTTATCCTAAGAATGAGCAGTCCAGTTTGAAAAAGACATATGCACCCCTATGTTTATCACAGCACTATTTACAATAGCCAAGAAATGGAAGCAACCTAAGTGTCCATCAGTAGATGAATGGATCAAGAAGATGTGGTATATATACACAATGGAATATTACTAAACCACAAGAAGAAAACAAATCCTACCATTTGCAACAACATGACTGGAGCTAGAGGGTATTATGCTAAGTGAAATAAGCCAGGCGGAGAAAGGCAAGTATCAAATGATTTCACTCATCTTTATGGAGTATAAGAACAAAGCAAAAACTGAAGGAACAAAACAGCAGCAGACTGACAGAACCCAAGAATGGACTAGCAGTTACCAAAGGGAAAGGGACTAGAAAAGATGGGTGGGAAGCCAGGGGTAAGGGGGAAAAAGTGGTATTATGATTAGGAGACATAATGTAGTGCGCAGCACGCGGGGGGCTGTATAACTCAGAGACACAGTGACTGTAATGGGGTATGTGGCGGGGACTTGATGATGTGGGGAGTCTAGTAACCATAATGTTGCACATGTAATTGTAGATTAATGATACCAAAAAATGTCATTTATATACAATCACGTGAGCAACATTGTTTACTAGATTCCCCCATTATCAAGTCCCCACGACATACCCCATTACAGTCACTGTCCATCCACATAGTAAGATGCTATAGCGTCACTACTTGTCTTCTCTGTGCTATACTTCCTTCCCTGGAAATGAGTTTTTTTTTTTAGTAACATTTAAAACCATTAGATTGGCCAAAATTGAATTGCACTTAGGTTTTGAGAGAAGTTCGGCAGGGAGGAAATTGGGACTACAAAATGGTAGCAGGAGGAATCTGTGTTATTAGAAATGTTTGTATCTTAATTGTGGTGCTCACCCTAATCTACACATGTAATAAAATTGCATAGAACTAAATAGGTACATGTATAAAAGGTTCAAATTATATCTAGTAAAGAAGAACCCATGTTAATCTAAAACTCTGGACCAAAGTCCTTAAGGAGAGTACCGTGTAGCTGCTCACTAAGACCTCACAATAATGTTTCTTGGTGAAGTATTGGCTTTAGGTCTTAGCTATGAAAAGATAGTGGTATCACAGAAAGAATTTGTTGTTCTGTATAGCAGAGTAAGACAATATTTAAGAATTCATGGATTGATGAAGAGAAAGGAGGATAGTGTCAAAATAGAGACAAGTAGTAGATTGGAATAACATATAAGGAGTTGAGAGAGGCTGAGTTGAAATAATGAAACAGCAACAGTTTTGGAGACTCAGTAATGTAAGAAGCAGAGAGTGAGAATTTCCTGATGGTGAGTGTGTGGATATACTCCCTTTAAATATCTAGTTGTTTCCTAGCTACCTGTGTACCCACTGCACCCCTCTTCCCCCACTACCCCTTCTTACCTGCCTTGCCACAATACCTCTTGCCTTTACTCTGCCCTGAGTGACTCATGGTCAGAAGAGGGACAGGATCAAGGAAAATCCATATATTCTATAAATGAGTTAATTCAGCTGCAGAACAAAGAGTTCAGAACATACACACACACACACACACACATACACACACAATTCCATTGGAGGAAATCAACCAGAGAATCTCCACATATTTTGGTTTACGTATATATGTGTATCTGAGTATGCAAAGAGTGTGTAGTTAGGATTTTATTATATTTTAATCTTTTTTTTTTACTTTTTAAAATTTTTATTGTGATACAGTTAACATATATAATATTATAGTGATTTCAGTTTCCCTACAAAACGATTCAACAATTATATACAGTACTAAATGCCACAATAAGCATAAATACAATCTGTCACTATACAAAGATATTACAATATTATATATATTCCCTATGCTGTACTTCCATCTCTGGGACTAATTTATAATTTTAAGTTTTATCTCTATATCCCCTTTACCTATTTCACCCATTTCTGCTCCTTCCCCCTGTGGTAACCAACAGTCCATTCATTGTGCTTATGAGTCTGTTTCCGTTTGGTTTGTTCCTTTGCTTTGTTTTCAGCTTCCACATATAAGTGAAACTATATGGCACTTATCTTTCTCTGATGACTTATTTTACTTAGCATAATACCCTCTCCATCCATCCATGTTGTTGCAAATGGCAAGGTTTCATTCTGTTTTATAGCTGAGTAACATTCCACTGTATAAAGTACCACATCTTCTTCATCTATTCTTCTGTTGATGGACAGTTTGGTTGCTTCCATATATTGTCTATTGTAAATAATGCTTCAATAAACATAGCAGTGCATATATCTTTTCAAATTAGTGATTGTGTTTTCTTTAGGTAGAGTCCCAGAAGTAGAATTTCTGGATCATATGGTATTTCTCTTTTTAGTTTTTTGAAAAACCTCTATACTGCTTTCCATAGTGGCTGCACCGTTTGCAATCGCACCAGCCCTGTACAAGGGTTCCCTTTTCTCCACATTCTCACTGACACTTGTTATTTCCTGTCTTTGGATAGTAGCTATTCTGACTGGTGTGAGGTGATATCTTATTATGGTTTTGATTCAAATTTCCCTGTTGATTAATGATGTTGAACACCTTTTCATGTGTCTGTTGGCTGTCTGTATGTCTTTGGAAAAATGTCTATTCATTTCATCTGCCCAAGTTTTAATTGGGTTATTTATTTGATGTTGAGTTGTATGAGTTCTTTATATTTTGGATATTAGCCTCTTATCAGATATATCATTTTCAATGAAAATATATTTTCCTGTACAGTAAGTTGACTTTTCATTTTGTTGATGATTTCCTTTGCTGTGCAAAAGTTTTTAGTTTGAAGTGGTCTCACTTGTTTATTTTTGCTTTTATTTCCTTTATCTGGGAAGACATATCCAGGAAAAAAATAATAACACTGGTGTTCAAGAGTTTACTGCCTATGTTTTCTAGGCATTTTACAGTTTCAGGTCTTACATTTAGGTCTTTAATTCATTTTGAGTTTATTTTTGTGTGTGATGTAAAAATGTGGACCAGTTCCTTTCTTTTGCATGTAGTTGTTGGGTTTTCCCAACACAATTTATTGAAGAGACTGTATTTTCCCCACTGTATATTCTTGTGTCATTTGTCATATATAGGATTGGTTTATTTCTGGGCTTTCTATTCTGTTCCATTGATCTATGTCTCTTTTCCTGTGCTATACTGTACTGATTGATTACTGTAGCATTGTAGTACAGTTTGAAATCAGGGAATACAATACCCAGTTTTGTTCTTCTTTCTTATGATTGCTTAGGCTATCTGAGACCTTTTGTGGTACCACACAAATTTTAGGACTATGTGCTCTAGTTCAGTGAAAAATGCCATTAGTATTTTTGATAGGGATTACATTTAATCTGTATAGTGCTTTGGGCAATATGGCCATTTGTACAATATTAATTAATCCTCTCTGAGCCTTGAATAGCTTTCCATTTACTTGTGTCTTCTTCAGTTTTTCATCAGTACAGGTCTTTCACCTTTACATTTACTCCCAGGTATTTTATTCTTTTTGATTCAAATGTAAATGGGATTGTTTTCTTATTTTCTCTTTCTGCTAGTTCATTATTTGTATATAGAAATGCAACATACTTCTATATTTGATTCTGTATCCTGTAACTTTACTGGATTCATTTATTAACTCTAGTAGTTTTTTGGTGGAGTCATTAGGGTTTTCTATATACAGTATCATGTCATCTGCAAATAGTGACAATTTTACTTCTTTCTTATCAATTTGAATGCCTTTGAGTTCTTTTTCTCACCTAATTGCTATGGCTAGGACTTCTGGCTCTATGTTGAGTAAAAGTGGTAAGAATAGACATCCTTGTCTTATTCCTGATTTTAGAAGAAAAGCTTTCATTTTTTCACCATTGAGTATTATGTTAGTTGTGGGTTTGTCTTATATGTTTGGCCTTTATTATGGTCCCTCTAAAACCAGTTTGTTGAGAGTTTTTATCATGAATAGATGCTGAATTTTGTTAAAAGCTTTTCAGCATGTTGTGAGATGCCCACACAAGTTTTTATCCTTCCTTTATTAATATGGTATATCACATTGACTGATTTGAATATATTAAAGCATCCTTACATACCTGGAATGAATCCCACTTGGTTGTGGTGAGTGATCCTTTTAATGCATTTTTAAAATTTGGTTGCTAATATTTTGTTGAGGAGTTTTACATCTGTGTTCATCAGGGATATTAGTCTGTAATTTTCCTTTTTTGTAGTGTCTGATTTTGGTATCAAGGTGATGCTGGCCTCATAGAATGAATTTGGAAGCTTTTTTTCCTCTCTGATTTTATTTAGAATGGTTTGAGAAAGGTAGGTATTCGATTTTTTTTTAAGTGTTTGGTAGAATTCTCCTGTGAATCCATCTGGTTCTGGAATTTTATTTGTTAGGAGCTTTTTTATTACCAATTGAATTTCATTACTAGTAATTGGTCTAATCAGATTTTCTATTTCCTCCTGGTTCAACCTTGGAATATTGCTAAGAATTTATCCATTTCTTTTAAGTTGCCCAATTTTTTGGTGTATAGATAGGAAGGAATTTAAATTTAAATATTATGTAGCGAAGTGTTCTCAGTAGGCTGAAAGAATCTAAATGGGTATTTAATGATTTTGTGTAATCATTTCTGGCAGTGTTTCATGGAGATTTTCCAGTTCTAGTCTCCCTTTCTTCCTGCCTCAGTAGTGGTACACTTAATTTGCTGTTAAGTAGTGGGGTATTTGCAAGGAAAATGGGAAAACAGGGCTTTTCAGTGTGATTTACTCCAACTCAGCTTTGTAAATTCTAGATCTTTTTTTAAATATAATACAACGCCATGAGCAATGAACATTATCCAGTGGATTCTGGTTTACTAGCTATCTCAGCATCAAGAATAACACTTAAATCCTTATTTTTCATCTAGGAAAAAAGGTGAGGGTCACCAAGGATTACAGGTTTTACTGGGTTACCCTATTCAATGGATTTGCAAATGCAAATGTTAGTAGACTATCAGTGTCTCCCATGGTAGATAATTAAAGGGAAAGGAAGATGTGGCTCCATGTTGATACTATTTAAGTAAGTCTACTGGAAATCCTCCACTTTGGATAGACTCTTCCATAAATTGAAATACTATTTTAACCATGGATGAAATAATGGTGACAAGGAAGAAAAACTTGTTTCAGAAAATTTTAATGAAACAAATGAGGTGTTTTAAATAAGAACTAAATAACTGTTGTCACAAAATATTTTAACTTTAATAGAAAAAAAGCTATTTTAAAGTATAATTAGAAAAATTCCTTGGAAATGAGTTATGACACGCAAAAAGAATTTTTATGTAAGGTGGATGTGTACTTAATGGTTTAAAAATAATACCCTTACTGTATGTAGAAAGTCTCTCAGAGGTCTTTATATTTCCTACTCTTTGTCTTTCATCTTCATTTTTATATCTCTAAAGATTGCTGCTGCATCATTTTTCTCTCTCTGCTGCTATTTTATGACAGTGGTTTCAAAACTGCTCTTAAGAGCCTTAGGAATGCAATACTTATCCTTTGGTTATGAGCACCTGTAGTAAGAGAGGTCTGGTGAGTATCATACCATACTACCAGAGTAGCTTTTCTCCAGTTTTGTTTATCCTTCTAGGCATGATTTTTTTTCTAGTTAAAA
Organism: Smutsia gigantea; assembly: GCA_032199065.1. Lineage (NCBI taxonomy): Eukaryota > Metazoa > Chordata > Mammalia > Pholidota > Manidae > Smutsia > Smutsia gigantea. The sequence goes on along the minus strand of JAVSCE010020835.1, from coordinate 347,988 downwards.
AAAATACATCATTTGGGAATAAATGTGTTGACAAATCGCTAGATCTCTGGTTATAGCATTAGGGAAACTTTATCAACATGCTTTGCTATAAAAAATGATGTCCATCTATAACATATCTTGCTGGAATCCATAAAGTAACATGAAAATCCACATTTTAAAATGTGAGAATGCTTTCAAATGTAAGTCAATGAAAGCATATATGTCTGAAGCTTAATGTAGAATTTGTATTTTTTGTAGCTTCTCGGTTTTAACAAATGGAATTCTAGAAAAATAACACAGTAGGTCTTAGTGGCACTTAAACCCTTAATTTCCAAACAAGGCCCATAGTGAAATAGTAATTGTTTTGTTAGTAATAATATAATAATAATGAATAGTGTTTTAGCTATATTTCAAACTGTGTGAGCTTTCTTCCTTTATTCTTATATGTGAATGTGAGAACTCCATCAGGGCAAATGTTCTGCATCAGCCATATTCATCAGGAGTGTAGCTTTGCATCCAGAAAAAGGAGCTAAAATTGGGTAGATCATGAGAGATCAATATGTTCTACTGACTTCTGAAGTGAATGTTTTCAAGATGTCAAAGGAGAAGCACTGTTTCCAGAATAAAAGGATAATAATCTCATGGTACTCCCGTCTTGCCAGAACATTACTGAAATACTGTATTTTGCTCTTCATATCATACATTAAGAAGAACATTAGCAAAATGGTGTATGATGAAAGGAGATTACCAAGTTCATAAAGAGTGTGAGTCCAGTGGAATACCATGTCGTCTGACAAGCATCAGAAGGGTTTCTGTGCAAAAGTTCTGTCAAGAGAAGCCTTAGAAGATGGTGATAGAAATTTTAGCTTTCTTGAGTCAAAACAGAAGACTGTAAGATAACTGAACCTTATTAGCCAGAGGGCAAAGCTAAGGTTGACAACTGAAAGTGTTATGAGGGAAATTATACTGATAGAAATGAAAATTATGTGCAAATATAAAATAAAAAATAGAAGGTGCTCCCTTCTGAGGACCTACACTTTTTACACACACACACACAACTAGATTTGGGGTTGTATCTGTCCAAAATGTTGGAGAGTAATTCCTATTTGGAATTGGTTTTGTCCTAGATAAATTCAAGGTCCTTTCTAACTCTGACCTCTTATAAATTGCCTTTGAGAAATACATTTTGAATATTTTAGGCCTCTTTACAACTCAAGTATTTAGATAGCCTCTGCTGTGTTATAAACATTAAATTTACATCTTATATATATTATCCATTTTCATGAAGTTCATTTGTTTATTCAATCAACAGATATTTTCTGAGCACTCTCCATCTGGTAACTATGCTAAGCACCAGGCTGGCACAGTTATCTGACAAAGATTAACATTAATGGTAATGTTGGACTAAGGAAGAGGGAAGTGAATGAAGGCTAAGCCTACACAGCACACAGGAATGCATTCTCCTGTGGTCTTTGCTGTAGGCACCTGGAACTTGATCCCACTGGGAGTTTTCTAAGAGCTCCGAAGAATGCATTTAAAAATCATCTCCCCAAGGGACAAAGAGTGAAGACTTTATCCCTGGGGTTTCCTTCCTGTTAGTCAGGGTTGCCACATGGCATGTTCACTGTCATGTATATCCAAGTCATATTTGCATGAGGTTCTGGCAGAGTTTCCTAAGTATTTTAGCCATGTAGTCAGGGAAGCCTCAGTGCAGAAAGAAAAAGCCCCACAGTGTAACTGATGTGTGGTACTACCAAATATACTTTCATGAAGCTAGGTGCTATTGCCATGGCTGGATAAAATGATGACCCTCTTTTCCCTGATTCAGCTCTTATCCATGATAAGAATTTAATCCTTTCTCTTTTACCTTTTTCTGTTCCTCTCTTTACACGTCTCTGATGAGGGATATATCTGCAAATTTTCTTTAGAACGAAATACATATGATCTCTGTCTGTTTGCTTTCCACAAATGAAGTTCAGGAGCATTTTCTAAGGCCTAGGCAGAAATTTTGAGATTACTACTTAAAGGGCACTACAGTAAGCTTTAAGCAAGCTGTCTCTCTACTCAGTTGTTATTTGGTGTGTGCAGCACAGGTGTGTGGGTGCGGTGGTCATGATGTTTGTCTCCTCATTTAGAAAAAAATTATACAGGAATACTAGAGCTTGAGAGAAGGAGGCATAAGATGCCTTGACATTATAGATTCGGTATGGGTTAGCACTCTGGGTATCTTGAAAGAAAATAGATATTAGAAATAAAAGCACATTTAGAAACTGCCATTCCTTTTGTGCCTTTGGGATGTTATATTCCCAAATATGACTCTTAAAAATGTAAATAAACATTATCTTCCTTTGTAGTATTTTGGCTGGAGAACTTTATATGTCATTTGTGGAAACTATATGTGAATTTTGAGGGAGGAAAATGTGCACCCATTCGATGATATTCTATGCTTTGAAATCATTTGTAGTACTAAAACAAGAAGGGAGAACCAAAGTAAATTACCATCACTAACTTCCTTTAGGAATTTAGTTTTTTGTTTGTTTTTTTCCCCAAAATACCAACTTTTGACTATGTAATTAGAATTTTCCTTAATTAAAAAAAATAAATCAAGATGACTTCTAGAATTTGTTAAAAAGTTTTCTTCCATGTGCCATGTTAATCATGGTTGACCTTTCAAAGCCTACAAATTATCAGGACATTCATACATACATTCCTCACAAAACATCACAGTAGAATTGCTTTTGTTGTTCACTTTTGAATAGGAGGATAATGATTTCTAAGAACCATTACTAGAACTGTTATTTCTAACAAGATCCATTACATAACCAGTTAGGTGTTTTCATTTTGAAGTGTATCTGCATTCATATAGGAAAGGAGCAAATGTTTGTGAGATCAGGAGAAAGGCACATGGGGTAAAGAAAAAGAAGGAGAAATCATGACAATGAGACGAATGTGCTGAATCTGCGCAGAATAAAGTTACTAGGAGCAAAAAGAGGAGAAATTACTTCTTTTGGGTATCCCAGCACTTCCAGAGGGAGATAAGAAATGTATATTGACTTTAATGTTCTATTTCTTCAATCTGAAGAAAAATAGCCCTAAATTAGACCCAATCTCCTACTTCTTCCAAAACCAGCTTAGCACCCTAACAAGTTTGCTTCTTTAGGCACAGGAGCAGAAGTTACTGCCCATTACCAGCTGGTCAAACTTAGGTCAGAGGAGTGTTTCATTTAGCCAGCATTCTTACTTGTTTTTTAATCAAAACCAAATGCCTTTTGACTAGCTCTAAACTCTCCTGTTTTCCACATCCTCACCATTGCCACTATTGCCCAGCCCTACTTCACTCATCTAAACACCTCCTTGGTTTTGGGAAGCACTTGAGTTTCAGAGCTTTGATAACAAAGAACAAATCACCTGGAACAAAAACTAGTTATATCTAGGATGTGGAAGAAGTAGCTGGAATCCAGCATTATGACAGAGAGTACTTGACCTAGAGATGGCAGCATTTAGAATAAAGATTATGTTGAGAACCTAAAAGTGGGGGAGTAACTGCTCCTTCAAAGGAAGGAGGATAGGTGACCTTTATAGACTATGTCCTGGTAAGAAATTGGGAAGTGTGGCACCAACTGTGAGAATTGGTGGCCTGAGAGCTTTATGCAGGGAGACTGTTGACCCACCTCCGCCCCACTTCCCTTAGTGGTCTAGGAGGAAAGGAGTTTAAGAGCAATTGCTTCAAAGTCCGGTGTGAAGAAGGCAAGTCATAGATATTTTAACATATGCTCTTGCGGTCTGAGATACCACATATATATTAAATATAAAACACATAATGTTTGTATTAAGGTTTTTTATGTAATGCAACAATGTGATATACTGTGTTAAACATATCATAAATATGTATAACTTACAACACACACTAAACATTTTATTTGCCATGAATATTTAATCTTTATGTCGTGTTTCTTTGGCATTACTTAAGATGAAGCAGTTCTTATAGTTTAATTTGATTGTCAGGATACGCCATTCTTTATCTACACAAATGTTTCAAATTAAATGATATTTTTGAAATAGGAATCCAAAATATATATATTTTTTCCCTGAGAAGTTGATGTAGGAAGTTATTATTAACATTTTCTCTAGTTCTAACAAATTAGTAGGTACAACCAGGCCATCAAAGTAAGTAATATTTGCTGTGGGAGAATAGAAATTATAACTAAAAAGTCAAAATTTATTTAAACATTTGTGAAGTATCAAATTTGCCTGCCTAAGAATTCAAGGGACCTTAAACACCAGTCATCTTCAGAGTCTTTGTATGGTGCACAGAATATATTTTTGTTCCTTGTTGCCTACTTATATCTCCAATTTTATCTTTGCATACTACCTTCTGAACCTTACTCTGACTCCTACTTTATAGAAAAACTTATAGTCCATAAAGATTCCAGCTGTCTTTTGGAGCCTTTGAAAATGTTAATTCCCTCTTGGTTCTTCACCCCTATTTCTATTTTCTCATTAATCAAATTCCTACACATGCTCAGGTGAACTTTTCCTTACAGGGCCAAACAGTAATTATTTTAGGTTTTGTGGTCCATAAAGTCTCTTGTAGCCACTCTTCCTTGCTGTTTTACCAGTAGACCAGAGATACACAATACATAAATGAATGGGGATGATTGTGTTCCAGTAAAACCTTATTTACACAAGCAGGTGGTCCAGTAGTGGGTCATAGTTTGCTGATCCAAGCTTGAGAATTCAAGTATAATCCTTCTGGAATGTGTAGACTGAGCTTCATACTTGAATAGGCATCATAATCTATTGTAATCCTTGGATTAATTTTAAGAATTTCATACTATCTTGTTAGACAAGAGACATTAGAGAGTCCGGAAAATGGCTTTAACCATTTCTCTGTCATAGTAAATGGTAGTTGTCTGTTTGACATAAACGGAGGTGCCTTTGGCTATTTTGGAGACATGAAGAATAGCATGAAGTCATCAACCCTATTTTTAAAAACCTCCAAAAATAGTGTGGAAAAACAATAAAACCAATTTTCATCACTGCCTAAAAGGTCATTATGTCTCAGATGAATAATGTCAGACTGATCTATTCCATCTTCTGAAAAAGAAAAAAAAGTCTTTTTTTTAAGTGGAAAAAACTTGTTGGACGTTTGTTATTATGGACTGAATTCTTTTCCAGACATTTGGGGTTTTTTGGAGGAGGCAATGCAATATATGGGGTGACAGTAGTATTGAGTGGTGTTATAAGTGTTATTTTAAAACTTGTTATGTTTTTTGTTAATCAAAAGCTTTAATAATTCAGAGAGTATACATAATAAATATATAACACCAGGTGGAAAAGATTCAGTTAAGTCCTAAAGGAAAAATAAATTATGATATTTAATTGACATGACAGAAATAAAGATGTTTTGATATAATAAATCACAGGGGAGTGTGTCTGATTGTCTACAAAAAGTAGGCAAATACAAAGTGAAAAGTAAATCCTACGACCTGGTACAGCAAGAACAGTTTCTATGGAAATAGAACAAAAGGTGATTCTATCACAAACATAGAGCCTTATTTGCCAAGATAATTAGAGAGGGTGTAAAAACCCATTTGACCTGGCATATTAAATACCTTTAAATATCCTTCTCACAGCAGCAGAGTGATATACTAGAATTCCCTAATAATTGTCTATGGAACTTAAACTAAAACCCTCACACCGCAGCATGCCCCACGATGCCCTGCAAGATCTGGCCCAGTGGGCCTCTCTCATAAACGTCTTCACCTCCATTGCTTGCAGAGTTCAGTTTCACCAGCCTGTTGGCTGTTTTAGAAAACAAGATCTTTTCACCATGGGGCTTTCGTCTTGCTAATTAACAAGCTCTTTATCTGTATTTTTGCTCCTTCTCTTCACTGAGGTCTGTGATTAAATGTTACTTTCTTAGAAAACTTTTACTAACCACGTTTGACGAGCCCCCACTCCTACTCCATTGCAAACCCTACGTAGACTATTTTATTTTTCTTCATTACACGTATCAGTATCTACTGTTATATTATTTATGGAGTTGTTTTATAGCTTGAATTTCCAGTAGACTCTTTGCTCCATTAACACCACGGACTTTCTCTCTTGTTCTTTTTTCCTATTGCTGAGAATGTCATTGGCATCATATAGGACAAAATAAATATTTGTTGAAGGGATGACCATTTGTAAATAGCCATTTGGATTAAAATCTCAAGAAAAATTTGCCTTCTACAATGAAACTATCTGTAATAGTTTCAATGTATTTAAATGAGTTATTGAGGGACATTTAGGAACATGATGGAAACTGAGTTTATGTAAGGTGGTTCATTAGATAAAAAGGTAGCGATTAGGTGACCTCTTTTTATTCCCTTCTTAGGTTTATTCCTCTGTGTTTTCTCAGCAGCCTCTTATCCCCTCTCTTCCAGAGAAATGTCCTAATGTTTTTTTTTTTATTCTGACACATTTAAAATGTCCAAGATTATAGTAGAAATGGACTTTCTTTCAACTTGTAAAAATTTGTATGGAATTATTTCAGAATAAAGCATAAAATGTTGAAGCCATTTGTAAAATTTCAGTTAAAGACTTTAACAGGTGGAAGACATTTTTTCTAATGCACCATGTTGCAGATAGTAAGCTGTAAAAGCTCAAGCATATAATGAACACAAGCTCTGATAAAATAATTCATGATAACTTTTTGTTTTTAATTTATTGTACCATATCGGTTTTATTTTATTTTATTTTATTGAATAGTTTATTTTGGTATCATTAATCTACAATTACATGTGCAATATTATCGTGATTAAACTACCGCCTTCTTTAGGTCCCCCCCCCAACAACACCAAAACAGTCAGTGTCATCAGCATAGTGAGATGCTATAGAGTCACTACATGTCTTCTCTGAGTTGTACAGCCCTCCCCGTGCCCCCCTAACATTACATCTTCTAATCGTAATGCCCATTTTTCCCCCTTGTCCCTCCCTTCCCAACCATCCTCCCCAGTCCCTTTCCCTTTGGTAACTATTAGTCCCTTCTTGGGTTCTGTGAGTCTGCTGCTATTTGTTCCTTCAGTTTTTCTCTTAGTTCTTATACTCCACATATGAGTGAAATCATGTGACACTTGTCTTTTTTGGCTTGTCTTATTTTACTGAGCATAATACCCTCTAGCTCCATCTATGTTGTTGCAAATGGTAGGATTTGTTTTCTTCTTATGGCTGAATAATATTCCATTGTGAATATGTACCACCTCTTCTTTATCCGTTCATCTACTGATGGACACTTAGGTTGCTTCAATTTCTTGGCTATTGTAAATAGTGCTGCGATAAACATAGGGGTGCATATGTATTTTTCAAACTGGGCTACTGCATTCTTAGGGTAAATTCCTAGGAGTGGAATTCCTGGGTCAATTGGTATTTCTATTTTGAGTTTTTTGAGGAACATCCATACTGCTTTCAACAATGTTTGAAATAATTTGCATTCCCACCAGCAGTGCAAGAGGATTCCCTTTTCTCCACATCCTCGCCAACATTTGTTGTTGTTTGTTTTGGATGTTGACTATCCTCACTGGTGTGAGGTGGTATCTCATTGTGGTTTTAATCTGCATTTCCCTGATGATTAGTGATGTGGAGCATCTTTTCATGTGCCTGTTGACCATCTGAATTTCTTCTTTAGAGAAGTGTCTATTCATGTCCTCTGCCCATTTCTTAATTGGATTATTTGCTTTTGTTTGTTGAGGTGTATGAGTTCTTTATATATTTTGTATGTCAACCCCTTATCAGATACATCATTTATGAAAATATTCTCCCATACTGTAGGATGTCTTTTTGTTTTACTGATGGTGTCCTTTGCTGTACAGAAGCATTTCAGCTTGATATAGTTCCACTTGTTCATTTTTGCTTTTGTTTCCCTTGCCCGGGGAGATATGTTCATGAAGAAGTCGCTCATGTTTATGTCCAAGAGATTTTTGCCTACATTTTTTCCTAAGACTTTTATGGTTTCATGACTTACATTCAGCGTTTTGATCCACCTTGAGTTTACCTTTGTGTATGGGGCCAGACAGTAGTCCAGTTTCATTCTCTTACATGTAGCTGTCCAGTTTTTCCATCACCAGATGCTGAAGAGGCTGTCATCTCCCCATTGTATATCCAAGGCTCCTTTATCAAATATTAATTGACTGTATATGTTTGGCTTAATGTTTGGATTTTCTATTGTGTTCCACAGGTTTGTGGGTCTGTTTTTGTGCCAATACCAAATTGTCTTGATTACTGTGGCTTTGTAGTAGACCTTGAAGTCAGGAAGCGTAATTCCCCCTGTTTTATTCCTCCTTCTCAGGATTGCTTTGGCTATTCGGGGTCTTTTGTGGTTCCATATGAATTTTAGAATTATTTGTTCCAGTTCATTGAAGAAAGCTGTTGGTAGTTTGATAGGGATTGCATTGAATCTGTAGATTGCTTTAGGTAGTATAGTCATTTTGACAATATTTATTCTTCCTAGCCAAAAGCACGGGATGCATTTCCATTTGTTAGTGTCCTCCTTAATTTTTCTTAGAAGTGTCTTGTAGTTTTCAGAGTACAGGTCTTTCACTTCCTTCGTTAGGTTTATTCCTATGTATTTTATTCTTTTTGATGCAACTGTGAATGGAATTGTTTTTCTGATTATTCTTTCTGTTAGATCATCGTTAGTATATAGGAAAGCAACAGATTTCTGTGTGTTAATTTTGTATCCTGCAACTTTGCTGAATTCAGATATTCTAGTAGTTTTGGATTGGAGTCTTTAGGGTTTTTTATGTATAATATCATGTCATCTGCAAATAGTGACAATTTGACCTCTTCTTTACCAATCTTGATGCCTTGTATGTCTTTGTTTTGTCTTATTGCTGTGACTAGGACCTCCAGTACTATGTTGAATAACAATGGAGAGAGTGGGCATCCCTGTCTTGTTCCCGATCTTAGATGAAAAGCTTTCAGCTTCTCGCTGTTAAGTATGATGTTAGCTGTGGGTTTGTCATATATGGCCTTTATAATGTTGAGGTACTTGCCCTCTATACCCATTTTGTTGAGAGTTTTAATCATGAATGGATGCTGAATTTTGTCAAATGCTTTTTCAGCATCTATGGAGATGATCATGTGGTTTTTCTTCTTCTTTTTGTTGATGTGGTGGATGATGTTCATGGATTTTCGAATGTTGTACCATCCTTGTATCCCTGGGATGAATCCCACTTGATCATGGTGTATGATCCTCTTGATGTATTTTTGAATTCGGTTTGCTAATATTTTGTTGAGTATTTTTGCATTCAAGTTCATCAGGGATATTGTTCTGTACTTTTCTTTTTTGGTGAGGACTTTGCCCGGTTTTGGTATTAGAGTGATGCTGGCTTCATGGAATGAGTTTGGAAGTATTCCCTCCTCTTCTATTTTTTGGAATACTTTAAGGAGAATGGGTGTTATTTCTTCTCTATATGTCTGGTAGAATTCAGAGGAGAATCCATCTTGTCCGGGGTTTTGTACTTGGGTAGTTTTTTGATTACCGCTTCAATTTTGTTGCTGGTGATTGGTCTGTTTAGTTCTTCTGTTTCTTGTTTGATCAGTTTGGAAGGTTGTATTTTTCTAAGAAGTCGTCAATTTCTTCTATGTTTTCCTGCTTATTAGCATATAGATTCTCATAATATTCTCTACTAAATCTTGGTATTTCTGTGGGATCCGTCATGATTTTTCCTTTCTCATTTCTGATTCTGTTTATGTGTGTAGATTCTCTTTTTCTCTTAATGAGTCTGGCTAGGGGTTTATCTATTTTGCTTATTTTTTCAAATATCCTGCTCTTGATTTTATTGATTTTTCTATTGTTTTATTCTTCTCAATTTTATTTATTTCTTCTCTGAACTTTATTATTTCCCTCCTTCTGGTGACTTTGGGCCTCATTTGTTCTTCTTTTTCCAATTTCAGTAATTGATTCTTTAGACTTTTCATTTGCGAGTGTTCTTTCTTTAGATAGTCCTGGATTGCAATATACTTGCCTCTTAGAACTGCCTTTGCTGCGTCCCACAGAAGTTGGGGCTTTGTGTTGTTGTTCTCATTTGTCTCCATATACTCTTTGATTTCTGTTTTGATTTGGTCATTAACCCATTCATTAATTAGGAGAATGTTGTTAAGTCTCCATGTATTTGTCAGCCTTTTTGTTTTCTTTCTAAAATTTAATTCTAGTTTTATACCTTTATGATCTGAGAAGTTGTTTCGTAGAATTTCAATATTTTCGACTTTACTGAGGTTCTTTCTGTGGCCTAGTATGTGGTCTATTCCGGAAAATGTTCCAGGTGCACTTGAGAAGAATGTGTATCCTGTTGCTTTTGGGTGTAGAGTTCTGTAGATGTCTATTAGGTCCGTCTGTTCTAATGTGTTGTTCAGTGCCTCTATGTCTTTCCTTATTTTCTGTCTTTTTGATCTGTCCTTTGGAGTGAGTGGTGTGTTGACGTCACCTAAAGTGAATGCATTGCTGTCTATTTCCTCCTTTAATTCTGTTAGTATTTGCTTCACATATGCCAGCACTCCTCTGTTTTGTGCGTATATATTTTTAATGGTTATATCTTCTTGTTGGATTGACCCCTTTATCATTATGTAATGTCCTTCTTTATCTCTTGCTACTTTCTTCGTTTTGAAGTCTATTTTGTCTGATACAAGTGCTGCAACACCTGCTTTTTTCTCCTTGTTGTTTGCATGAAATATCTTTTTCCATCCCTTCACTTTTAGTCTGGGGATATCTTTGCATTTGATTTGAGTTTCTTGTAGGCAGCATATAGATGGGTCTTGCTTTTTTATCCATTCTGTTACTCTGTGTCTTTTGATTGGTGCATTCAGTCCATTTACATTTAGGGTGATTATCGATAGATATGTAATTATTGCCATTGCTGGCTTTAGATTTGTGGTTACCAAAGGTTCAGGGGTTGCTTCTTAACTATCTAACAATCTAACTTAACTTTCTTGTTAAGTAATTGTAAACACTGTCTGATGTTTCTTTATTTCTCTCCCTTCTTATTCTTCCTCCTCCATTCTTTATATGTTAGGTGTTTTTTTCTTTGCCTTTGGTTAGTATTTGGATGGTCTGCTTTCTTTGCTATGATTTTATTTTCTCTGGTGACATCTTTTTAGCCTTAGGAGTGCTTCCCTCTAGATCAGTTCCTTTAAGATGTCCTATAGAGGTGGTTTATGGGAGGCAAAGTCTCTCAGCTTTCGCTTGTCTGGAAATTGTTTAATCCCTCCATCATATTTAAAGGGTAATCGTGCTGGATACAATATTCTTGGTTCGACGCCTTTCTGTTTCATTACGTTGAATATATCATGCCATCTCTTCTAGCCCGTAAGGTTTCTGTTGAGAAATCTGATGTTATTCTGATGGGTTTTCCTTCGAAGGTGATCTTTTTTTCTTTCTCTAGCTGCCTTTAATACTCTGTCCTTATCTTTGATCTTTGCCATTTTAATTAGTATGTGTCTTGGTGTTGTCTTCCTTGGGTCCCTTGTGTAGGAGATCTGTGGGCCTCCATGGACTGTGAGACTATTTTCTTCCCCAACATGGGGACGTTTTCAGCAATTATTTCTTCAAGGACACTTTCTATCCCTTTTTCTCGCTCTTCTTCCTCTGGTACTCCTATAATGCGAATATTGTTCCGTTTGGATTGGTCACACAGTTCTCAATATTCTTTCATGCCTAGAGATCCTTTTTTCTCTCTCTGCCTCAGGTGCTCTGTATTCCTGTTCTCTGATTTCTATTCCATTAACAGTCTCTTGCATCTCATCCAGTCTGCTGCTAAGCCCGTGGATGGCTTGTCTCATTTCTGCATTGTCTTTCCTGACTTCCCTCACTTCCTCCCTCAGCTCTTGAATATTTCTCTGTAGATCCATCAGCATGGTTATGACTTATTCTGAATTCTTTTTCATGAAGATTCTGCATTTCTATCCCTTCAGGTTCCCTCTCAGGTATTTTCTGGGTCTGGGTGATTTTGTCTGTACCATATTCCTCTATATTTTCATGCTGATAGAAGTGGTTGCTGGTAGGTGCCACGTATGTCAGCTGGGCTCTTTAAGACCTAAAAAAAAAAAACAAGAAAAACAAACAAACAAACAAGCAAAAAAAAAATGAAAGAGAAAGCAAAAAGAAAAAGAAGAAAGAAAGAAAAGAAAGAAAAGAAAGGGAAAACAAAACAAAAAAAGAAACGCCCACCCGGAGTGGATTTTTTAAGGATGCTGTAGGTGTTGCTGTTGCTCCACTACTCCACAGCTGCCTCGGTGCCGCTCTTTGTAGCTCTGGCTGGGGCGGAAACGAATGGAAGCTGTTGTTCTCTGTATAAGTTTTAGTGTGGCTGCTACCTTTTCTAAGTCACCAGCCACGGGGTCTGAAATTCCTCAGGACTCCCAGTCCGCTGGGCTCAGCGTGCCAGGGTGATGGGGTTCCCTCGCTGGGCCCCCCGCCTCTCCAAGACCACTACAAACCGTGTACGCTTTTCTCTTGTCCTGGGGTGCTGGCTGCACAGACCCGGGCACATTCCCAGCTCAAAACCTGCACCTTCTGCCTCTCCAATGTCCGATGCACCACGCAATGTGTCAGTGCTCCTGACGCAGATCACCGGGCCTGGTTATTTCGTGGGCCTGTTCTTCCACTGCCTCTCGGCTCTGGATTCCCTCTCCTCCTGTGGGTGCTGGGGTGGGTAAGTGCCTGGGTCCCGCCAGTTGTGGCTCCGTATCTTACCCGCCTTGCAGTGTGCCGAGTCCTCTCAGGTGTAGCTGCACGCTGTGCACTTTCCTGTGTATTGTGGTCTCTCTTTTAGGAATAGTTGTATTTGCTGTATTTTCGTATATTTATATAGTTTCAGGAGGAAATTTCCGCTGCCCTGCTCATGCCGCCATCTTCCCCGAACCTACCATGTAGGTTTTAAGGCACACAATTAGGAAATAAAAACTGTTAATTTAGAAAATTGGAAAAGTTTATTTTCAATGTTAGAATACCAAGAATTCTAGCTCTACGTGAATTGCACTATTTGTTGGAAAAAGAAAAAAGCTTCCTTACACTGTTCTACCTCTGTGATTATCGACATTCTTGGTATGCCAGAAACTAATTTAGCCCTGACTATATTCTGCTTGAGTTCAAAATTATAACTTCTACTTGTAGAATTTACATACAATTCAGTAAATCTATTCCCTCATTTATTTACGTAAGGATATATATTTCAAGATATTGATGTTTAAAAATCTAATAAATGTTCCTTAAATATATTCTGGTTTAAAACAGGTATCACTGTTACAACTTATGCTACTAGTAAAAGTGAATATAAGTGACATAATCTTATTTCACTTTTGTTTGGTAATAATGTACACTTCAATTCTCAGTAAGCTTATATGTAAAAACCACCAAGGACCTTTAAAATTATGAGACAATCAGTGAAATCATATATGAAGTCAGTGATGCATAAAGATGTCTGCCTGCTTGTACTATTGCATAGCAGAATCTCTTACCTAGTATTTCTCTCATCCTTTTAGGCCTTACAACCTTCATGCAGTCATTTTCTCAAATTTATGTGAATATAAACCATCTCTTCCATAATACATGGCTTTAGGACCATTTGGCATTAGCTTGCTTTTTCTTTTAGGCATTCTTTTTCTTCTTTCTTTTTGTTTTTCTTCTTCTTTTTAATGACAAAGGACCTTCAAAAGCAGCAAGCATTCCTTGATTATATCTAGCTATCCATGAAGATTTCTCTGGTTGCACACTGAGAAAACCCCATAATTGTGGGTTATTTATGGTAAAAGCACTGCTATTTCAGGGAATTACATTATGGTTTACACTAAAAATAAAAGGGCAACACGTTTTACATGCTGGTAGTTGCTTTCCCTTGATAGACGCCCTTGCTTTTTCTATGGGCTTAAATTTATCCCTCACCATCTGCTCTTCAAGTACTCCAGAAAATACAATATTGCATTTTGAATTCCCTTGAAAGTAAGTTATTCTTCTCCCTACAGATTTCCTTGTCAGATTCACAGTCTTACCTGCATACAAATCCCAATATTTGGGAAGCTTCAGTAATTTTGTGCTTCAATTTAGAGAAAAGTTGTGAGAGCATCCAGGCAAATACTCCCATAATGCTTTGGGCATGATTGAGGGGATGACAGTATTTTGTTTTAATGATACCTTTTTAAAATGTTATTGCTGAAGCCGGTAGTTTTTTTCCTTTATTATTTACTCATTCTTTCAACAACAAAAATATTGAAATATTTTTCCTTGAAAGAGTTTGGAAAGAATTATACTAACCATACTCACATAGAATAAGTCATATGTTGCAAAATTTGTAGGACACTGAAAGGACACTTACTGATACAATATCGGTCCAGGTGGTATAAACTAAAACTCTGGTCTTAGATATTTTGCCCTTTAGTTTCTTTTGGAAGTAATCATAGTAACGTTTATATGATTAATTTCTCCCCTGTTACAAAATATTGTCCTGAACCAGTATTTTTCTAGGCATTTTGACTTTGCCTTTTCACATTCACCAAAGTCCTATTCATTTCAGTCATTGGGCTCTTTAAACAGGGAAAGAAGATGCATCACTTGCACTTGGTATTGGTAACATCCAGAAATTTCAAACCATTATCATGTAGATAATCTTAATGTGACAACAACCAAAGAGTCCTTGTGTATCATTAATTAGTCCTCAAAACACTCACATTCAAAAATGTAACTGGAGGTTACTGTGGAACTTATAGACATCTAAAAATGGTAGAGTTGGTGTGTCAGGAATTAGTGAATGGCTGAGAAAGTGAAAGAGTTTGCATGAGAGTGGCTTATCTTGGGATCAGCTGAACCTGATAAGACTTCCCTGATTGTTCATTTGTGAAATAGTAGGATCAGACTTGATGTGGCTCCCATCACCTTTCCACTGTGACTCTGACTGCAGCTCTTCTTATTCTCTGTAGGCACAGAACAGGCAAGTGTGTTCAGTGCCAGAAGAGAGGGAGGATGCAAAAGCCCCCCTGGTAACTCTCAGGCTAAGGTCATCTGAGAGAGAAACCAGCATGTTACCCTGATTTTTGACCTCACTACTCTGCAGGTGCACCACAGAGAATCTTAGTTTGCCAAGGGCATTATTTTAGTGAAGAACAAATCACCATTTTTGGCACTTACTGTTTCTATTTTCTTTGTTTGTAATTATATAACAAATTTGAAAAAAAACTTTTATTTTCATACTATTATTTTTTAGAAGAATTTGTCTAGAATCATATAATATTAAGGCTGAATGAGACCTCAAAAGCAATCTACTCTTTTTCTAATGCATAAATCCCTTTATATCACCACAAACATGATTTATCAACGCAAGCACTTTAAATGACTGGAATTTATTGCCTGAAAGTTATGTACTTACTTCCAGGTTACTTAGTGGAATGTCCCATTTCACTTTACAGTTTTAAGTATAATTTTTTTTAATGTTGAGTTGAAATCCCTACCTCTCACCTCTCTGTAATCTGAACCCATTACTCCTAGTTTTGCCTTCTAGAAGTTCATAGAAAAAAAGCTGTCATTTACATGTAACCTTTAACATATTTGAATTCATCTACTGTATACTCACAAAGTCCTGCTTAAATAATCATTCCAAGTTTCTGCAACCATTTTAAAAAGAATTCAAGGATACACAGATTTTTAAGAAAAAGGAAATTTTAGAAATCATCTGTTTTTTTGTACAAAGATATTACAAAATAGTGATTCTGGAAATGATAGTAATAAAGTTCATAGTAAGATCTTTAGTTCGGTCTCCTTATGCCTGTGATTCTTGAACAGGGGACTCCTCTTCCTGGAGTTATGTGAACTGAAAGAACCAAACAGCAACAGACTCCCAGACTCCCAGAGGGGCTAACAGTTACCAAATGGGAGGGGTGTGGGAGGGCAGATGGGGAGGGAGGGAGAAGCGGATTGAGGGGCATTATGAGTGGTACATATGGTATGTGGAAGATCATGGGGAAAGACAGTGTAGCACAGAGAAGGCAAATAGTGACACAGTGGAATCTTACTATACTGTGGGGTTGTGACTTCAGTGGGGTATGGGGGGGACACGATAACATGGGTGAGTGTAGTAACCATGTTTTTTGTGTGAAACCTTCAGAAGGGTGTATATCAATAATATCTTAATAATATATGTATATAAAAGATCTCACATGCCTCAACACACAAATGGCAAATAACCCTATTAAAAAATGGGCAGAATATCTGAACAGACACTTCTCCAAAGAAGAAATTTTGATGGCCAATAGGAACATTAAAAGATGTTCCACATCGCTTATTATCAGGGAAATCCAAATTAAAACCACAATGAGATATCACCTCACACCAGTTAGGATGGCTAACATCGAAAAGACTAGGAAGAACAAATGCTGGTGAGGATGCGGAGAAAGGGGCACCCTCCTACACTGCTATTGGGAAAGTAAAGTAGTTCAACCATTGTGGAAAGCAATATGGAGGTTCCTCAAATAACTCAAAATAGAAATTCCGTTTGACCACTCTTAGGAATTTACCCAAAGAAAGCAAGATCTCAGATTCAAAAAGACATATTCACCCCTATTTTTATCGCAGCACTACTTACAATAGCCAAGATATGGAAGCAACCTAAGTGTCCATCAGTAGATGAATGGATAAAGAAGAGGTGGTACATATACACAATGAAATACTATTCAGCCATGAAAAGAAAAGAAATCCTACCATTTGAAACAACATGGTTGGAGCTAGAGGGTATTATGCTCAGTGAAATAAGTCAGGCAGAGAAAGAGAAATACCAAATGATAACCCTCATTTCTAGAGTATAAGAATGAAACAAAACTGAAGGAACAAAATAGCAGCATACTCACAGACTACCAGAAGGGACTAGTGGTTACCAAAGCGAAGGTATAGAGAACGATGGGTGGGGAGGGAGGGAGAAGGGGACTGAGGGGTGTTATGATTAGTTCACATGTTATGAGGGGGATCATGGGGAAGACAGTGTAGCACAGAGAAGACAAGCATTGACTGGCATTTTACTACACTGATGGGCAGTGACTTCAATGGGGTATGGGGGGGACTCTATAATATCAGTGAATGTAGCAACCACCTTGTTTTTCTTGTGAAACCTTCATAGGAATGTATATCAATAATACCTTAATAAAAAAAGAAAAAATTACATAGAAGACAGCAGTGACAGAAAGGATGATGACAACCTGTATAAAAAACCTGCTCTGCCAGATTCTCTTCAGTGTAGCACTCAAACATAGTTTTGCTTAAGTCCATTTTGTGTTTCCTTGCATGTTTTAGTTGGCTTTTATTTCTGACCTGTGTGCCCATGTTAGGGTAGACCACAAGGCACACCTCTGCTGGGGAGTCCCATCTAGGCCAAAGAGGTCCACCTCAGCTTGTAGATAGCCCCAAGGACTTTCTGAGTCTTCCCTAAAACCCAGTGAGTTTCCTCCACTGAGCAGCAATTTGGATGGGAAAACATACAATTAGAAGTTCTTTCTCTGCCATTTTTAATGTATGTATATCTTCTCTAATCCTCTTGCAAGTTTTTCAACCCAGAAAATGTCTTTCTCAAGCACCAGGGAGCCATTGCTTGGAAATGAAATCATCAAAGAAGATAGTGCTCCTATCTCCCAGTCTTTGTGAGGTGGGGCGATCAGAGCCTAACTTCCTTGGGTACTCATTTTCAAGACCGGATAGCTTACTTAGTCACAGAGAAAAACATTTGCAACATCCAAAATAATTCAATGTTCTGGACACATCCCATTGACCAGGCTTTCCATTAACATCTTCCAGTACTTTTCCACTAGCTCACTCCAGCACTTAAGAACTCTCTATCTTTTATTTCATTGAAGTTGATTTCCATCTCTCTCCCCAGTTGCAAAGCCTGAAGTCTTTTTTGCCTGTTTAACTTGGTCTGGTGCAGTTTTTATTTTGACAGTATTTTTAAAGTAACCCTCAACTTCTCATACTCAAAGGATAAATAGCAATGGTAATTTCAGGTACCACAGTGCATCATAAGTCACAGAATAAGTTATTGAGCTCTCCTAATTTTTCAAAGAGGAAATGGACAATTACTGTCTTAGAGTTTTGACATGCAGGGAAAAGGAAACTTCTCATACTTTCAACAGTTAATGGTTTTGAAACTTGTCTTTTCTCCAACCATTTAATGTCACTATCCAGAGAACTCTTAACTTTCAAATTAGTTTCAGTACTTCCCAAATATCATAGATACATTTAACAGTAAGGATAGAGAGAAGAAAGCCGACAGGAGCAAAACTATATTAAAAATGTTTAGAAAAGGCTATAAGAAGCAATTTAAGCTATATTCTTCAAATTTGAAAAGACAGCCATAGACTAAGGAAATTAAAATAAATATATAGCATTTGCTTTTAACTTCGTACATTAACATTCAGTACATTTTTATTTTGACCTGTTACCTATCAGCACTCTTTTCCTCAAAACCTTGACGTTTTAATAGTATAAAATAAAGATAAGTAAATAATAGATAGTTACCAGTGTGATCCAACTTTGCCTTATTTTTAATTACTTTTTCTTTTCAGGTTCCCTTTGGTTTAACAGCTTCAGTTTTGCACTTGACAATGACATTGACAGTGATATAATTAATTATAAACAGATACTGTTTTAAAGGTATTATATGTAAGAATGGAAAAAATGCAACTTTTCTATATATAGAATAAGTAGTCATTTATTTTTCATTTTAAGCCTACCCTACTATGGGTTCATTTCATGTGCCACAATTGAAAACAATTTATTTGAATAAATTTAAGAAACATAGCCCAAAAGTAGAAATTTGACAACTTCCTCTGCTTGGAACTAGATGACTTCCAAATCCAGCTTGGTAACACTTGGCTCATTCCAGTGTAAATTAGAAAGAAAGTAAAAGGTATCAAAACAATTTAGGAGCTTCCTACCACCAAGGGCATAGCAATTATTTAACAGTTTGAAACATATTTAAAAGTACAACAATTAGAATTCCTCTACCAGAGAAATTCCTTTTCAAACACTGAATAGCATTTTTTCCTATACATCACTTTTATAGCAGTCGGGCTTGATGTTATGCAAGTATTTGTTTTAGAAGTAGCCAAAATTCTCAGAGCCTTTCAGTGGAATCTTAATTAATTTTTTAAAACAAATTTGCTTTTTCTTAAATTGCATCTGTATTCAAGAGAGTCTCAGAAGTTTAACTTAAGAACTATGAAGTGTGTATTACTAACTGTTCATTTCAGTGTTGGAATTCTTTTTTCCTCCTGGCTAATTGGTTTCCACCATTACTGTTTGAATAATGTGCATAAACCACCATCGAAATATAGAAAAGTTCTATGAGTATTTAATGTTTACTGTATGTGTGTTACTGATATTATGAAAACACTTGTTTACTTGAAAGGTTTTTTTTGTCTTTATTTTTTATTACTATTTTTTTTTATTTTGGAGTCATTAATATACAATCGCATGAGCGACATTATGATTAGTAGATTCTCCCCATTATCAAGTCCCCACCACACACCCCATTACAGTCACTATCCATCAGTGTAATAAGATGCTATAGAGTCACTACTTATCTTCTCTATGCTATACTGCCTTCCCTCTGCCTCCAACACGTAAAGTGTGCTAATTGTAATGCCCCTTATTCCCCTTATCCCTCCAATCCCATCCACCCTCCCCAGTCCCTTTCCCTTTGGCAACTGTTTGTCCATTCGCGGATTCTGTGAGTCTGCTGCTGTTTTGTACCTTCAATTTTTGCTTTGTACTTATACTCCACAGATGAGTGAAATTATTTGGTACTTATCTTTCTCTGCCAGGCTTATTTCACTGAGCATAATACCCTCTCACTCCATCCATATTGTTGCAAATGGTAGGATTTGTTTTCTTCTTATGGCTGAATAGTACTCCATTGTGTATATGTACCACCTCTTCTTTATCCATTCATCTACTGATGGACACTTAGGTTGCCTCCATTTCTTGGCTATTGTAAATAGTGCTGCGATAAACATAGGGGTGTATATGTGTTCTTAAAAGTGGGCTCCTGCATTCTTAAGGTAAATTCCGAGGAGTGGAATTCTTGGGTCAAATGGTATTTCTATTTTGAGTTTTTGAGGAACTTCCATATTGCTTTCCACAATGTTTGAACTAATTTACATTCCTACCAGCAGTGTAGGAGGGTTCCCCTTTCTCCACATCCTCGCCAACGTTTGTTGTTGTTTGTCTTTTGGATGTTGGCCATTCTAACTGGTGTGAGATGATATCTCATGGTGGTTTTAATTTGCATTTCTCTGATGATTAGCAATGTGGAGCATCTTTTCATGTGCCTGTTGGCCAGTTTAATTTCTTCTGTGGATAAGTGTCTCTCCATATCCTCCACCCATTTTTTAATAGGATTATTTGCTTTTTGGGTATTGAGGCATGTGAGTTCTTTATATATTTTGGATGTTAACTCCTTGTTAGATATGTCATTTACAAATATATTGTCCCATACTGTAGGATGCCTTTTTGTTCTGCTGATGGTGTCCTTTGCTGTACAGAAGCTTTTAAGCATGACGTAGTCCAATTTGTTAATTTTTTATTTTGTTACCCTTGCCTGAGGACATGCATTCAGGAAAAGGTTTCTCATGTTTACATTCAAGAAATTTTTGCCTCTGTTTCCTTCTAAGAGATTTATAGTTTCATAACTTACATTCAGGTCTTTGATCCATTTTAAGTTTACTTTTGTGTATGTGGTTAGACAATAATCCAGTTTCATTCTCTTGCATGCCACTGTCCAGTTCTGCCAACACCAGTTGTTTAAGAGGCTGTCATTTCCCCATTGTATGTCCATGGCACCTTTATCTTATCTTAATTGACCATATATGCTTGGGTTTATATCAGGGCTCTCTATTCTGTTCCATTGATCTATGGGTCTGTTCTTGTGTCAGTACCAAATTTCCTTGATTACAGTGGCTTTGTAGAAGAGCTTGAAGTTGTGTAGTGTGACCCCCCCACTTTATTCTCCCTTCTCAGGATTACTTTGGCTATTTGGGGTCTTTTGTGGTTCCATATGAATTCTAGAACGATTTGCTCTGGTTTGTTGAAGAAAGCTGTTTGTATTTTGATAGGGATTGCATTGAATTTGTAGATTGCTTTAGGCAGGATGGCCATTTGGACAATATAAATTCTTCCTATCCATGAGCATGGGATTTGTTTTTATTTATTGGTGTCTTCTTTAACTTCTCTCATGAGTGTCTTGTAGTTTTCAGGGTATAGGTCTTTCACTCCCTTGTTTAGGTTTTTTGCTAGGTATTTTATTCTTTTTGATGCAATTGTGAATGGAATTGTTTTTCTGATTTCCCTTTCTGTTAGTTTCTTGTTAGTGTATAAGAATGCAACAGATTTCTTTGTATGAGTTTTGTATCCCGCAACATTGCTGAATTCAAATATTAGATCTAGTAGTTTTGGAGTTGATTCTTTAGGGTTTTTTATGGACAGAATCATGTCATCTTCAAACAGGGACAGTTTAACTCCTTCCTTGCCAATCTGGATGCCTTTTATTTCTTTGTGTTGTCTGATTGCCATGGCTAGGGCCTCCAGAACTATGTCGAATAAAAGTGGAGAGAGTGGGAATCCTTGTCTTCTTTCCGATCTTAAAGGAAAAGCTTTCAGCTTCTTGCTGTAAGTATGATACTGGCTGTATGTTTGTCATATATGGCCTTTATTATGTTGAGGTACTTGCCCTCTATACCTATTTTGTTGAGTTTTTATCATGAATGGATGTTGAATTATGTCAAATGCTTTTTCGTTATCTGTGGAGATGATCATGTGGTTTTGTCCTTTTTGTTGACATGGTGGATGATTTTTATGGATTTTGAAATGTTCTATCATCCTTGCATCCCTTAAATAAATCCTACTTGATCATGATGAATGATCTTTTGATGAGTTTTAAAATTCTATTTGCTAATACTTTTTTGAGTATTTTTGAATCTATGATCATCAGGGATATAGGTCTTTAATTTTCTTTTTGTGGTGTCATTGCCTGGTTTTTGTATTAGAGTGATGCTGGCCTCGCAGAATGAATTTGGCCGTATTCCCTCCTTTCTACTTTTCGGAAAACTTTAAGAAGGATGGGTATTAGGTCTTCACTAAATTTTTGATAAAATTAAGCACTGAAACCATCTAGTCCAGGGATTTTTTCTTAGGTGGTTTTGTGATTATTGTGATTTCCAGTTCAATTTCCTTGTTCATAATTGGTCTATTCAGATTTTCTGTTTCTTCCTGTGTCAGCCTTGGAAGTTTTTATTTTTCTATAAAAATGTCCATTTCTTCTAGGTTTTTTGGCATATAATTTTTTTTCATAGTATTCTCTCATAATTGTATTTCTGTGTTGTCCGTAGTGATTTTTCCTGTCTCATTTCTGAATGTGTTTATGTGTGTAGAGTCTCTTCTGTTCTTGGTAAGTCTGGCTAGGGGTTTATCTATTTTGTTAATTTTCTCAAAGAACCATCTCCTGGTTTCATTGATTCTTTCTGTTGTTTTATTCTTCTCAATTTTATTCATTTATGGTCTAATCTTTATTATGTCCCTCCTTCTACTGACATTGGGCCTCGTTTGTTCTTCTTTTTCTAGTTTCATTAATTCTGAATTTAGACTGTTCATTTGGGATTGTTCTTCTTTCCTGAGGTAGGCCTGTACTGTAATATACTTCCCTCTTAGGACAGTTTTGCTGCATCCCACAGATTTTTCAGTGTTGAATTATTGTTGTCGTTTGTCTCCATATATTGCTTGATCTCTGATTTTATTTGGTCATTGATTCATTGATTATTTAGGAGCATGTTATTAAGCCTCCATGTGTTTGTGTGCGTTTTCTTTTTTGTTTGTGTAATTTATTTCTAGTTTCCTACCTTTGTGATCTGAGAAGCTGGCTGGTACCATTTTACTCTTTTTAAATTTACTGAGGCTCTTTTTGTAGCCTAGTATATGGTCTATTCTAGAAAATGTTCCACGTGCAGTTGAGAAGAATGTCTATCCTGTTTCTTTTGGATGTAGTGTTCTGTAGATGTCCATTAGGTCCATCTGTTCTAATATATTGTTCATTGCCTCTGTCTCCTTACTTATTTTCTGTCTGCTTGATCTGTCCTTTGGTGTGTGGGGTGTGTTGAAGTCTCCTAAAATGAATGAATTGCATTCTGTTTCCCCCTTAAATTCTGTCAGTATTTGTTTCACATAAGTATGTGACTCTGTGTTTTGTGCATAGATATTTATAATAGTAATATCCTCTTGTTAGACTGACCCCTTTATCATTATGTAATGTCCTTCTTTGTCTTTTATTACTTTCATTGTTTTGAAGTCTATTTTCTCTGATACAACTCCTGCAACTCCTGCTTTTTTCTTCCTGTTAGTTGCATGAAATATCTTTTTCCATCCCTTCACTTTCAGTCTGTGTATGTCTTTGAGTTTGAATTGAGTCTCTCGTAGGCAGCATATAGACAGGTCTTTTTTTTTAATGTATTCATTGACTTTATGTCGTTTGATTGGTCCACTGAGAACATTTACATTTGGGGTCATTATCAATGGATATGTACTTATTGCCACTTCATGCATTAGATTTGTGGTTACCAGAAGTTCAAGGGTAATTCCCTTACTATCTAACAGTCTAATTTAGTTCACCTAGTATGCTATTACAAACAGAACCTTAAGGTACTTTTATTTTCGTCCTCCTCCCTTCTTTATATATTAGATATCATATTTTGTACTCTTTGTGTATCCCTTGATTGACTTTGGGGGTGGTTAATGTGATTATGCATCCACTTAGTAATTAATTGTTCTCTCTTTGCTGTGTTTTTACTTCCCATGGTGACAGCTATTCAGCCTTAGGAATACTTCCATCTATAACACTTCCTCTAAAATGCACTCTAGAAATTGTTTGCAGGAGGTAAATTTTCTCAGCTTTTGCTTATCTGAAAATTGTTTAATCCCTCCTTCCAATTTAAATCATAATCTTCCTCTGTAGAATATTCTTGGTTCTAGGCCCTTCTGTTTCTTTGCATTGACTATATCATGCCATTCCCTTCTGACCTCTTAGTTTTCTGTTGAGAATTCTAATGATAGCCTGATGGGTTTTCCCTTGTATGTGATCATTTTTCTCTCTCTAGCTGTTTTTAAAAGTCTGTCCTTACCCTTGATCTTTGCCATTTTAATTGTTATATGCCTTGGTGTTGTCTTCATTGGGTCCTTTGTGTTTGGACATTTGTGCACCTCCATGGCTTGAGAGACTGTCTCCTTCCCCAGATTGGAGACGTTTCCAGCAATTACCTCCTCAAAGACACTTTCTATCCCTTTTCCTCTCTCTTCTTCTGTACCCCTATAATGTGAATATTGTTCTATTTGGATTGGTCACAGAGTTCTGTCAATATTGTTCATCCATAGAGATCCTTTTTTCTGTGTGCCTCAGCTTCTTTGTATTCCTCCTCTCTAATTTCTGTTCCACTTACCGTCTCTTTTACTACATCTAATCTGCTTTTAAATCCCTCTGTTGTGTTTCATTTGAGATATGGAATTTCTTAATGATTGAATCTCCATCCTAAATTTGTCCCTGAGTTCTTGAAAAATTTTCTGTACCTCCATGTTTATAATTTTTATTTTGAACTCTCTTTCAGGAAGATTGGTGAGTTTGGTTTCATTTGGCTCTTTTTCTGGTGTTTGCAAGATTTTTGTTTGAACCAGCATCCTTTGACGTTTCATATCTGTATTTGATGCCCTCTAGTGCCCGGAAACTCTAGTCTCTGGAGCTGCTCAACCCCTGGAGTTATATTTGTGGTTGCAGGGGAGTGGCACTGGTACCTGGGGGGAGGAAAGAGCTGTTTCCTGCTTCCTGGCTGCAATGCCTGTCTCCCCTTTCAGAACCAGTGGGCCAGTACACAGGTGTATGCCTTGTACTTTGTGTCTCTAGCTGCTGTAGGTGGGACCTCCCTCTGACTGGCCTGATACCAGGGCAGGGACTGCTGGTTTGCAAGCTGGTGCAGTCATGCCAAAAGGAAGGGGCAGCAGGCTGAGTATCACAGTTGGGGGCCTTGGCACTGATTAGCTAGCCAGGGAGATGGCAAGCCTGAATGAAGCTCCTGAAAGTTTCCAACCTGCTGGGCACAGTGGGCCCACACAACCTTGTCCACCTATCCCTTCTCCCGCACAGCAAGCTCCATGCAAACCCCACCCTTTCAGCAGCCCTCTCATTGCTAGGAAACCTCTCAGACCATCCGCCTTTCCTTTGTCCCTGAGCAGCCATATTTGGATCCGTGTCCTCCACAAATGGCTGGAATCTCAGTCTCTCCAAGTATTCCATTTCTCTTAGCTTTCCAACCCCAGTAATCACCAGAGCACCATGCAATGTAGATTTGTTCTCCCAAAGCAGATCTCCAGGGCTGAGTGTTCAGCAGTCCTAGGCTTCCACCCACTCCCCACTCCATTTCTCTTCCTCCCAGCAATGAGCTGGGGTGGGGGAAGTTCTTGGGTCTCACCAGATGAAGGCTTTGGTACGTTACCCTGTTTTGTGAAGTCTGCTATGTTCTCCAGGTGTATGCAGTCTGGTGCAGCCTCCTTTCCTGTTTCTTTTTGGATTAGTTGTATTAACTATATTTTTATAATATATGTGGTTTTAGGAAGAGTTCTTTTTCTCACCTCTCACACCGCCATCTTGAATCACCTGGAGTCTACTTAAAGGTTTTTGATGTTAAGAAGGTGCTATTTGTTAGAGAAGCTATACTTGTCTTTGGTAGTAGCTCATCCCTTTTTCTTCCCTCCCTCCCACATATTACCTCCACAGGTGATATTATTATCTACTCTTCTCTGGGTTCAGGATTTATATACCTTATTTTCATTTCAATTAAATACAATATGCCCTGTAAATCACCATAAGTCTTTCAGAATTAACAAATCTGTGAAGACAGATGGACATTTAATTGGGTATAATACATCATCTACAGTTCACTTTTGGTTATTCTAGTTGGGAAAGTTTATTTGGCCTTATATTGCATCTTCATGGAATAGAATTCATTTATTGGCCTGTGCTTAAGTTTTGTTCAATGAACTACGTCAGGAGGGAGTTTCCATTCTCAGTATATTGAATACTACTTTTTTATAATCTTTCAATTTGAGAAAAATCTGAAAGGTATGTTCTAAATGGAAGCAAAATTGTCTTCAGTGCCCTATAATTTGAATGGCTTTTTTAAAAGTCATAAATGGATTCTAGTTTATTATAACTTCAACTGAAAACAAAAATGAGTAATTCCTTAAATACTTATGCAATATCTGTTATGATACTAATTATTATGAGGAAATAAGTGATGAAGACATGGGACTGTTCTCAATAACTTATCTAGAGGAAATAACTTCAATAAGAATGATAATTCAAAGCAGTATTGAAGCATGCTACAGCAGGCACAAACTGTATTTACAAAGTTTAAAGGAGGGTGTGATCATTTTTGGCTCATTGTAGGTAGTGCTTGGGGGGAGTGATGGAAAACTTCAAGAAGTTGGGTAGGTTTTGCTTTAGAAGTGGTTGGTAGAGACACAATGTATTTTCAAGGACTATACCTCCTCTTATTGAAGTCAGTAACCCTCAGGGAGATCGACTTATTCAGACTCTACTTGTTCCTTGGTTTGTTGAACTCTTGGATATATCTGACTTCAGTGGTTTTCTAGCTAAACTTAGACTTTATTTTGAGAGTGTTAATTTTAGACCAGTAATTTATTTTTGTTCTTCAGAGAATAACAAATGTGACCACCTCCTCAGCCACTTCATTTGTGGGGTGGCGGAGGTGTCACTTTGGAGAGAGTAAAGACAATGAAAAGGTATCATGTTTTGGAGGTGAAAACTCTTGAGATATTTATCAGCCTGAGCAGCAGCTTTCCTCTCCAAATTAGAATCAGGTATAAAGCTATAGGTAAAAGCTTTCTGCTTCTAAGAAATATAAGATTGGCCAATCTTCCATTCTACAATGCTGTATAGTTTTAAAATGGGAAATAGGGAAATGCCAAGTTGAAACATAAGCTGGAAATAAAGATGTAGCATAAATGCTTTGAGGATCCGGAAGACAGAATGTTTAATCCTAGATGGTTCTGTGATTATTTTTTAAAAATACATACGTTTTTAAATAATGGTAGATTTACAGAAAGTTTGCACAAAATGTCCATAGCATTCATGTATACCCTTCACTCAGCTTCTCTAAATATTAACAATTTGCATAACATTTACATTACGGTGAATGTTAATTTACAGTGCAAGTATTACAAACAGGAAATTACATTTGATACAATAATATTAACTAAACTATAGATCCAATTATAGTTTCCCTAGTTTTATTACATAATGCCATTTTTCTGTTCTAGGAGCTAATCCAAAATCCTGCATTGCATTCAGTTGTTATGTCCCTTTAGTCTCCCCCAATCTGTGAGAGTTTTACTGTTTTCCCTTGTTTTTCATGACTGACATTTCTGTGAATACTGGTTAGTTATTTTGAAGAATACTTTGGGACTGTTATTCAATTTGGCATTGTCTGATATTTTCTCATGGTTAGATTGAGGTTATGCATTTTTGCCAGGAATTTCACAGAAGTAACGTATCTTCTTTCTCAGTAAATAATTTTAGGAGTATATAATGTTATGTCTTATTCCTGATGATGTTAATCGTAAGCACTGGATTAAGATGTTGTCTGCCAGATTTCTCCATTGTAAGGAGAAATATATATTTTTAAAATAAATAAATAAATAAATAAATAAATATATATATATATATAAATTTTGTATATAAAATACACATCAGGTATCTATCACGTATCTATTATCTATTATATATAAGTATATATAATTCATCCTCCAAGCCTAAATGTAGACTCAAAATCCACTGAGATTGAATGCATCTATTATTACCACCATCAACTACATACTTTGAAGCATCTAATTATTAACATTCTTGTCTCAGAGAACATTCATTTTTGGTATGCAGAATAAAGGCTTGCCTAAGGATGCCCATACTTTAATTCCTGGAACATAACATAAATGTATTATGTTACATGAAAAAAAAAAAGAATTAAGCTTGCTGATAGAATTAAGTAACATAACTAACCTTAAGATAAAAATGTTCTCCCTGAATATCTGGATAAGCCCAAGGTAATCACAAAGACCCTTAAAAGTAGAAGAGAGAGACAGCAAAGGAGAATCAGCAAAGGCAATGTGATGACAGACCAGGAGAAGGATTGGCATTTAACATAAAGTCTGTTTTTCTAGTTTTTTCATATACTGACATATGATAGTATCTCCCCTTTTTTAGATTGTAAGATATTATTATATTCTCACAATAATCCCCTAAATCCACCTTCTTTTATTTCAGAGAGCTCAATTAGAGTTCTGTTATACAATTCTGAGTAAATCTTAACTTTTACACAATCTAGAGAAAAAAATAAGAACATAAATGTGTAAATCAACTGGGAGAAAACAAAAAAGTGTATCTGACAAAGAACTTGAATGAAGAATATATAATGTGCTCCTACAACTTAATAATAAAAAAATAAAAAATGGGTAAAGAATTAAATAGACAATTTAAAAGAAGATACGTTTTTTCTTCTTATACCAAGAAGCACATAAAGTTGTGTAACATCTTTAATTTTAAGCCACAGTGTGATACTGTTACATGCCAAAAAGAAAAGCTAAATTTAAAGTGACTGTCAGTTCCTATGCTGGCAAAAATATGTAATATTTGGAACTTTAATACAGTGATGGGAAGAATGTAAAATAGTAAAACCACTTTGGCAAGGTGTTTGTCACTTTCTTATCATCTTGCACATATACTTAAAATACGACCATAAAATTCCACTCTCAAGAATAATGAAAATTGATTCTCCAAAAAAGTAACCAAACAAACTGACATAGGAATGTCCATAGAGACTTACTCGTGTTAACCCCAAACTGGATACAACTCAAATGTCCATCAACCAGACAATGGATATAGAAAACATTGAAGTACGTATTTGAGGAATAGTTTCCAAAAATAAAAAGAGAATAACTCGTGAAATTTGTGACAACATATGTGAATATCAAATTCATGCTGAGCAAGAGCAGACAAAAGAATGTGTACTGCATGATTCCACTCTTATGAAGTTCTGAACTGGCTACTCTAATCTATGGTGAAAGAAATTCAGAACAATGACAGTCTCGGGTGGAGGATTGTTTTTGTTTTTCCGAGGTGAGTCTTGTAAGCAGCATGTAGATGGGTCTTGCTTTTTTTTGACACTGTTCTTGACAATTTAAAAAAATTTTTTAAATAATTTATTTTGGATCATTAATCTACAATTATATGTGCAATATTATGAGTATTAAACTACCCCCTTCATCAAGTCCCCCCCACCAACCCCATTACAGTCACTGTCCATCAGCGTAGTGAGATGCTATAGAGTTTTGTGGTAATGAAAATAGTCTCTCTGTCTTCACATGGGTATGAGTTTCATGGGTGCTATTTCTCAAAACTCTGTGTATTGTACACCTAAAATGCAGAGATATATCTTACATGTATCTTATCTCAAGAACAAACAGACTAAAAATAAGTAGACTTTGTTCTTATTAATACCCTCCAAAAGTTTCCTTCTCACAAAATGGGAATTGAGTAATCATGAAAATAAACTTTCCTAATTATGTATCAAATTTTGCAGTATGCGTGTGTGTATGTGTGTGTGTTTTAAGAAACACAGTTGTTTAGAATTTGTGTGCATCCAGGTAATAATTGCTATGTAACTTATAAATGTTTGAACAAAGAGGATTTATGTATCAAAATGCTACTTATTTTTTCTAGTTATTTGGGGAGAAAAGTTAAGAGTTAGGTAGCAGCAGTTGCTATTGTCCTCAGTTACAGAGAAGTCCACATCAGTATTTTATAAACCTCGGTAGATGATTCTAATGGATAGAGAGGTTGGAAACTACTGGTTCTATTCACTCCCTCTAAAATGAATTGAATAAAAGATATTGAGGTGTATAATTTTGACAAAATGTTTGACAAGAGTAGAGAACTAGCAATAAGTTTCAGGGAACTCCAAGGGAGATGAGGAAGGACTTGGATGCAAATTCCCAAGGAACATCCTATAGTCATTTTTTATTTTAATTGCTTGGAATATGGTCACACATTTTTTTATTGGAGATGTAAGTCTTTCCCTTAGATGTCTTATCCCATATACTCATTATCAAAGTGAGATAGTAGTAGAGTAATTTGGACATGGGACAAAGCTATGTTCTCTAATAAGTGATATGAAGAATTTAGCTGATATTTTGAAATCCATCATATCCCCAATTCCATCTCCACTCAAGGGGAGGAGATGGTACAGAGCATACACACCTTGAAGGAAGGTATACCAAGAGTCATCTTACAATTCTGCTTACTACACCTTTAATGTAAAAGTCTTTTAAAGAGCTGTCTTAGGTCTGCAGAGAAATTTACTAGAAGTGGAATAACTAGGTTACAGATACATGAAATTGTTTCCCACAAGCTTCAATGGAATATGAATTATGTTACCAAACTTTAGGATTTTTGCTTATTTGATAAATGCAAAGCATAATATATTGCATTTATTATTTTATGAATTAGATTATGAATATTTTATGTTTAAAAGCTACTTATATTTTTTTCTTCAAAATGAATGTTCATATTCTTTGCCCATTTTTTTGTAGCTGATCTTTTTCAAGTTTAAGTAGATTAGTGTTTTAAAGGTGAACTAAGGCATTTTTCCTAGATCATAATTTTTGTTTATCATTGTTATTACTATAAATTTTATATTTAATTGAATTTTTCATATCTGATTTTATTAGTGTTTCTGAATTATGCTAGAGTTAGAAAGATTGCCTCAGAGATTATAAAAATGATGACCGTAACAGTAAAAAATATTGAATTAAATATCAAGTGTTTCATTGGTGAATAGTCTACTGAAGTATTTCCTTAAGTCAAAAGATTTACAAACATCTCCTATTCTTATGGGGCCCTCTTGATTATTACCAAGTTCTCATTAATTCTCCAAATTGCTGAGAATGTAGGATAAGTGACCTTCAGATAAATGACATGTTATTGCTTTATTTTCTCTTCACAGGATACCTGACACATGATTAAAGCATGAATGAAAGATCAGTGCATTTTCTGCTATAGAAAAAAATTCTCACATCTTTCCATTTTAGCTTTCATTCTAGTTATATAAAATAAAGATTGCTTTCTGTATGTATATATAGATATATTTTATATATAAATACAAAAAATAACAAAAATTATCTTATTTCAGGCAATGATTTTTCAGCCAAGCTCATCTAAAATACAAGTTGGCTGAAATTCTCTACAGCTAACTCAATTATTAACTGAGGTGATAATGTGTCCTCATTTGTTCAGTACAAATTCCATCATAATGTGGCAACTTTGACATTAAAAATCTATTTGCAAAGGTATTCAGTGACTATAGGAAGATTTAAGGACTAACTCAAACACTTTATTTCAGTCACCTTTTTACTGAATCATCTCATATGATGCAAGGCCCTGGAAGACTGGTGATGAGTGCTTAAGTGAGGAATGTTGAGTACATTTTGTACTCAAAGTGTTGAAACATTTACCACTTACTGACAGGCACATAAAGCAATAAAAGGAATAGAAATAAAAAACAAACAACTGCTATTTTTATGCCATTTGTGAATTGGTGGTTTATTTAATCATTAACAATTCTAAGAAGGTGATATTTTATTCCAATTTTACTGTCAAGAGAACTAAGGCATCAAGAGGTTAAGTGAATCTTCACTGTCACAAAATTGAGAAGCAATAGGAAAGATGTTAGAACCCAGGCAGTGTTTTTCTCAGCCTGTATATATAAACTGCTCTGAAGACCTCATGTATCTGATAAGGTTCTGGAATAGCCAGCTAACTGGCTGGCCAAGAGAGAAGACTTGCCATAGAAGGTAGCATTCCAACTTAGCCTGTTTTTTTTTAAACAACTTTGTTGGGGTACAGTTGAGAAAAAATCTGTACCTATTTAATCTATACAATTTTATGAGTTTGGAGATATGCATATACCATGAGACCATCCCAACTTAGTCCTTAAAGAAGGAATTTATCAAAATTAAAAATTTGAGAATATTTTGGGAAGAGGGAAAAACAAATGCAAGATGCAAATAAATGAAGAAAATTTGGCATTTTTTGAATAAGAAGAAAATGAGAAAAAGGAAACCAAAATATGTACTCATTTTTTAAACCAGACAAAACACTTTATTTTATTTTGAACTTCTTCGTCACCTCACCTATTTTGCCTGTTCCCCACCCCATCCCCTATGGCAGTCAGCAGTATGTTCTCTGTGTTTGTGACTCTACTTCTGTTTTGTTTGGATGGTTTGTTAGATTCCACATATAAGAGAAATCATATGGTATTTGTCTTTTTCTGTTTAACTTACATAGTACCCTCTAGGTTTATTCATGTTTTCACAAGTACATTACATTTCATTTAAAAGATTTTATTGTTTTATATTGCTGAGTAATATTCCATTGTATAGTAGCATCTTCTTTGTCCATTTATCTGTTTTCTATTGATGTACATTTTGGTTGCTTCCTGTCTTGAGTATTATAAGTAATGTTGCAATAAACATAGGAATTCATGTATCTTTTTGAATTAATGATTTTTTCTTCTGGTAAATTCCTAGAAGTGGAGTTACTGGGTCATATGGTATTTCTATTTTTAGTTTTCTGAGAAACTACAATACTGCTTTTTATAGTGGCTGCACTAATTTGCAATCTGCCTAGCAGTGTATGAGGGCTCACCAGTACTTATTATTTCTTGTCTTTTGGATTCTAGACATTCTGACTATTGTGGTTTTGATTTGCATTTCCATGATTAGTCACGTGGAACATCTTTCCATATGCCTGTTGACCATTGGTATGTCTTCTTTGGAAAAATGTCTCTTCAGGTCCTCTGACCTTTTTTAATTGGTTTTTTTTTTTTTTGGTATTGAGTTGTTTGAGTTCATTATATATTTTGTATATTAACCCTTTATCAGGTATATCATTTGCAAGTATGTTCTCTCATGCAGCACATTGCCTTTTTGTATTATTGATAGTTTCCTCTGCTGTGCAGAAGTTATTAGTTTGATGTAGTCCTACTTGTTTATTTTTGCATTTGTTTCCCTTGCCTGGAGAAAAAAAATGTTACAAATGCCAGTGTTCAACAATTTATTGACTATATTTTCTTCTAAGAATTGTACGGTTTCACAACTTACATTTAGGTCTTTAATCCATTTTGATATTTTTGTATATATGGTGTTAGACAGTGATCCAGTTTGATGGTTTTTCATGTAGCTGTCTAATTTCCCCAGTACCATTTATTGAAGAGACTGTCTTTTCCCCATTATATATTCTTGCCTCCTTTGTCATATATTAATTTACCATATAGGCATGAGTTTAATTCTGGACTCTCTACTCTGTTCCAATGCTCTAGCATCTAATCTTGTGCCAATACATACTATTTTGATTACTGTAGTTTTGTAGTACAGCTTGAAATCAGGGCACATGATACCCCAAGAAACTATCTGGGGTTCCTTGTACTTCCATACAAATTTCAGGACTATTTGCTCTAGTTCAGTGATGCCATTGGTATTTTGATAGAGATTGCATTCAATCTTTAAATTGCTTTGGGCAATATAGCCATTTTAACAATATTAATTCTTCCTACCCGTGAGCATTGAATACCTTTCCAATTATTTGTGTTGTCTTCGTTTTCTTTCTTCAATGTCTTATATTTTTCATGGTACAGGTTTTTTACCTCCTTGGTTAAATTTATTCCCAGGTGTTCTATTCTTTTCGATGAAATTATAAATGGGATTGTTTTTTAATTTCTCTTTTTGCTACTTCATTATATATATATATAGAAATGCAACAGATTTCTGTATGTTGATTTTGTATCTTGCAACTTCACTGAATTCATTTATTATCTAATACTTTTTTGTGCAATCTTTAGAGTTTTCTATACATAGTATCATGTCATCTCAAATAATGACAGTTTTACTTCTTCCTTACCAATGTGAATGCTTTTTAGTTTATTTTCTTGCCTGATTGCTATGGCTGGGAATTCTGGTGCTATGTTGAATAAAAGAGTTGAGAGTCAGCATCCTTATCTTGCTCCTGATCTTAGAGGAAAAGCTTTTAGCTTTTCATCATTGATTTTGATGCTACCTGTGGGTTTGCATATATGGCTTTTATCTTTCAAAATGTTCCCTCTCTACTCACCCTGCTGAGGATATGCACTGATTTTGAATACCAATAAAATATAGTTTATGTTTTGAAATATCACCGTGTATTTATATTTCCATTGTATTTATAACATTTTAATATTCTATTTAGTTACTTAATTATAGAATTATTGAATTATTCTATTATTAATTTGGTTAACCTGCCTAACATTAGATTTCTTCATGTGTTTAGGAATTTTAGGTTTCAGTGTTATTTTGAGGGATAAATTCTCTAAATTTCTTCCTCTTTTATTTCCTGTCTAAAAGTGGGGTGGTTGAAGGGGCCCTTAACTTGTGTAGGTCTCCTGTCCAACCCAAGTCTCCCTATAATGTTTCAGCACTCCTACTCAGCTATTATATTGTTGATTTTGGTCATATATAAGTGATTGTTTCATAACTTTATGTA
Organism: Smutsia gigantea; assembly: GCA_032199065.1. Classification (NCBI taxonomy): domain Eukaryota; kingdom Metazoa; phylum Chordata; class Mammalia; order Pholidota; family Manidae; genus Smutsia; species Smutsia gigantea. The sequence continues at coordinate 313,315 of JAVSCE010020835.1, read as the reverse complement.
AGCTTATGTGGTTGCTAACATTTGTGTTTGTTGCTAAATGCTTTTGTTCTAATTTAATGGCATTGCTTTCCAATGATAGGGGCATTTCATGAAATAACCCAAAATATATTTTTTAAATAAGTAAAATTAAAGTTTATATGCATTTTTTGTTGTTGTTCATTTACAATTCCTTAGTTCTATCTTTGGTAAAGGAGGTGGGCAGGAAATTGTTATCAGAGGGCTAAAAATAAAAGTATATGTACACCCACACTCAGGACAGAGTACATTCCTGCAGAATTGATTTCTAACATTATAGAGCCAAGAGTTTAAATACCAAGCACTAAGTTGAACTGCTCTCTGACCTGTTGTCAGGTAAAGCCCATTAATTTTCTTCATCTTCATGAGTACAAATAATTGTAACTCAAGGGAAGTTCCCTTTCTCAATTCACAAAATATGCAACGCTCTGAAGTGATATGTTATAACTCATCCCAGGGGAATTGACTCTTTTATCATTAAAAGTCAGAACCAAAACCCTCTCAGCAATGTGCTAGCTGGCTAGAGGGGCTTCCTGTCTCCGTGGGTCATTCGGAAGCTGACTTCTTCCAGAAGTGACATAAAGCATGTGGTTCCTTACTAGAGTGAGCTGAAGACAGAGTAGGCCCGGAATTATTAGGGTTCATTTGTTCTGCTCATTTGTTTTGGGATGAATGCTTACCCTCATCTTTCACGTCCATATTAGCTGTGTTTTCATTATTAGAGCCTTTGTAATGAATGAGAACCCTTTTAGGTCCAGGATTTTTGTTACTATTTATATTATAATTTTAATATAAAAGCTTTTTATTTTTTACACTCAAACTTCTTAAAGAAACCAACTGAGGTGTTTCTAGATTTATGTTTAAAAGGAGAATTCTGGGGGGGTGGCAGCCAACAACAGACATGGGGTTTAAGTGCTGCATGTCCTGCCTGAGTTCTGTGCCCAAAGTGGTGCTTGCCACTCATCATTCTGAAAGGCAGATAAAATTACACAATCTAGCAGCTGTGGAAATTAAAAATATTATAAGACTGGCCAATTTGATGTAGGTTTCAAATAAGAAATTTTTTTAGCATGGGACAGTATGACATCAAAAATTCTAATAGATTCAAACAAAAGGGAAGAGTATAATAGAAGGAAGTTGAAAGTTAGCAAAAGTCTTCTTATAATAAGACATATCTGTAGAAGTGTCATGCAAGAAATTCAGATACAACACATCCAGAATCAAGCTTTCTTCCATTTCAAATATATTTCTCTACTGTTTCCCATTTCTAATGGAATTATTATATACTTATACTCCAAGTGAAATATCAGATTATTATTAGGTGTTTCCCTTTACTTCCTCCATAAACCAACTTCTGCCCATTCTAATCTTGAAGGAGTTCTCAAATTCATTTCTTTCCCCTCCATTCTCACTGCTGCTTTCTCAGATCAGAACCAGTTCTTTCAGGCAAGCAAGTATCTCAGCCTCTTAACTGGCTTTCCTGTTCCAGCCTCTTTTTTCACCCCCGTCCATCATCTGTGCTGTCATCAGATGTGTTTCTAAAATCCATTGATCGTAGAAACCTTCAGTGGCTTCCCCATGTCCATAAGTGCACACTCTTCTCAGCACATGTGTGATCTTTCACAGTTAGACCTCAGATTGCTTTCAATCACTTTTCTTGTAGTCCTCAGCAGCCCTCTGTGTTACACCATGCCAAATTAGTATATAATTTCTTGAATTTTCCATAACAGTCTTTCATATATGTTGACATGTCTTTCCTCTTCTTACATAGACCATCTATCCTTAACACCTCAGAGCTTAGCTCCTGCCCATTAAAACCTCTTAGTGTCTACCATTTTTTAACACATCTCTGTTATAACACAAAATTATGCTGTATTATAGTTATTTGTTTACTTTTCTCTTGCTCATCGACTAGACTGTGAGCTATTTAAGAGTCGTCTGTTTTAAACTTATTCTCCCTTTGTTCCTACTACCCCTCAGGATTCTAGCCCAGTCTCTTGTAAATTATAGATATTAATATATATTTAAATGAAAAAAATAATGACTAACTTAGACATGTAGAAAGCAAAGATGGAGAAATATTTTCATATCAAAAGAACTTAAATGTTGAGTGGGATGGTGCTTCAGTTAATTGTTAAATGGTTAACAATATTTGTTATTTGTTTTTGCTTTTAATGTAAACATAAATAATTCTTTTTTACATTCTTCTACTTGATGAATGTAATCAATAAAATTTGTTAGTGACCTCATCTGAATCAGGCCCTCACACTTATAGTTATATAAACTAAGGAGATTTGAATGATATTTTGTAGCAGAAGGTGATTTTCTCATCTAACTCACATTATCAATTTATTTTCTTCAGTGTGAAATTCAGTTTTCTTCTTACATATGTACATTGTTGAGTTCTACAAGTTGCCTCCGGCTTTCTATGATATCTTTGTTTACTGGTGTGGGACATATTTATGTCATTTAAAAGGCTTGTGGCCTTTTAAGTGAACATTGTTATATAACTGTAACTTGTCATTATCAGCATCCATTTGTGAAAAAAGATTTTAAATATAATCAAGTATTCCTACCTAGAACTAAATAATAGTTCTTCATCGTGAATAACATTAGCTACTGTAGCTTGTATCCTACTGAAAATGTGCTGCTGAACATTTGTGCTACATTGATCTATATGTTTAGAAGTTCTGTTCACTCCTCCATGCTGAGAGACCAGTATCATACTATGTAATAGCTCCTCAGCAAACCTGTGTGCTGCTCCATTCATTTAGCCAACAGAAATCACTTCGTTGATGAATAAGAAATTATAACAGAATCGTACAGGAGCATGTCACACTTATTTTTGTTTTCATTTCATTTCTCTCACCCTCCTACCCCCTTCCTCTGGTAACGACTAATCTGTTCTCTGTATCTATGAGCTTTTTGTTTTTTTTGTTTTGGATTCCATATATAAGAGAGATCATACAGTAGTACAGTATTTGTCTTTCTTCATTTGACTTATTTCACTTAGCATAATACCCTTGAGGTCCATCCACATTGTCACAAATGGCAAGATTTCATTCTTTTTTATGGCTGAGCAATATGCCATTGTGCATATATGCATCATAATTTCTTTACCCATTCTTTGATGGACACAGGTTGTTTCTATATCATGGCTATTATAAATGATGCTACAGTGAACATGGGATTCACATACCTGTTCAAGTTAGTGTTTTCATTTTCTTCCAGTAAATACCTAAAAGTGAAATTGCTGGATCATATATATTTTTTATTTTTTGAGGAACATCCATACTATTTTCCATACTGGATGCACCAATTTCCATTCTCACAAATTTACATTCCCACAAAGGTTCCCTTTCTCTACATCCTTGCCAGCACTAGTTATTTCTTGTCTTTCTGATAAGAGCCATTCTAGCGGGTGTGAATTGATATTGCATTATGATTTTAATTTGCATTTCCCTGATGATTAGTGATGTTGAGCATCTTTTTATGTACCTGTTGGCCATCTGTATGTCTTCTTTGGAAAAATGTGTATTCAGATCTTCTGCCCATTTTTTAATCTTTTTTTTTTTTTGCTATTAAGGTATATGAGTTCTTTATAGATTTTGGATATAAACCCTTTATCTGATTTGTGATTTGAAAATATTTTCTCCCATTCAGTAGATTACCTTTATCTTTTGTTAATTATTTCTTTTTCTGTGCAGAAGCTTTTCAGTTTTATGTAGTCCCATTTGTTTATTTTTGCTACTGTTCCTTTGCTTTTGGTGTTAGATTAAAAGTATCATCACCAATACCTGTTTAAGGAGCTTATTGCCTATGTTTTCTTCAACAAGTTTTATGGGCTCAATTTTTTTTGTTCAAGTCCATAATCAGTTTTGAGTTAACTTTTGTGTATTGTATAAGACAGTGATCTGGTTTTATTCTTTTTCATGTGGCTGTGCAGCTTTTCTAACACCATTTATTGAAGAGACTGTCCTTTCCCCCATTGTCTATTCTTGACTCCTTTGTTGGAAATTAATTAGTCATATATGTATGGATTTATTTTGCAGCCCTCCATTCTGTTCTTTTGATCTCTGTGTATGTGTTTATACCATATCATTTTAATTACTATAGCTTTGTAATATAGTCTGAAATAAGGGAGCATGATTAAATATTCTCTATTTAAGATGGCCTGTGATAAATTAGTGTCACTCAGTTAGACAAAGAAGCAAAGAAGATATTAAAAGCTAATAGTTGTCCTTCCACCTTTTAAGCTTGCTGTATCTCTGAAGAATTCATGAATGAAAGTACCCAATAAATAAAGAGGTTAATGTTGTACATATTTAAATAAAGGTGCTCAACTGTACTTAGTTTTTTCCCTTTTTATTAGGAAGCACCTTGAGATCAACAAGCCAAAGTTAAGAAATGATGAGCTTCAATATCATACTAAAAAAATGAACACATTTTGCTCTATTCCTAGCCTGTGTAATTAGCTCTGTAGTAAAACATAATATCTGCATGATCTTTATCTTTATCATTATTTTTTTAAATGCATGAAGTGGGATGATCTTGATGTTTATGAACAGATTTATAATTTTTTCAAAGGTAAAATCTCTAGCCATTTGTTTTCTTTTTTTCTTGCCTAATTGTCAAGAAGTAGAGTGGTGGTAAAATAAGTTTACACATTAATGCTTGGAATTTCACTCTTTTATTATAATATCAACTCATCTTTTATGTATTTAGGCTTCAACTGTATTGGTATGCAGTACTTCTAGTATGTGATTATTCCTATATCGTTTGTGAGGTGTGTGTTTGCCCTATTAGCTAGAATGTATATTTTTCTATGGTCAGTTTTCTTTGTCCCCACTTCTTCAGATGAATATCATATGGTTGGCTACCATAATGTATGTGTATGCAGACTTTTATTTGTGCTTCACGTAAACTTTATTTTTTAATTTTAATTAGATTTTATTTTTTTATGGAAAAAAAATAAAACTAGGTACAGAGTAGTTCAATTGAATGTTCATTTGATTTTCCACAAGCTAAAGGATCTGAGCTTAGGAAATAAGTTGTTGAGAATAATCATGATATGGGAGAGGACTTATGTTCAGCCAGACTCTCTTTCTAGAAAAATGGATAGGAAGATTATTAAAAACCTAGTTTATTTTATTTCAAGTTTCTCTGGTGCTGGAGAGGTTGGTCCAGAAGAAACACTATGTGCATGGAAGGTATCCTTCCGTCTTAAGTCCATCACACCTATACCATGGAGAAGAAGCCATAGTACACTCACAGATGGGCTTCTCCTCTTTCCATGCATAGTGTAGCAGATGAATGTAGGCAGTTGGTTTCTGTCATTTCCAACAGAACACAGAGTGACATTCAGCTTTTAGAGGGCAGAACTGAGTAAATTCAAAATACATCAGTTTTTTAAATATTTAAGTCAATTTGTTAGTGGATTATTTCTTAATTAAATCAAAGTAGGTCATAATGAAATATAGAGGTATGGTTAAGGATAGAATGAATTTACTAGGTGAAGTATTCACTTGGGAAATTCACTGAGAGTCAAATCTTCCCCGTTATGATTACATTTTCTACAAGTAAAAGATAATTTTATAATTAAAGCAAGATTTAAGACTCAAATAATTTCAAAAGTATCATTTTTGAATCATTTTAATAAATTTCCATTTCTGAAAGCAAAGCAATAGACTTCAATAATTAAAAATTTTATAACTGTTCAGACTGTATGTTCACCAACAAACTAACTGCTGTTGCCTTACCTGAACTTCATACATACTTTAAATTTACCTTAACTCTTATTTCATTGTTATATTCCCACCATCACTTTATCTTTTTGGAACAGTTTTGCCTTTAATTAAACATAAAAATAGTCTGAGTCCATTTTTTTTTAAACAATGACAGCCTTTCAACATTATCCCTTACTGTTCCCCTTCTGATCCATAATGAGCAAGCAGATAAGAAAGCCAAAGTGGTCTCTCCTTTGGTACTGGCAGAAAGTCCAAACAACTTGTCACAACTGTCAGCCAGGTCTCATCCACTAACTGCTGTAAAAACCCAAGCCATTTTAAGATCAGCTTGGGAAATCTGCACTGCTCTCCCCAGAGCACTTCATTTATGAGTAATAAATCTTCTTCATACATTCTTGGTACATGTGTGGCATCATCACTCTAGACATCTGAACCAAACTTTGGCTAGAGGTCCATTCTGCTTCTTAAAGGTGGCTGTAAAACATTAAATCCATCAGTTACTCTCTGATCCCCATGTGCTCAGTGCTAGGTATGTGAAAAATTATTAAATGGTAAACGATTCTACTGTTTCTTATTCTGGAGTTCATAATTTTAGTCTAGTGAGTTAAAATATAAATCCAGTTAATTAGTTAATTAATTCATACTAAGCACCTTAATGGAAGGGGAGGTGTTATGTGGTTTGCAGTCACACAGCCCTGAAAATGAATGATTTTTAAAAATTTTATTTTATTGTGGTAAGAACACTTAACATGAGATCTTCCCCCTTAACATATTTAAAGTTTACAATGCTGTATAGTTGACTTATAAATACAATGTTTTATAGCAGCTCTCTAGAACTCATTTATCATGCTTGACTGAAACTTTATGCCCATTGATTGTCACTCTTTATTTCTCCCTCCCTTCCATCAGTCCCTGGAAGCCATCATTCTAATTCTAGGAAAATTTTCCTATTTTAGATACCTTACGTACATGAAGTCATGCATTACTTGTCTTTCTGTTATTGTTTCTTAAAGGCTGACAATATTTCATTGTATGTACATACCACATTTTCTTTATCCATCCATCAGTGGACAAATAAGTTGTTTCTATATATTCACCATGGTGAATCGTGCTTCAGTGAACACAGAAGTGTTAATAATTCTTTGAGATCCTGATTTCAGTTCTTTTGGATAAATATCCAGAAGTGGGATCACTGGATCATATGGTAGTTTTATTTATTTATTTATTTGAGGAAACTTCTTATGTTTCCAATAGTGGATGTACCATTTTGCATTCCCACCAACAGTGTGCAAGGGTTCCAATTTCTCCACATCCTCTCTCTTTGCGAACACTTATTTTTTACTTTGTTGTTTTTTGAAACAGCCATCCTAATAGGTGTGAAGTAATAATCTTACTGTGATTTTGATTTATATTTCCCTGATGATCAGAGATGTTGAGCACCTTTTCATATATCCATTGGCCATTTGTCTGTCTTCTTAGGAGAAATGTCTTCAAGTCTTAGGTACGTTTTTTAATTGGGATATTTGTTTGTTTGTTTTGCTGTTGAGTTGTAGAAGTTCCTTACATATCTTGTAGACTAACCATTAGCAGATAAGTGGTTTGCAAATATTTTCTCCCATTTTGTAGGATCCCTTTTCTTTTGCTATGCAGAGGCTTGTTGGTTTGATGTAGTTTCATTTGTTTATTTTTGTTTTGTTGCCTGTGTTTTTGGTGTCATATCTATGAAATCAGTGATTGCAAAGACCTGGCATGAAGCTTTTCCCCTATGTTTTCTAGGAGTTTTATGTTTCAAGTCTTTTGTTTGTATTTAATACATTTTTACTTGATTTTTATGTGTGGTATAAGTGTCCAGTTTCATTATTTTCAGTGTTGATATTCACTTTCCAAATACCATTTGTTGACGAGACTAACCTTTACCCACTGTGTATTTATGGCAATGAACATGAATATTTATATACCTAGTTTTAGCTCTGGCTTAGGAAATGTTTTGACTCAGCATTCTCATCTGTCAAATGGCGATGATAACATCCTCTCAACAGTTCCTAGGATGATTGACTAGCCTAATATAAGTACACGTCTATAGCAGAACTGAGTATATAGACAACAAATGTATTTAACTTCCCCTCAGGCTACGAAACATGTACAAGATGGGCTTAAATTTAGTTGAGATAACATATGCAAACATAAAATAAATATAATAAGATTCATGAATATATACACCAAAGTCTGTTAAATATAGTTAAACAGTGTTAGAGATGAGGCATGAACATGCACAGAATGACAGAATCAACTCTCATCAAGTCAGCCAAACAAATGATGCCCCCAATATACCAGATCATTGATGGGTACATTTAATATGCCAGAAAGTGGTTTATGTGGTTTGTATTCATTTTGTCATTTAATCCTCACAACTTCTGTGAAGTGATGATGATAATGTTGGTGATGACAGTTACAATGATAATATCATTTAGTGTGCTATGCTAGGGAATGTTCCAAGTATTTTACATATATAGTTGAATCCTCATGATGTTCTTATGAGGTAGATAATGTTACTATTCAAACTTGTTAGATGGGGAAACTGAGACAGAGTCGTTACTTTTAAAAGATGGAATAGATAGTAACTGCCCAGTGGAAGCAAGATTTGAGCCCAGGCTGGGTTTACTATTATGACCATAAATATAATTATTAGATGTTGCTGTAGCAGGATAATTTGGAGATTCATTTAGTTCATTTTATGAAATCTTTGAGGAACTGAAATTCTAGCAAGTATTTCAACAAAATGACACTAGAAGAATTGGTGCAAGGCATATGTGAAAAAAAAGCTATAAATTGGCCTCCTGAGACTGATGTACATTTTGATGGGAAGGGCTAGCCTCATGCAGTGGGAGATATCATGGCTGCTGCTATGTTATGTGGCCTCTGCTAAGGTCTTTAACCCTTGAAATTTCTCCCATTTCAAAGCCTGTGAGGATGAAGAAAGTAGAAAATGTAAGTCACCTCAAAGGGAGAAAATACCCATGTTCTAGATCAGAAATGCCTCATTCTAAACCTCTTCTGAGAGTTGTTGGAAGCCTTAGGCAGGATTCAGATTCCTGATTAGGAACAGGAAAAAAATCCTCTGAGGGGTAAAAAAAAAGTAAGGACTTGTAAAAACATTGAAACTCAAGGAAAATGTCACAGGCTTTACATTTTCTCATTGAAGTTATGCATCTGTTCTATCTTTTTGATCATTTAAAATTCTGTGCCTTTTTTAAAGTGGTAAAGGAGGAAGTGTACCCTTTATTTAGCATGGATATAAAACATTTGATAATGTTTATTCACTGCAAAACAGAACTAAATTTTTCAAGCTGTGTAAGCCATTTTTTTTGAGACATTTTATATAGATTTCCTTTTGTGGGTCTCTAACTCCCACTTGAAAGAAACAGCATTATCTTCTACTTCCTTAACATTTTGCTGAAATGTACTGAGTTTTTCTTCTTATCTCTATCATCTGTTATAAATAATTAGGGCATTCTCTTTACCCTTCAAAGGTGCGAGAAAAAAGGTATGTGATTAATTGGAACAGTGACATTAATTCACTGGAAATGGCACCTGCTGCATCAAAAATGATGCAGCTAATGAAAAACTTTTACTCCAACACTCTCCATCATATTCCCCATCACTAACATTGCTGCATACATCTAACCCTTTTTCCCAAATACCTTTTCTTGACTATACCTACTATGGTGCCAACACTAGATTCTGTGCCTGCTTTCTTGATTAGTTCTCAGGCAGAATAATAAATAAGTAACAAAGAATCCAGTTTGTTATGTTGCTTTTTAAAATAGTGGTGCGTTTACTCCATAATTTTAAAAGTAGCTTTAAAACTATGACAAGCTGCAGTATTGAAAATATATGAGTTTCTACAAAAATTATATTTTTATTTAAGCCCTTTGTTCTACAAATTTTGTATTATAAATAGACATCCTAAGATCACATGACAGATGAATATTCCATTAGGAATTTGTAAAGTCTAGCCTCTCAAAAAGTCATAAAGATAAAAGTTCTCTAATGTATGTCCAGGAAATAAAAATAAAGTAATAATTTGGAAGAAAATAATTTCTGGTAGCTATCCAAAAATGTCCTGCTTCTGGAGTAAGAATGTAAAAACAATTATGAAATCTGGTTTTCAGTAGTCAGTTCACTTTTGCTCTATTTAAGCTTTTGTATTTACTACATATGAATTTTATATGGTGCATTTATCTGAGCTCCATTTTTAAGTTTGCACAACTCAATTATGTTCCTTTATATTGACACTACACTGTTATATATTTTTATTCATTTCCCTCTAGTTTCTTAATTACAACATATTCACTGTAATGTAAAGTTAACTGGTCTTAGGCTTTTATAAAAAATATGACATACACAAGATATATTCCCTTTATTATAGTCACCCAACATTTCCACATGTGACTTCTGGGTCAATTTGGGAGTTCATGATACATTTTTCCACATGCAGATTACTTTATATTTTATTTGATGGAGAAGAAAATACACATATATGTATCTCTTAAGCAAAAGAATTCATAATGCATAGATTACCAAAACAGAATTGAAATGAAGATTCCCTGTAGCATATAAATGCAGATTTCTTTTTCAGGTGATGCCAGAATATAAAAAAATATATGTCAGCAAAAGTAAGGTTATTCCAGATTTCTTTTCTAGAGGCAACTCTTGATAGTGTTTTCCTAATTTGCCTCCTTGTCTAGTTTTTTAACTTATATCTTCCAACACACCATTATTTTGTTTTTATTTATTTATTCATTCATTCATTTTTATTTATTTTTAAATAAGCCCTCCTCTGCAATGGAGTCAGCTCTACCCCCTTCATAATTTTATCTTGTCAATTTATCATTTCTTGTTTTGGGATCATGGTAGGCCCTTTCAATGGAATTTTAACCTTATTCTGAAATATTTAGAGCACCTTCTGAAAATTTGTATAAAGACATTTTCACAAAATAATTCTGTAGGTAGTGTTGCTGTGTGATATTAATATTCTAGAATGCAAATTAAACTTCAGAAGACTCTCTTCAATGATAATATGAATTTGCATTTTTCTTTCACAGAGATGGATAACCACATAAATACTATAAACCATCTGAGATACAATAACATTATTTAGCCAGAAGAGCCAGTCATTTTACATTTTACATATGTTTTGCATCTCATTATGAGATAGACAGGTTTTTAGTTGTAAACTGTGACAACCATCACGTTTGTCTCCATGCTACATCAGGATTTCCAAAATAAATAATGTTTTAAAGCACTGATTATGATTGGCATTTGTTTTGATAAATATATATAGATTAGAGACAGCCAGACCTGAGAACCATACCTTTTGGATATAGTAGCTGAATTTGCCTTTGCCAACATAGATTATATTTCACAAAGAAAACTAAACATTTTAATAAATTGATGCTTGAACTTCACTCTTAAATTTTCTGTGAAGAGACCTGAATAAATATTTTAGCACCTGAACAGGCAAATGCTGATGATAATATCTCCTGTTCAAACAGGACTTTATGTTGAATAACGGTTTAAGTAACAATTTTGGATTCTTTTGAGAGAAGGAAGGCACATCACTGAGATAAGATGAAGGGCTTATTTTTAATAATAAGTTAAGTGGTCACAAGCTCAACCTATCTCTTTATGATTGGCAAGAAGTACCCAAAGACCATTTTCCATTTAAAACAAAACAGAGTAGAAAAGGCCCTTAATAATCTTACTGGGAGTCATTACCTACTAGGCATGTAACTTTTCATACAGAGTCCATCCCACTGTCAATTGTGAATCTAAATCTGCCCTAGAGCCCCAGGAACCAGTGACTGACTAGGTCTATTTGCCACTAGCATAGAAATATTCTCTCACTTGATCTTTAATATTTCCTTTTTCCAATTTCAGGCTTATTGATTCAATATTTATTAACTAATTCACTGAGCTAGGGACACCTTTGGAAGGGAAACATAACAATAAATATGTAAATCTTTAAAATGTAATATAGAAAGGCAAAAATGATTATATCAGCTGTACAAATCAGAAACCCAGAAGTGGGGGAATTTAAAGAACTTGTTCAAAATCACAGAAAATGGAAATATGAACTTAAATTCAATTGTGTACATCATCAAGGAGCAGATACTCTGTACCTAACAGCATTCCCAGAAAAACTCATTGTGGCCATAAAAATGTCTTGTAACCACACATCTTCACTTTATGGCATTCACTACACAATTTTGTTGTGTGATCAAATTTCAGAAATACACTGACTAAAGAGAAAGGCACTTTAATTTCACATCAATATCTCATGAATTCTACAAAGGAAAACAATGCTGGATTACCAAGGGTAATGTAAGATTATGAATAAGAGATGAAGCTAAGGGTTTTAGAGGATTGTGAATTCTTTGAAATCTCCCCTGTAACATAGGAGTAAGCCTAAATTTTAATGCAACTGCATAAATATTAGAGAATTCATATTCTTAAAAAATAATATAAGGATTTCATGACTGTTCATTTGATATACTCATCTAGTTGACAGAGGTTTGAAAAATAAATTTTAATTAAATATGCAAAATTGTTGAATGAGCGATTGAATTATTTCCCAAAAAAGACTCTTCCTTGAAAGTATACAAACTTACAGTATATATTTCCATTAGTAGTGATATTATTTATTCTAAATCAATTATGAACATATTTAAGACTAATGTAATGATTATATTGCTACTATGGTGAATTGCAGCATACAAAATTCTTCTCAGGGGCTTTAACATTATCCAGTTTTTATCATCATGAACAAATGTATGTTAATGAACTTGTGAGCAGTTCTTGCATTTAGTCCTGTTGAGAACTGACTTAGGCTAATATGAGCGGTCATGTTTATCTGAATCTTCTTTATAGATACTGGTGGCCTCTCATGCTTTTGACATAGAACCCCTTGTCCACAATGTAAAAATGAAATTATGTCTCAGGCTGAATTCTTACCACAAATATAAACATTTACTAGCAAAAATGCACTTAATAGTTTCTTGTTAGTTGGCTTAATTTCCAGCTTTTTCTGAAATTTTAGGCTATTGGAATTACCATATTTGTATGCTTTCTTTGTGTCTCTATAATAATTTGTGGAAAATCTTCATATATTAAACACTTCTAACTACCCCAATAAAATAATTTCTAACATCCTTATGCTAATGAACTATCCTGTTTTTCACTTACCTGTGGTTGATATCTGTTTTGGTTGTCTATAGACTCCATACTTTGCCCTTTAAACAATTCTACTCTTGGAGTGTGTATGTTAGATTATCTCAAATATTAACTAACCATCACTAGGGCATACATTAAAGCCGATTCTTTATAAAAGCACATACATATACACACCCTGAGTAATAGTTTATGATATTTATGAGTAAACGTATTTATGTTATATTTATGAGTAATGACCCTGAGTTTGAGTCATTGTCAGTCAGTGTTTACTGCTATTTGCAGCCATAATAATTTCAGTTTGTGTGTGTGTAGTATAATTTCTCTAAAAAACTTGATGACTTAATGATTTGTATTTTTTCTTTAGCATGATTACCAATTTACTTTATGGTTCACCTTAGTTTTGTACTTTCTGTGGGTTTGGGCAAATTAGGCAAATGACATTTATCCATGATAATATCATGCAGAGTATTTTTACTTTCTTAGGATTCCTCTGTGGTCTGTCTATTCATCCCTTTCTCTCAATCCCAACTCCTGACACCCACTTTTATTTTTATTGTCTCCAGAGTTTTGCCTTTTCCAGGATATCGTATAACTGGAGTCACACAATATGTAGCCTTTTCAGATAGACTACTTTCACTCAGTAATATACATTTAAGTTTCCTCTATGTTTTTGCATGGCTTGATAGCTCATTTCCTTACTACATTGAATAATACTCTATTTTCTGAATGTACCAAAATTTTATTAAACTGTTCACTAACTGAAGGAAATCCTGGTTGCTTCCAAGTTTTGGCAATTATGAATGAAATGTCTATAAAATCTGTGTGTAGTTTTTTGTGTGGACAGAAATTTTCAACTCCTTTGGATAAATATCAAGGAGTATAATTGCTGGATTGTATGGTAAGAGTAACCTGTGTAAGAAACTACCAAACTGCCTTAACAGTGACTGTAATGTCTTTGCATTCCTACAAGCAATGAATGTATCAGAGTTCCCACTGTTGTACATCTTTGCCAGTATTTGGTGTTGTATGTGTTCCAGATTTCAGGGATTCTGATACATGTGTAGTGGTATCCCACTGTTATTTTAATTTGTATTTCCCTGATGACTTATGATGTGGAGCATCTTTTCATATGCTTTTTTGCCATATGTGTGACTTGCTGATGTGTCTGTTAAGGTCTTTGGCCACTTTTTAAAAACAAATTGTTTGCTTTCTTATCATTGAGTTCTAAGAGTTTTTTGTATATTTTGCATAACAGTCATTTTATCAGAGGTATCTTTTGCAAATTTTCATTCTAGTCTGTGTCTAGTCTTCTGATTCTCTTGACATTGTTTTTTATAGTTTTTAATTTTATTTTTTATTGAAATATAGTTGATATACAATATTGTATTGGTTTCAGAGGTGCAACATAGTGACTTGATAATTATATACATTATGAAATGCTCACCACAGTAAGTGTAGTTACCCTCTACTACCATACCAAGTTATTATAATATTACTGATTAAATTCTCTATGCTGTACTTCCATTCCTGTGACTAATTTATTTTATGATGTAAAGTTTATCTCTTTATATTCCCTTCACCAATTTTACCCATCTCCCTTTTCCCCTACCATTTGGTAACCAATAGTCTGTTAGTATTTATGGGTCTATTTTTGTTTTCTTTTTTAGATTTCACATATAAATGATTTAATTCGTATTTAATATGGTATTTGTCTTTCCTTGGCTGATTTATTTCAGTTAGGCTAACACCTTCTAGGTCCATCGATGTTGTTGCAAATGGCAAGATTTCATTATTTTTATAGCTGAGTAATATTCCATTATGTACCATATCTTCTTTATCCATTCATCTATTGATGGGCACTTGGTTTGCTTCCATGTCTTGGCTACTGTAAATAGTACTTCAGTGAACATAGATGTGCATTATCTTTTCAAATTAAACTAAAATATTAGGTTAATATTTCAACTAAATATTAAAAATATTAGTGTGTGACAGGAGTTGGGATTGAGGGAAAGGGATGAATAGACAGACCACAGAGAATTTTTAGGATAGTGAAAATGCTCTGTATGGCATTATTATATCATAATATATTTGTTTTCTTAGGAGTAAATTCCCAGAAGTGGAATTTCTGGGTCATATGGCATTTCTATTTTTAATTTTTTGAGGAACCTCCATACTATTTTCCACAGTGGCTGGACCAATATTCATTCCCACCAACACTGCAGGAGGATTCCATTTTCTCTACATCCTCTCTCAACACTTTTTATATCTTTGTCTTTTGGGTATTAACCATTCTGACTGGTGTGAGGTGATATCTCATTATGGTTTTGATTTGCATTTCCTGGTCATTAGTGATATTGAGAATCTTTTCATGTGCCTCTTGGCCTTCTGTATCTGTTCCTTGGAAAAATGTCTGTTCAGGTCCTTTGCCATTTTTTAATTGGATTATTTATTTGGTGTTGAGTTGTATGCATTCTATATTATATATTTTGGCTGTGAGCACCTTATTAGATGTATCATTTGCACATATATTCTTTCATACAGTAGGTTGACTTTTCATTTTGTCCATTGTTTCCTTTGCTGTGAAAAAGCTTTTTAGTTTGATATAGTCCTACTTGTTTTTCTTTTGTTTCCCTTGCAAGGGAGATGTATCCAGGCAAAAAAATTACTTATGCTGATGTACAAGAGATGACTCCCTCTATTTTCTTCTAAGTTTTATGGTTTCACACCTTACACTTAGGTCTTTAATCCATTTTGAGTTTGCTTTTCCATTTGGCATAAGACAGTGATCTAGTTAAATTCTGTTACATGTAGCTGTCCATTTTTCCTAACACCATTTGATGAAGAGACTGTCTTTCCCCATTATATATTCTTGTCTCCTTTGCCATATTGACTACAAATTGACCATATACATGTAGGTTTCTTTCTGAGCTCTCTATTTTGTTCCTTTGATCTATATACCTACTCTTGTGCCAGTACATACTGTTTAAATACTGTATCTTTGTAATAGAGCTTGAAATCAAGGAGAATGATACTTCCAGCTTTGTTCTTTCTCAAGAATACTTTAGGTGTTAGGGTCTTTTGTGGTTCCATATAAATTTTAGGATTATTTTCTCTAGTTCATTGAAAAATGCCTTTGATATTTTGATGAGGATTGAATTGAATCTGTAAATTGTAGGATGAGATAGTCATTTTAACAATATTCTTCCTATCTATGAGCATGAGATAGCTTTCCATTTATTTGTGTCTTCATTTTCTTTCACCAGGGTTTATACTTTTCAGAGTACAGGTCTTCACCTCCTTGGTTAGGTTTATTCCTAGGTATTTATTGTTTTTGATGCATTTGTAAATGGAATTGTTTTCCTGATTTCTCTTTCTGCTGGTTTCTTATTGTATAGAAATGCAACAGATTTCTGTAGATTGACTTTATAACCTGTGACTCTACTGAATTCATTTATTAGTTCTAATAGTTTTTTGATGGCATCTTTAGGGATTTCTATGTATAGTATCATGCCATCTGCAAATAGTGACAGTTCTTTTTCTTTCTTACCAGTATGGATGTCTTTAATTTATTTTTCTTGTCTGATTGCTTTGGCTAGGACTTCTAGCAGACATTATTCCAGTGAGAGTGGGCACACTTATTTTGTTCATGATCTTAGAGGAAAATCTTTCCACTTTTTACCATTGAGTATGGTGTTAGATGTAGGTTTGTTGTATGTGGTCTTCATTATGTTTGGTATATTCCTTTGATAGCCACTTGTTGAGAGTTTTTAGCATGAATGGATGTTGAATTTTGTGAAATGATTTTTCAGCATCTACCCAGGTGATCATATGGTTTTTAATCCTTTGAAATGTTGATAGAAGCTTTTGATTTTAATTAAGCTCAACTTATCAATTTTTTAATTGATTGTGTCTTTGTTGTTGTATCTAAAATGTCATCACCATACCCAATGTCATCTAGGTTTTTTCCTATGTTAACTTATAAGAGTTTTATAGTTTTGTATTTTACATTTAAATCTCTTGTCTATTTTCAGTTAATTTCTGTGATGAGTATAAGGTCTGTGTCTAGATTTATGTATTTTTGCATATGGATTTCCAGTTGTTAGATCACCTTTTTGATAAGATTATCTTTGCTCCCTTGTTATGCCTTTGCTCCTTTACCAAAGATCAGTTCACCTTATTTAGGGATGACTGTTTCTGGGTTCTCTTTTCTATTCCATTGATCTATTTGTTTATTACTTCAATTTATTTCAGTCTTTCAATACTGTGCTGTCTTGAGTACTGTAGCTTTATAAGATCTCTTGAAGTCAGATAGTATCATCCCTCAAGGTCTGCTCTTTTCCTTCTATTATTGTGTTGGCTCTTCTGTTTCTTTTGCCTGCTCATATGAAATTTAGAATCAGTTTTCCAATATCCATAATATAACTTTCTGGGATTTTGATTGGAATTGCATTGAATCTATATATCAAATTGGGAATAATTGACATCTTGACAATTTTGAGTATCCCTATCTATGAACATGGAATACTTCTGTTTGTTTAGCTCTTTGATTTCATTCATCAATATTATAGTTTTCCTTATATTGATCTTATATATATATATTGTTAGATTTATGCCTAGGTGTTTTGTTTTGGGGGATGCTAATGTAAATATTCTGTTTTTAGTGTGCAGTTTCACTTGTTCAATGTGTTATATAGGACGCCAATCAGCTTTTGTATACTTACCTTGTATTCTACAACTTTCTGTAATTGCCGATAAGTTCTAGTTCTTTTGTTGATATTTTTCATATTTTCTACATAGACATGCATCTTCTACAAGACAGTTTTATGTCTTCATTCCCAACCAATAAGCCTTTTATTTCCTGTTCGTGCCTAATTGCGTTGGCAAGAACATCCAGTACAGTGTCAAAAAGGAGTGAGTGATGAAAGCAGACATCCTTGCCATGTACCTGATATTACTGGGAATACTTCAAGTTTCTTACCATTAAGTATGTTAATTGTAGATAGTCTTTATTTAGTTGAGGCAGTTAGTCTTCAATTCATAATTTAATGAGCAGTTTTATCATGAAATGGTATGAGATTTTGTCAAATACTTTATCTGTAATATTGATATGATTGTATAATTTTGGGGGGGTCTGTTCATTTGATTGATTACATTAGTTGATTTCAAATATTGAGTCAGGTTTGAATATCTGGGATAAATCCCACTTGGCCGTGGTGTATAAATGTTTTTATACTTTTTTGGATATGATTTACTAATATTTTGTTGAGGACTATTGCATTTTATTGATGAGACTTATTGGTCTACATATTTTTTTTTCTTATGTCTTTGTCTGGTTTTGGTATTAGGTAATGCTGACATCACAGAATGAGTAAGGAAGTATCCCATCTGTGTCTGTCTTCTGAAGGGATTGTAGAGTATTGGTATAAATTCTTACGTAAACTTCTGGTAGAATTTGTCATTGAATGCCTTTGGGCCTGGAACTTTCTGTTTTGGGTGATCTACTCAACTTTTTGCTGAAATTACAACCTCCTTTTTTATGGATGTACAAACTGGAAATCACAAATTTTTTTTTTTTGGTATCGTTGATATACAATTACTTGAACGACATTATGGTTACTAGAACCGCTATTATCAAGTCCCCCCCACGTACCCCATTACAGTCACTGTCCATCAGCCTAGTAAGATGCTATAGAATCACTACTTGTCTTCTCTGTAAATACTGCTTTTCCTGTGTCCTCCACCCCCATGCTACATTATGTGTGCTAATCGTATTGCCCCTTTTTCCCGTTGTCCCTCCCACCCACCCATCGTCTACTGTCCCTTTCCTTTTGGTAACTGTTAGTTCACTGGTGGCATCTGTGAGTATGCAGCTGTTTAGTTCCTTCACTTTTTTTCTTTGTTCTTATACTCCAAAGATGAGTGAAATCATTTGATTCCTGTCTTTTCCTGCCTGCCTTATTTCACTGAGCATAATACCCTCTAGCTCCATCGATCTCGCTGCAAATGGTAGGATTTGTTTTCTTCTTATGGCTGAATAATTTTCCATTGTGTATATGTACCACCACTTCTTTATCCATTCATCTACTGATGGACACTTACGTTGCTTCCATTTCTTGGCTATTGTAAATAGTGCTGCAATAAACATAGGGGTGCATCTGTCTTTTTCAAACTGGGCGGCTGCATTCTTAGGGTAAATTCCTGGGAGAGGAGTTCCCAGGTCAAATGGTATTTCTATTTTGAGTTTTTTGAGGAATCTCCATACTGCATTCCACAATGGTTGAACTAGTTTACATTCCCACCAGCAGTGTAGGAGGGTTCCCCTTTCTCCACATTCTGGCCAAAATTTCTTGTTGTTTGTGTTTTGGATGTTGGCCATCCTAACTGGTGTGAGGTGATATCTCATTGTGGTTTTAATTTGCATTTCTCTAATGATTAGGGATGGGGAGCATCTTTTCATGTGCCTGTTGGCCATCTGAATTTCTTCTTTGGAGAAGTGTCTGTTCATATCCTTTGCCCATTTTTTAATGGGCTTATTTGCTTTTTGTTTTTTCAGGTGCACGAGCTCTTTATATAATTTCGATGTCAACCCCTTATCGAATATGTCATTTATGATTATATTCTCCCATAGTGTAGGATGTCTTTTTGTCCAACTGATGGTATCCTTTGCTATACAGGTTTTTAGTTTGATATAGTCCCATTTGTTCATTTTTGCTTTGTTTCCCTTGCCCAGGGAGATATGTTCATGAAGAAGTTGCTCATGTTTACGTCCAAGAGATTCTTCCCTATATTTTTTCTAAAAGTTTTAAGGTTTCATGACTTACATTCAGGTCTTTGATCCATTTTGAGTTTACTTTTGTGTATGGGGTTAGACAGTAATCCAGTTTCATACTCTTACATGTAGCTGTGCAGTTTTGCCAACACCAGCTGTTAAAAAGGCTGTCATTTCCCCATTTTATATCCATGGCTCCTTTATCGTATATTAATTGACCATATATGCTTGGGTTTATATCTGTCTCTTTATTCTGATGCACCAGTCTATGGGTCTGTTCTTGTGCCAGTGCCAAATTGTCTTGATTACTGTGGGTTTGTACTAGCACTTGAAGTCAGGGAGCATAATTCCCCCTGCTTTATTCTTCCTTCTCAGGATTGCTTTGACTATTCGGGGCCTTTTGTGGTTCCATATGAATTTTAGACCTATTTGCTCTAGTTCATTGAAGAATGTTGTAGGTGTTTTGATAGGAATTGCATTGAATCTGTACATTCCTTTAGGCAGGATGGCCATTTTGACAATATTAATTCTTCCTAGCCAAGAGCATTGGATGAATTTTCATTTATTAGTGTCCTCTTAATTTCTCTTAAGAGTGTCTTGTAGTTTTCAGGGTATAGGTCTTTCACTTCCTTGGATAGGTTTATTCCTAGTTATTTTATTCTTTTTGGTGTGATTAGAAATGGAATTGTTTTCCTGATTTCTCTTTCTGCTAGTTCACCATTAGTGTATAGGAATGCAACAGATTTCTGTGTATTAATTTTGTATCCTGCAACTTTGCTAAATTCAGGTATTAGATCTAGTAGTTTTGGGGAGGATTCTTTAGCGATTTTTTTAATTAAGATATTACTGATATACACTCTTATGAAGGTTTCACATGAAAAATAATGTGGTTACTACATCTACCCATATTATCAAGTTCACACTCATACCCCAATTCAGTCACTGTCCATCAGTGTAGGAAGATGACACAGATTCACTGTTTACCTTCTCAGTGCTACAATGTTTTCCCCATGATTCCCCACTACATATGTACTAAACATAAAACCCCACATTCCCCTTCTCCCACCCTCCCCATCCGCCCTCGCACACCCCTCCCCTTTGGTAACCATTAATTTCTTCTTGGAGTCTCTGAGTCTGCTATTATTTTGTTCCTTCAGTTTTGCTTCGTTGTTATACGCAACAAATGAGGGAAATCATTTGGCACTTGTCTTTCTCCACCTGGCTTATTTCACTGAGCATAATATCCTCCAGCTCCATCCATGTTGTTGCAAAAGGCAGGATTTGTTCCCTTCTTATGGCTGAATACTATTTCATTGGGTATATGTACCACCTCTTCTTTATCCATTCATCTTCTGATGGACACTTAGGTTGCTTCCATATCTTGGCTATTGTAAGTAGTGCTGCGATAAACATAGTGGTGCATATGTGTTTTTGAATCTGAGAAGTTGTATTCTTTGGGTAAGTTCCAAGGAGTGGGAATACCGGGTCAAATGGTATTTGTATTTTCAGTTTTTTGAGGAACCTCCCTATTGCTTTCCACAATGATTGAACTAGCTTACATTCCCACCAGCAGTGTAGGAGGATTCCCCTTCTCCACATCCTTGCCAGCATTTGTTTTTCTTAGTCTTTTGGATGTTGGCCATCCTAACTGGTGTGAGGTGATATCTCATTGTGGTTTTAATTTGCATTTCCCTAATGATTAGTGATGTGGAGCATCTTTCATGTGCCTGTTGGCCATCTGAATTTCTTCTTTGGAGAACTGTCTCTTCATATCCTCTGCCCATTTTTTAATTGGGTTATTTCCTTTTGGGGTGTAGAGGCGTGTAAATTCTTTATGTATTTTGGATGTTAACCCCTTGTCGGATATGTCATTTACAAATATATTCTCCCATACATTGGATGCTTTTTTATTCTGTTGATGGTGTCCTTTGCCGTACAGAAAGTTTTTATTTTGATGTAGTCCCATGAGTTCATTTTTTATTTTGTTTCCCTTGCTCGAGGAGATGCCTTCAGGAAGAAGTCGCTCATGCTTATAATCAGGAGATTTTTGCCTATGTTGTCTTCTATGAGATTTATGGTTTCATGAATTACATTCAGGTCTTTGATCCATTTCGAGTTTACTTTTGAGTATGGGGTTAAACAATAATCCAGTTTCATTCTCTTGCATGTAACTTTCCAGTTTTGCCAACACCAGCTGTTGAAGAGGCTGTCATTTCCCCATTGTATGTCATTGGCTCCTTTAACATATATTAATTGACCATATATGGTTGGGTGTATATCATGGCTTTCTAGTTGTTCGATTGGTCTATGGGTCTGTTCTTGTGCCAGTACCAAATTATCTTGTGTACTGTGGCTTTGTAGTAAAGCTTGAAGTTGGGGAGCATGATCCACCCGACTTTATTCATCCTTCTCAGGATTGCTTTGGCTTTTCGTAGTCTTTTGTCGTTCCTTATGAATTTTAGAATGATTTTCTCTAGTTCGTTGAAGAATGCTGTTCGTATTTTTGTAGGAATTGCATTGAATCTGTAGATTGCTTTAGGCAGGATGGCCATTTTGACAATATTAATTCTTCCTATCCATGATCATGGGATGTGTTTCCACTTATTGGTCTCTTCTTTAATTTCTCTCTTGAGTGTCTTCTAGTTTTCACAGTAAAGGTCTTTCACTTCCTTGGTTAGGTTTACTCCTTGGTATTTTATTCTTTCTGATTCAACTTTGAATGGAATTGTTTTCCTGATTTCTCTTTCTGCTTGGTCATTATTAGTGTATAGGAATGCCATAGATTTGTGCACTGTAATTTTGTATCCCGCAACTTTGCTGAATTCAGATATTAGATCTAATAGTTTTGGAGTAGATTCTTTAGGGTTTTTTATGTACAATATCATGTCTTCTGAAACAGGGACAGTTTAACTTCTTCCCTGCCAATCTGGATGCCTTTTATTTCTTTGTGTTGTCTGATTGTCATGACTAGGACCTCCAGTACTATGTTGAATAGAAGTGGGGAGAGTGGGCATCCTTGTCTTGTTCCTGATCTTAAAGGAAAAGCTTTCAACTTCTCGCTGTTCAGTATAATGTTGTCTGTGTGTTTGTCATATATAGCCTTTATTATGTTGAGGTACTTGCCCTCCTGCCCATTTTGTTGAGAGTTTTTTCATGAAAGGGTGTTAAATTTTGTCAAATGATTTTTCAGCATCAATGAGATGATCATGTGGTTTTTGTCCTTTTTGTTGATGTGGTGGATGAAGTTGATGGATTTTTTAATGTTGGACCATCCTTGCATCCCTGCAATAAATCCTACTTGATCATGATGGGTGATCCTTTTTATGTATTTTTGAATTCAGTTTGCTAATGTTTCGTTGAGTATTTTTGCATCTGTGTTCATCAGGGATGTTGATCTTTAGTTTTCTTTTTTTGTGGTGTCGCCTGGTTTTTGTACTAGAGTGATGTTCTCCTCATATAATGAGTTTTGAAGTATTCCCTCTTCTTCTACTCCTTGGAAATCTTTAATTAAGATGGGTTTTAGGTCTTCACTAAATGTTTGATAAAATTCAGCAGTGAAGCCATTGGGTTCAGGTATTTTGTTCTTAGGTACGTTTTTGATTACCAGTTCAATTTCGTTGCTGGTAATTGATCTGTTGAGTTTTTCTGTTTCGTTTTGCATCAGCCTTGGAAGGTTGTATTTTTCTACAAAGTTGTCCATTTCTTTTATTTTACCCAGTTCGTGAACATATAATTTTTCATACTATTCTCTAATAGTTCTTTATATTTCTGTGCTGTCCGTCGTGATTTTTCTTTTCTCATTTGTCATTCTGTTTACGTGAGTAGACTCTCTTTTTTTCTTCATAACTTTGGCTAGGGGTTTATCTATTTTGTTTATTTTGTCAAAGAACCAGCTCTTGTCTTCACTGGCCCTTTCTATTGTTTTATTTTTCTCAATTTTGTTTATTTCTGCTCTGATCTTTATTATGTCTGTCCTTCTACTGACTTTGGATTTCATTTGTTCTTTTTATAGTTTCTTTTAATATTAATTATGAGTTTAGACTGCTCATATGGGATTGTTCCTCTTTCCTGAGGTAGGCCTGTATTGCAATATACTTTCCTCTTAGCACAGCCTTCGCTGTGTCCCACAGATTTTGCAGTGTTGAATTATTGTTGTCATTTATCTCCATATATTGCTAGATCTCTGTTTTTATTTGGTCATTGATCCACTGATTATTTAGGAGCATGTTATTAATCCTCCATGTGTTTGTGGCATTTTTCATTTTCTTAGCGTAATTCATTTCTAGTGTCATTCTTTTGTGGTCAGAGAAGCTGGTTGGTTCAATTTCAATCCTTCTGAATTTACTGAGGCTCTTTTTGTGGCCTAGAATATGATCTGTTCTTGAAAATGTTCCATATGCACTTGAGAAGAATGTGTATTCTGCTGTATAGAGTTCTGTAGATGTCTGTTAGGTGCATCTGTTCTAATGTGTTGTTCAGTGCCTCTGTCTCCTTACTTATTTTCTGTCTGGTTGATCTGTCCTTCAGAGTGAATGGTGCATTGAAGTCTCCTAGAATGAATGCATTGCATTCTATTTCCCCATTTAATTCTGTTAGTATTTGTTTCCCATATGTAAGAGCTCCTGTGTTGGGTGCATAGATATTTATAATGGTTATATCTTCTTCTTGGATTGACCCTTTTATCATTATGTAATTTCCTTCTTTGTCTCTTCTCACTTTCTTTGTTTTGAAGTCTGTTTTGTTTGATACAAGTACTGAAAGTCCTGCTTTTTTCTCCCTATTAGTTACATGAAATGTCTTTCTCCATCTCTTCCCTTTTAGTCTGTGTATGTCTGTGGGTTTAAAGTGAGTCTTTTGAAGGCAGCATATAGATGGGTCTTGTTTTTTATCCATTCAGTGACTCTATGTCTTTTGACTGGTGCATTCAGTCCATTTACATTTAGGGTGATTATAGATACGTATGTATTTATTGGCATTGCAGGCTTCAGATTTGTGGTTACCAAAGGTTCAAGGTAAACTTCCTTACTATCTAAGAGTCTAACTTAACTCACTTAATATGCTATTACAAACACAATCTAAAGGTTCTTTTCTTGTTTTGTTTTTATCCTCCTCCTTTTTCTTCCTCCTCCATTCTTTATATATTAGGTATCATATTCTATACTGTTTTTCTGTCCCTTGATTGATTTGGGGGATAGTTAATTTAATTTTGCATTTTCTTAGTAATTAGCTGTTCTACGTTCTTTATTGTGGTTTTGTTACCTCTGGTGACAGCTATTAAACCATAGGAATACTTCCATCTATAGCAGTCCCTCCAAAATACACTGTAGAGATAGTTTGTGGGAGCTAAATTATCTCAGCTTTAGCTTATCTGGGAATTGTTTAATTCCTCCTTCAAATTTAAGTGATAATCTTGCCAGATAACGTAATCTTGGTTCAAGACCGTTCTGCTTCATTGCATTGAATACATCATGCCACCCCCTCTGG
This sequence comes from Smutsia gigantea, assembly GCA_032199065.1. Lineage (NCBI taxonomy): Eukaryota > Metazoa > Chordata > Mammalia > Pholidota > Manidae > Smutsia > Smutsia gigantea. The sequence continues at coordinate 288,067 of JAVSCE010020835.1, read as the reverse complement.
CCTGTAAGGTTTATGTTGAGAAGTCTGATGATAGCCTGATGGGCTTTCCTTGGTATGTGATCTGATTTCTCTCTCTGCTGCTTTTAACAGTGTGTCCTTATCCTTGATTTTTGCCATTTTAATACTATATGTCTTGATGTTGTCTTCCTTGTGTCTGTTGTGTTGGGAGATCTGCACACCTCGATGACCTGAGAGACTATCTCCTTCCCCAGTTTGGGGAAGTTTTCAGCAGTCACCTCCTCAAAGACTCTTTCTGTCCCTTTTTCTCTTCTTCTTCTGGTACCCCTATAATGCGAATATTGTTCTGTTTGGATTGGTCACACAGTTCTCTCAATATTCTTTCATTCTTAGAGATCCTTTTTCTCTCTGTGCCTCAGCTTCTTTGTACTCCTCTTTTCTAGTTTCTATTTCATTTATTGTCCCCTCCACCGTATCCAATCTTTTAATACCGTCCATTGTGCTCTTCAATGATTGGATCTCCGACTGTAATTCACTCCTGAGCTCTTGAATATCTTTCCCTACCTCCATGAACATGTTAATGATTTTTATTTTGAACTCCCTTTCAGGGAGAGTCATGAGGTCAATATCTTTTAAATCTTTCTCAGGAGTTGTATTAAAGATTTTACTCTGGCCCAGTTTCCTTTGTCATTTCATATTTGTGTATGGCGCCCTATAGTGCCCAGAAGTTCTACTCTCTGGAGTGGCGCAGCCCCTGAAGCAATGTCTGGGATTGCAGGGGAGTGGTATTGGTGCCTACGGGGAGGAAAGAGCTTTTTCCTGCTTCCTGGCTGCTATGCCTGTCTCCACTGCCTGAACCAGTGGGTCAAGCACACAGGTATAAGCCTCTGTAGTTTGCGTTTTTAGGTGCTGTAGATAGATCTTCCCTCTGTCTTGCCTAATGCCAGGGTTGGGTTTCGCAGTTTGCAAGCCCAGTGTGGCTGGCCAGGAGAAAGGTGCAGCAGTCGGCCCATCACAGAGGGGGTTCCTGGAGCCATGCAGGCAGCCAGGGAGCTGGAGCACCTGAAGATCATGAAAGCTCCCAATCTGCTGGGCAGAGTGCACCTGGACAATTTTGTCTACCTGTCCTTTCTTCTGAGCAGTAAGATCTGTGCAATCCTTGCCCCTTTAGCAGCCCTCTTGTTAAAGGCTTCTTTATTAGGAAGTCTCTCAGACTGGCTGCCATTCTTTTGTCCCAGAGCAGCTGTATATGGATCCCTGCTTTCCACAAGATGCTGGAATCTTAGTCTCTCCAGGAATTCTCCCTGTCTTAGCTTTCCAACCTCCTAATTACGATAGTATCATGCAGGCACCATGAAATGTAGTTTTGTTTTCCCAGAGCAGATCTCCAGAGTTAGTTATTCAGCAGTCCCAGATCTCCACTCCCTCCCTGCTCCATTCCCCTTCCTCCTGCAGGTGAGCTGGTGTGTTCAAGGTCTTGGATCCTGCAAACCACAGCTTTAGTAAGTTACCCTTTTCCGTGAGGGCTGCTCTTGTCTCCAGGTGTATGCAGTTTTTTGCAGTCCCCTTTCCTGTTGCTCTTTCAACAGTAGTTTGAGTAGTTGTATTAGTTATATTTTCATATTATATGTGATTTTAGAGGAATCCTCTGTCTCACCTCTCACGCTGCCATCTTTAATCCAATCCTCTTTAGCGATTTTTATGTATACTATCATGTCATCTGCAAACAGGGACAGTGTGACTTCTTTCTTGCCTGTCTGGATGCCTTTTATTTCTGTGTGTTGTCTGATTGTCATGGCTAGGACTTCCAGAACTATGTTGAATGAAAGTCGGGAGAGTGGCATCCTTGTCTTGTTCCTGATCTTAAAGGAAAAGCTTTCAGCTTCTTGCTGTTAAGTATAATGTTGGCTGTGGGTTTGTCATATATGGCCTTTATTATGTTGAGGTACTTGACTGCCCTCTATACCCATTTTGTTGAGATTTTATCATGAATGGATGTTGAATTATGTCGAATGCTTTTTCAGTATCTGTGGAGATGATCATGTGGTTTTTGTCCTTTTTGTTGATGTAGTGGATGATGTTGATGGATTTTTGAATGTTGTGCCATACTTGCATCCCTGGGATGAATCCAAATTGATCATGATCGATGATTTTTTTGATGTATTTTTGAATTCGGTTTGCTAATATTTTCTGGAGTATTTTTTCATCTATGTTCATCATGGATATTGGTCTGTCATTTTCTTTTTTGTGGTGTCTTTGCCTCGTTGTGGTATTAGAGTGATATTGTCTTCATAGAATGAGTTTGGCAGTATTCTCTCTTCAACTTTTTGGAAAACTTTAAGAAGAATGGGTATTATGTCTTCACTAAATGTTTGATAAAATTCAGTAGTGAAACCATCTGTTAAAAGGTTTTGTTCTTAGGTAGTTTTTTGATTACCAATTCAATTTCTTTGCTGGTAATTGGTCTCTTCAGATATTGTTTCTTCCTGGATCAGCCTCGGAAAGTTGTCTTTTTCTAGAATGTTGTCCATTTATTCTAGGTTATCCAGTTTGTTATCATATAATATTTCATAGTATTCTTTGTATTTCTGTGATGTCCGTAGTGATTTTTCCTTTCTCATTTCTGATCCTGTTTGTATGTGTAGACTCTCATTTTTTCTTGATGTTTTGCTAGGGGTTTATCTATTTTGTTTATTTTCTCAAAGAACCAGCTCTTACTTTCATTGATTCTATCGGTTGTTTTATTCTTGTCAATTGTATTTATTTATGCTTTAATTTTTATTATGTCCCTCCTGCTACTGACTTTGAGCCTTATTTGTTCTTTTCTATTTTCATAAATTGTGAGTTTAGACTGCTCATTTGGGATTGCTGTTCTCTCCTGAGGTAGGCCTGTATTGCAATATATTTTCCTCTTAGCACTGCCTTTGCTGTGTCCCACAGATTTTGTGGTGTTGAATTATTGTCGTCATTTGTCTCCATATATGCTTGATCTCTGTTTTTATTTGGTCATTGATCCACTGATTATTTAGGAGCATGTTATTAAGCCTCCATGTGTTTGTGGGATTTTTCATTTTCTTTGTGTAATTTATTTCTAGGTTAATACCTTGGTGATCTTAGAAACTGGTTGGTACAATTTCAATTTTTTTGAATTTACTAAGGTTCTTCTTGTGGCCTAGTATATGATCTATTCTTGAAAATTTTCCATGTGCACTTGAGAGGAATGTGTATCCTGTTGCTTTTGGATGGAGTGTTCTGTAGATGTCCGTTAGGTCCATCTGTTCTAATATGTTGTTCAGTGCCTCTGTCTGTTTATTTATTTTCTGTCTGGTTGATCTGTCCTTCAAAGTGAGTGGTGTGTCGAAGTCTCCTAGAATGAATGCATTGCTGTCTATTTCCCCCTTTAATTCTGTTAGTATTTGTTTCACATATGTAGGTCATGATGTGTTGGGTGCATAGATATTTATAATAGTTATATCCTCTTGTTGGGCTGTCCCTTTTATCATTATGTAATGTCCTTCTTTGTCTCTTGTGACTCTGTTTGTTTTGAAGTCTATTTTGTCTGATACGGAACTGCAGCTCATGCTTTTTTCTCCCTATTAGTTGCATAAAATATCTTTTTCCTTCCCTTTACTTTCAGTCTGTGTATGCCTTTGGGTTTGAAATGAGTCTATTCTAGGCAGCATATTGACATGTCTTATTTTTTTTATCCATTCAGTAACTCTATGTCTTTTGATTGGTGCATTCAGACCATTTACATTTATGGTGATTATCGATATGTATGTACTTATTGCCATTACTGGCTTTAGCTTCATGGTTACCAAAAGTTCAAGGGTAATTCCCTTACTATCTAGCTGTCTAATTTATCTCACGTCTTATGCTATTACAAACACAACCTAAAGGTTCTTTTTTTTTTTCTTCCTTTTTCTTCCTCCTCCATTCTTTGTATTTTATGAATCATTTTCTGTACTCTTTGTCTATCCCTCATGTGACATCTGTTTAAAGTTAGGAATACTTTCATCTATAGGAGTCCCTCCAAAATGCACTGTAGGGGTTGTTTGTGGGAAGCAAATTCTCTTAGCTTTTGCTTATCTGAAAATTATTTAATCCCTCCTTCCAATTTAAATGATAACCCTGCCAAGTACAGTATTCTTGGTTCGAGGCAGTTCTGCTTCCTTGCATTAAATATATCATGCCACTCCCTTCTGGCCTGTAAGGTTTCTGTTGAGAAGTCTGATGATAACCTGATGTGTTTTCCTTTGTATGTAATCTTTTCTCTCTCTTTAGCTGCTTCTCAAAGTCTGTCTTTATCCTTGATCACTGCCATTTTAATTATTATATGTCTTGATGCTGTCTTCCTTGGGTCCCTTGTGTTAGGTGATCTGTGCACTTCCGTGGCTCGAGAGACTATCTTCTTCCCCAGATTGGGGAAGTTTTCAGCAATTACCTCCTCAATGACACTTTCTATCCCTTTTCTCTCTATTCTTCTTCTGGTACCCCTATAATGTGAATTTTGTTCCATTTGTATTGGTCACACTGGTCTCTCAATATTCTTTCATTCTTAGAGATTCTATTTTCTCTGGGTGTCTCAGCTTCATTGTATTCCTCTTCTCTAATTTCTATTCCATTTACCATCTCTTCTAGTACATCTAACCTGCTTTTAAATCCTTCCACTATATGTTTCATTTCAGATATGGAATTTCTTAATGATTGAATCTATGACTTAAATTTGTTCCTGATTTCCTGAATATTTTTCTGTACCTCCATAAGCATGTTTATAATTTTTATTTTGAACTCTCAGGAAGATTGGTGAGTTCAGTTTCATTTGGCCCTCTTTCTGGGGTTTGTGAGGTTTTGGTCTGAACCATATTTTTTGACATTTCATATTTCCGTGTCTTGGCCACTAGTGTGTTGAACTTACAGTCTCTGGAGCTTCTCAGCCCCTAGAGTGAGTTTGGGGGTTGTAGCGGATCAGAGCTGGTGCCTGGAGGGGAATAGACCTGATTCCTGTTTCCCGTCTGCAGTTCCTGTCTCCAGTATCAGAGCCAGTTGGCCAGGCATACAGGTGTAAGCCTCTGTGCTTTGCATCTCTAGCTGTTGTAAGTGGGGCTTCCCTCTGCCTGGCCTGATGCCAGCACAGTGATTGCCCGTTTTCAAACCAATGCCTGCACGCTAGGAGGAAGGGCAGCACCCTGCATGTCACTGTGAGGAGTAGGCAGCCAGGGTGATGGAGCACCTGACGCCCCCCAAAGTTCCCAACCAGCTGGGCAGATCACACCCAGACAACCTCGTCCAGCTCTCCCTTCTCCCGCACAGCCAGCTCCGTGCAAACCCCGCCCCTTCAACAGTGCTCTCGCTGCTAGGAAGCCTCTCAGACTGCCTTCCTTTCCTCTGACACTGAGCGGCTCTATGTGGATCCTGTCCTCCACAAACAGCCATAATGTCGCTCTCTCAAGCACTCCACCTGTCTGAGCTCCCCAATATCCAGAGACCACACAATAAAAGTTTCTGCTCACAAAGCTGATCTCCAGGGCTAGGTGTTCAGCAGTCCCAAGCTTCCACACCCTCCCCACTCCATTTCTCTTCCTCCCACCTGTGAGCTGGGGTGTGGGACGGTCTTGGGTCCTGCCGAATTAAGGCTTTCATACATTACCCTTTTTCATGAGGTCTGCTCTATTCATGAGGTCTGTATGCAGTCTGGTTCAGCCTTCTTTCTTGCTGTTGTTTTAGTGTTAGTTGTATTAATTAACTATATTTTTGTACTATTTGTGGTTTTGGGAAGAGTTCTCTTTCTCACCTCTCATGCCGCCATCTTGAATCCACCCATAAATTTGGTTTTAATGTCAATAATTACTTTTTTTATTTTGATTGATACTTGAATGAGTATAAAACTAATTTATACTGGATATTACAATATTATCCTATGATTTCATGCTATTTCTGGATATAACCCTTTTCAGTAAATTCCCTGAAATAGGTGTCTAGTTGATACTTGAAAAAATGATTTATTTGTCGCTCTGCTATAAAAATAAATATTTATTTAACTGCATATTTTGAATCCAACATTTTTTTTTCACTGAATGAACAAATTAGTCCACTAAAGCATCACTCTTGGATAGAAAAAATAATGGGAATGTTTTTCTTCCCAAGAATTATAGAATTTTTGTATAGTTATATAGTACTGAGCAGCAGGCATCATTAGAGAACTTCAGTTGGCTTAGCTATATGGAGTAGTAAGGAAAGATCTATACTACCTGTATCCATAAGAAAACTTAAAATTACAGCATGCAAAATGATGCCCAATGCACCATTCCCCTGAATTATATGTGTGGGCTTTTTTTTTCTATTGTAAGTGACATAGAAATATCACTTCCCACTGGTCTACTCATGTTCTTTTTATCCCATCCACTTCCTTCTTATTGTAAATCATCTATCTAGTTAGTAAACAAAAGCTTGCATGGGCTCACAACCATCAAAATCAAGGGGAATGTAAAATTCCTAATTACCTTTTACACCTTTCCTGATGATGAGCTGATGAAAAACAGCTAATGTTCAATTCTTATTTTAACTTTCAATATGTCTAATGAAAGTTATAGATGACTGAGTCAAAAATATTAAATGGCAGCTGAGTTCCTTGCCAAATTCTGTATATCATTAATTCAGCCTTTTGGGAGGGTAGTCCTAACAGAGCTTTATATTCATTTTGTAAGGGAATAAAATCAAGAGCAGCACTTGGTTCTCTAATGTTTTATAAAACATCACCATAGCTTGAACTAGAAGCAATTATTGCTTCATCCTCATCCTAAAGGGACAAGTTACTGAATATAATAAGTAGTTCAGTTCACTATTTGAGACACATTGTAAATTGCTAATTAAGATTTTTTAATTATCATTAGTTGAAATTGTCTCAACAGCTGTCTTCTAAGACTTGGCTATTACAAAGGCAATAATTCATGCTCAGTTATGAAGCTCACACAGTTCATTTACTATCTAAAATATTTCTTTGCCAAGCAGAGGCTGATGTATTGAACAAATTGTCAGGATAATAACAATCAAATAAAAAATGAGCAAGCAATGGAGGAGTTCTGTATGTTCACTTTGCTCTGCCTTAAAAATTATTTAGATTTGTTTTCCCTCATAGAGAAGCCCTTCCATTGTCTTTATTTTGCAATCGTCTTCTTAAGATAACCATAAAACAAACCTTAATACCTTATTAATTATCATTTTCCTTTTTTGTTGTTGTTGTTGGCATGTACTGGCCACAAAAATAAACCTTAATTCCACATTAGTGCGGTTACACAGGCTTTAAGGAATTAATTAATGATTCTGGGTAAGAATTAAGATATTACATTTCAGCAAAGTGTGTTACTCTTCTTAGTGTTTATGTTATGTCAATATTAGAAGCTGAAAAAGAAATACATGTATGTGAATATATGCATATATGTTTATTTTATCCTCAAAGTCATGTTATTAATTGCTATTGTAAATAATGAAGATAAATCACTTTAACTGCTTGCCTCACACAACAGTATGCAGCAGTCTTGTGGATTCACTTGGTGAAGGTAGCCTACAAATCAGTATGGTATGCTTCGGAGTTCCATATATTCATCCAACCCAGTAGCTTACTTCTATTTAAATTATAAGATCCTAATTTATAATTCTTGTTAGCCTATAAATCGTTTTTAGATAAGTGCCTGTATTATCGGTTAACATAGTGTTTCTCTTATTTTAAATACATCATTATTTTTTAAACTGAGTTTAAGAAGGACTATCAAAGTGAAACTATGGAATTAAACATGACTTCGTATCTAAACAAACTGAATCATTTTAGATGAATTCAGTTAAATATATACCTCACAATGAGAACTGTGCTAATTCCTGTAGGTGAAAATAAGAGAAGTGAAATCTGTTCTTGATAATTTATTAGTTTTTAATTGAAGATAGTAGAAACGTACCATGACAAATACCTTGACATACTGCGGGATGCAATATCAGTTCGTTACACTAGGTTCCCCATTTTTTCTGCAGTATTCAACCCCTCAGATTCTCTCTTAGTGGTTTTCAGTGCTTTCAAGTAGTTCTTTTGTTTTCTTTGTTGTTTTGTTTTTTTATTTTTTGAATGTACACAGTGTTTCTAATTGCTCTTGGCCAGAGGATTTGTTTGCTAAGAGCTAATTAACATAGCTGGAAATAGAAGTTTTCTCTGCTCTTATTTCAGTTTTTGTCTTTTTTCTTGCTCCTATTTCATGGTGATCATATACTCTTTTTGTCTTCTGAAAACAAACAGGTGAAGCAAAAAGTTTTCTTCTGTTTCTTGAGGTAATTTTTTTTCACAATTATTCTCTTTCAATTTTGGGGTCAAATTTCTATCCTTTATACTATGTCTTTCATCTTTATTAATCAATATACTTTTTAAGTTATTAATCATAGTATTTGAAGATATATTCACGTTCAGTATTTTCTTATAGTAGCTAAAATGAATTGCTGGTTAGTAGCTACCTTCATCATCCCGAAATCTTGTTTGCTAAACCCACCTCAGGACTATAACCTGATGATTTTACTGGAGTACACAGTACTTTGCTTAATTTGAAATCCCCAGAAGGCATGCCTAACCCAGAGTTTACCTTTTCAAATGCCCAGAAAAATAGCACATGTAAAACAGATGCAAAAATGGTGTTCCTCTGAGACATTAATTAGGCTATGATGAAGCAAAAGGACATGCCTGCTTACCTTTGCTGATAACATTCATGTACATTTATATTTTATGTTGTATTAGTGTCTAGCAAATGAACAGAATAATTTAGCTTCCACTTAATGCTAAAATGCAGTTAGGGCTCCTCTAACTGCAATTGTAAGTTATTTAGTAGTCTTTTTTAATCCTCAAGGTAGGCCTATAGGATAAGTACTTTTGTTATTCCCTTTACAGTTAATACCTAAGGGAGTTATGAATGATAAGTGAATTAATTATACAAAGCATTTAGCTTAGGTACTGACATTTCATGAAAAGTTAACATATGCAAAACTCCTTTCTTTTGTCATTTTTATTGGTAGTTTCAATTCACCTCTTCTCAATAAGATTGGAGAAACACAGAGTATTGGATAAGACAATCCCAAGTAGTCAGGCAAAATTCAGTTTTTGGGAGATGGCAAAAGGACCATGGTCCCAGAGTAAAATACTGTTTTCTTCTTAGTACTTACTTTTAATAGAGAAGCACTGTTATGAGACATGGAAGAGACACATTTGAAAGTAACTTGGGGGAAATGTGAAATGCACTGTTTCTCAAAATAAAAGTTCACTTGGTTGCTTTCTGCAGATAGGTAGATTATCTTTGCACATTATAAAAACACCATGGAAGTTTCCTTGTGACAAGTATGCATACTTTCAAAAACTGAAGCCAGTGTTGGTGATGCTAACAGTGAGGATGAAAATGCCATTAACCTTTCATCAATATCAAAAGGCATATTTTAAGTAGAATTATATTTGAATAGCCATGAAGGAAAGCACAGAGACTTTTATAGGCGGGGATAAGAACTAATTTCTGATATCTCCAGTATTGGTTAGATTCTCAGATACTAAATAAAATGACTTACGTGGCAAGTATAAATGCTTTGTAACCTCCAGAATGCTTTTCTTAGAATTAACTGTCATCCTATCAGGATGTTAACGAAGCAGAGAAAAGCAGCCTTACTATTAGTGTATCAGATAGTAAACCCTTTAAAAGTCCTAAAAATGTAAAATGTTCAGATAGGTATTGCAAGAAGCAAAACATTGATCCACATCACTTTGTAAGTCTAAAAATAGCATATTTAGTGTTTTTGTTATTGTAGTTGTTGTACAATTATTTGTTTCATGCTAGCTTTTTATGCTAAATGGTGAATTACTTGTGAGCCAGAACGATATTTTACTGTTCACCACTCTATCTCTTGCCTGTGGCATAGTGCCTAGTACTTGGTAAGCACAGAAAACATGTTTTGGGGATTTAATGAAAAATAAAACAGAAAATGTAAGATAATGTCTAATATATACTAATTATTTCACTTAGAAAAAAATTATATATCAGAATCCTTTACAGTATAATTCACTTTTTTATGGAGGTATAATTGACATATAACCTTATGTTAGTTTCAGGTGTACAACATGATTGCTATATTTGTGTACATTGCAAAATGATCAGCACAATAAGTCTAGTTAACATCCATCACCATATATAGTTACAAAAAAATTTTTATCTTGTGATGAGGACTTTAAAGATTTATTCCCTTCCAGCAGTAATTTGAATAATTAATATTCCACATACTAGACTTTTCATTCTCAGCTATATGCTACAGTACTATTAACTGCAATGACCATGCTGTACATCATATCTCCATGAGTTAATATATTTTATAACAGAAATTTTGTATGATTTGACTTCCTTCACCCATTTCACTCACTCACTCCAAACCCCACTCCTTACAACCACCAATCTATTCTCCACTTCTATGAATTTTATTCTTTCTGTTTATTTTAGATTCCAAATATGAGTGAGGTCCTATAGTATTTGTCTTTCTCTGACTGAATCATTTCAGTTAGCATAATGCCCTCAGTCTCAATCCATGTCTAAACTGACTGGATTTCATCCTTCTTTAGGTCTGACTCCTATTCCTGTGTGTGTGTGTGTGTGTGTGTGTGTGTATCACAATTTCTTCATTTATCTCTCTATGGACATGTACATTATTTTCTTATCTTGACTATTGTAAATAATGCTGCAATGAATATGGGGACACATAATTTTTATATTAGTATTGTGGTTTTATTTGGCTAAATACCCAGTAGGAGATTGCTAGATCATATAGCAGTTGTGTTTTTAAATTTCTGAGGAACCTCCATACTGCTTTCCAAAGTAGTTGCACCAATTTACATTCCTGAAAACAATGCACTAGGGTTCTTTTTCAACATCCCTGTCAATACTCATTTCTTTTCTTTTCGATAATAAATACTATGAGATTTGAGGTGATATATCCCTGTGGTTTTGATCTTATAGAATAGAACTCATTTTTAAAAATATATATATTATATTGAGACCAACATCACTGTAATAGCAAAACCAAGCAAAGACACCACAAAAAAAGAAAATTATAGACCAATATCCCTGATGAACATATATGCAAAAATACTCAACAAAATATTAGCAAACCAAATTCATAAATACATCAAGAGAATCATACACCGTGATCAAGTGGGATTCATCCCAGGGATGCAAGGATGGTACAACATTCGAAAATCCATCAACATCTTCCACCACATCATTAAAAAGAAGAACAAAAACAACATGATCATCTCCATAGATGCTGAAAAAGCATTTGACAAAATTCAGCATCCATTCCTGATTAAAACTCTCAACAAAATGGGTATAGACGGCAAGTACCTCAACATAATAAAGGCCATATATGACAAATCCACAGCCAACATTATATTTAACAGTGAGAAGCTGAAAGCTTTTCCTTTAAGATTGGGAACAAGACAAGGATGCCCACTCTCCCCACCTTTATTCAACATAGTTCTGGAGGTCCTAGCCATGACAATCAGACAACACAAAGAAATAAAAGTCATCCATATGGGTAAGGAAGAAGTCAAACGGTCCCTGTTTGCAGCTGACATGATACTGTGCATAAAAAACACTAAAGAATCCACTCCAAAACTATGATATTTAATATCTGAATTCAGCAAAGTTGTGGGATACAAAATTAATACACAGAAATCTGTTGCAATCCTGTACACTAATAATGAACTAGCAGAAAGAGAAATCAGGAAAACAATTCCATTCACAATCACATCAAAAAGAATAAAATACCTAGGAATAAACCTAACCAAGGAAGTGAAAGACCTATACCCTGAAAACTACAAGAAACTCTTAAGAGAAATTAAAAAGGAAACTAATAAATGGAAATTCATCCCATACCCTTGGCTAGGAAGAATTAATATTGTCAAAATGGCCATCTTGCCTAAAGCAATCTACAGATTCAATGCAATCCATAACAAAATGCCTACAGCATTCTTCAATGAACTAGAGCAAATAGTTCTAAAATTCATATGGAACCACAAAAGACCCCAAATAGCCAAAGCTATCCCGAGAAGGAAAAATAAAGCAGAGGGAATCACGCTCCCTGACTTCAAGTGCTAGTACAAAGCCACAGTAATCAAGACAATTTGGTACTGGCACAAGAACAGACCCATACACCAGTGGAACAGAATAGAGAGCCCAGATATAAACCCAACAATATATGTTCACTTAATATATGATAAAGGAGCCATGGATATACAATGAGGAAATGACAGCCTCTTCAACAGCTGGTGTTGGCAAAACTGCACAGCTACATGTAAGAGAATGAAACTGGGTTACTGTCTAACCCCAAACACAAAAGTAAATTCAAGATGGATCAAAGACCTGAATATAAGTCATGAAACCATAAAACTCTTAGGAAAAAAAATATATATAGGCAAAAATCTCTTGGACATAGAGAGAGTTCCGGGAAGATGGCAGCGTGAGCAGGGCGGCAGAAATCTCCTCCCAAAACCATATATATCTATGAAAATACAGCAAACACAACTATACCTAAAAGAGAGACCAGAATACAAAGGACAACACACAGCCTGCATCTGCACCTAAGAGGACCTAGCACCCCATGGGGCGGGTAAGATACAGAGCTGCATCCCGGCAGGACTGAACACTCCCCCACCCCAGCGGACTGGAGAGAGGGGAGGATTCAGAGCCAGGAGGGAGTGGAAGTACAGGCCAGCGAAATAACCAGCCCTGGTGATCTGTGCCGGGAGTGCTGACACACATTGCGTGGTGTAGCGGAGATTGGAGAGGTAGAAGGTACAGGTTTTGAGCTGGGAACGCACCTGGGTCCTTGAAGCTGGCTCCGGGGACAAAAGAAAAGTGCATGCTTTTTTCAGCGGTATTACGATCGTCCAGGCACATTCAGCACAGCAGGCTGGGAGTCCTAATGAATTTCAGACCCTTGGCTGATGACTGGGAAAAAGTAGCCGCACTGAAACTTTACACAGAGAACAATAGCCTCCCATTCGTTCTAGCCCTGGCCAGAGCTGCAAACCCCCCAGCGGAACGGCACGGCAGCAGCTGCGGAAAGTGGAGCAACAGCGCCACCTAGAGCATCCTTACAGATCTACTCCTGGTGGGCTTTTTTTTTTCCTTTCTTTACTTTTCTTTCTTTCTTTTTCTTTTCTCTTTTCTTTCTCTTACTTTTTTTTTTAAGTCTTAAAGAGCCTAGTTGACATACGTGGCACCTGCCAGGGACCACTTCTATCACGATGAAAAGAGAGAGGAATATAGTACAGACAAAAATCACCCAGACAACACCAGAGAGGTAAACTGAAGGGGACGGAAATGCACAATCTTCCTGAAAAAGAATTTAGAATAAAAGTCATAACCATGCTCATGGATCTACAGAGAAATATGCAAGAGCTAAGGGAGGAAGTGAGGGCAGTCAGGAAAGACAATGCAGAAATGAGACAAGCCATCGACGGGCTTAGCAGCAGACTGGACGAGATGCAAGAGACTGTTAATTCAATAGAAATCAGAGAAAAGGAAAACAGTGCAGCTGAGGCAGAGAGAGATAAAATGATCTCTAGGAATGAAAGAATATTAAGAGAACTGTGTGACCAATCCAAACGGAACAATACTTGCATTATAGGAGTACCAGAGGAAGAAGAGAGAGAAAAAGGGATAGAAAGTGTCTTTGAAGAAATAATTCCTGAAAACTTCCCCAAGCTGGGGAAGGAAATACTCTCGCACTACATGGAAGCCCACAGATCTCCCAACACAAGGCACCCAAGGAAGAAAACACCAAGACACATAATAATTAAAATGGCAAAGATCAAAGATAAGGACAGAGTATTAAAAGCAGCTAGAGAGAGAAAAAAGATCACCTACAAAGGAAAACCCATCAGACTATCATCAGACTTCTCAACAGAAACCCTACAGGCCAGAAGAGAATGGCATGATATATTTAATGTAAGGAAACAGAAGGGCCTCGAACCAAGAATATTGTATCCGGCATGATTATCACTTAAATATGATGGAGGGATTAAGCAATTTCCAGACAAGCGAAAGCTGAGAGAATTTGCCTCCCATAAACCCCATCTACAGGACATCTGAAAGGACCTGCTCTAGAGGAAAGCACTCCTAAGGCTAAAAAGATGTCACCAGAGAAAATAAAATCATAGCAAAGAAAGCAGACCATCCAAATACTAACTAAAGGCAAAGAATAAAACAACTAGTATATAAAGAATGGAAGAGGAAGAATAAGAAGGCAGAGAAATAAAGAAAGATCAGACTGTGTTTACAATAACTTAAAAAAAAGTTAAGTTAGATTGTTAGACAGTAAAGAAGCAACCCTTGTACCTTTGGTAACCACGAATCTAAAGCCAGCAATGGCAATAAGTACATATCTTTCGATAATCACCCTAAATGTAAATGGATTGAATGCACCAATCAAAAGACACAGAGTAACAAAATGGATAAAAAAGCAAGACCCATCTATATGCTGCCTACAAGAAACTCACCTCAAACCCAAAGATATACACAGACAAAAAGTGAAGGGATGGAAAAAGATATTTCATGCAAACAACAAGGAGAAAAAAGAAGGTGCTGCAGTACTTTTATCAGACAAAACAGACTTCAAAACAAAGAAAGTAACAAGAGACAAAGGACATTACATAATGATAAAGGGGTCAGTCCAACAGAGGATATAACCATCATAAATATATATGTACGCAACACATGAGCACCAACATATGTGAAACAATTGCTAACAGAATTAAAGAAGGAAATAGACAGCAATGCATTCATTTTAGGAGACTTCAACACACCACTCATTCCAAAGGACAGATCAACCAGACTGAAAATAAGTAAGGACACAGAGGCACTGAACAACACACTAGAACAGATGGACCTAACAGACATGTACAGAACTCTACACCCAAAAGCAACAGGATACACATTCTTCTCAAATGCACATGGAACATTTTCCAGAAAAGACCACATACTAGGCCACAAAAAGAACCTCAGTAAAGTCAAAAATACTGAAATTCTACCCACCAACTTCTCAGATCACAAAGGTATAAAACGAGAAATAAATTTTAGAAAGAAATCAAAAAGGCTCACAAATACATGGAGACTTAACAACATTCTCCTAATTAATCAATGGGTTAACGACTAAATCAAAGGAGAAATCAAAGAATATATGGAGAATAATGGCAAAACAACACACAGGCACAACTTCTGTGGGATGCAGCAAAGGCACTTCTAAGAGGAAAGTATATTGCAATCCAGGCCTATTTAAAGAAGGAAGAACAATGCCAAATGAATAGTCTAAAGACACAATTACTGAAATTGGAGAAAGCAAAATAAATGAGAACCAAAGTCACCAGAAGGAGGGACATAATACAGATCAGAAAAGAAATAAATTAAATTGAGAAGAACACAACAATAGAAAAAACCAATGAAACCAAGAGCTGGTTCTTTGAAGAACAAACAAAATAGATAAACCCCTAGTCAGACTTATTAAGAGGAAAAGAGAATCTACACACATAAACAGAATCAGAATTGAGAAAGGAAAAATAATGACAGACCCCACAGAAATACAAAGAATTATAAGAGAATAGTATGAGAATATATATGCTAACAAGCTGGAAACCTAGAAGAAATGGACAAGTTCTAAGAAAAATACAACCTTCCAAAACTGACCAAACAAGAAACAGAAAAACTGAACAGACCCATCACCAGCAATGAAATTGAAGTGGAAATCAAAAAAGTACCAAAGAACAAAATCCCTGGAGCAGATGGATTCACCTCTGAATTCTACCAGACATATAGAGAAGAAATAACACCCATTCTCTGTAAAGTTTTCTAAAAAATAGAAGAGGACGGAGTACTTCCAAACTAATTCTTTGAAGCAAGAATCACTCTAATACCAAAACCTGGCAAAGACCTCACCGAAAAAGAAAATTACAGAACAATATCGCTGATAAACGTGAATGCAAAAATACTCAACAAAATATTAGCAAACTGAATTCAAAAATACATCAAGAGGATCATACACCATGATCAAGTGGGATTCATCTCAGGGATGCAAGGATGGTACAACATTCGAAAATCCATCAACATCATCCACCAAATCAACAAAAAGAAGAACAAAAACAACATGATCATCTCCATAGATGCTGAAAAAGCATTTGACAAAATTTAGCATCCATTCCTGATTAAAACTCTCAACAAAATGGGTATAGAGAGCAAGTACATCAACATCATAAAGGCTATATATGGGAAACCCACAGCTAACATCATACTGAACACCGAGAAGCTGAAAGCTTTTCATCTAAGATCGGGAACAATACAGGGATGCCCACTCTCTCCACTGTTATTCAACATAGTACTGGAGATCCTAGCCATGGCAATCAGGCAAAACAATGACATACAAGGCATCCAGATTGGTAAAGAAGAAGTCAAATTGTCACTATTTGCAGATGACATGATAGTGTACATAAAAAACCCTAAAGACTCCACTCCAAAACTACTAGATCTAATATCTGAATTCAGCAAAGTTGCAGGATACAAAATTAACACACAGAAATCTGTTGCTTTCTTATACACTAACGATGAACTAGCAGAAAGAGAAATCAGAAAAACAATTCCATTCACAATTGCATCAAAAAGAATAAAATACCTACGAATAAACCTAATGAAGGAAATGAAAGACCTATTCTCTGAAAACTACAAGAGACTCCTAAGAGAATCTAAAGAGGACACAAACAAATGGATATTCATCCCATGAGCTTGGCTAGGTAGAATCAATATTGTCAAAATGGCTATACTACCTAAAGCAATATACAGATTCAACGCAATCCCTATCAAACTACCGACAGCATTCTTCAATGAACTGGAATAAATATTTCTAAAATTCATATGGAACCACAAAAGACCCCATATAGCCAAAGCAATCCTAGAAGGAGGAATAAACAGGGGGGATTACGCTCCCTGATTTCAAGCTCTACTACAAAGCCACAGTAATCAAGATAATTTGATATTGGCACAAAAACAGAACCATAGACGAGTGGAACAGAATAGTAAATCCAAACATTAACCCATACATATACAGTCAATTAATATTTGATAAAGGAGCCTTGGATATACAATGGGGAGATGACAGCCTCTTCAGCAGCTGGTGTTGGGCAAACTGGACAGCTACTTGTAAGAGAATGAAACTGGAATACTGTCTAACCCATACACAAAAGTCAACTCAAAATGGATCAAAGACCTGAATGTAAGTCATGAAACCATAAAACTCTTAGAAAAAAACTTAGACAAAAATCTCTTGGACATAAACATGAGCGATTTCTTCATAAACACTTCTCCCCGAGCAAGGGAAACAAAAGCAAAAATGAACAAGTGGGTCTATATCAAGCTGAAAGGCTTCTGTACAGCAAAGACACCATCAGTAGAACAAAAAGACATCCTACAGTATGGGAGAATATATTCATAAATGTATCCAATAAGGGGTTTATATCCAATATATATAAAGAACTCGTGCACCTCAACAAACATAAAGTAAATAATCCAATCAAAAAATGGGCAGCTGATCTGAGCAGGCACTTCTCCAAAGAAGAAATTCAGATGGCCAACAGGGACATGAAAAGATGCTCCCCATCGCTAATCATCAGAGAAATGCAAATTAAAACCACAATGAGATATCACCTCCCACCAGTGAGGATGGCCAACATCCAAAACACAAACAACAAGAAATGTTGGCGAGGATGTGGAGAAAGGGGAACCCTCCTACACTGCTGGTGGAAATGTAAACTATTTCAACCACTGTGGAAAGATGTATAGAGGTTCCTCAAAGAACTAGGAATCGGACTACCATTTGACCCAGGAATTCCACTTCTAGGAATTTACCATAAGAATACAGCAGTGCAGTTTGAAAAAGATATATGCACCCCTATGTTTATTGCAGCATTGCTTACAATAGCCAAGAAATGGAAGCAACCTAAGTGTCCGTCAGTAGATGAATGGATAAAGAAGATGTGGTACATATACAAAATGGAATATTATTCAGCTATAAAAAGAAAAGAAATCCTACCATTTGAAACAACATTTATGGAGCAAGAGGATATTATGGTCAGTGAAATAAGCCAGGCAGAGAAAGTCAAGTACCAAATGATTTCACTCATCTGTGGAGTATAAGAACAAAGAAAAAACTGAAGGAACAAAACAGCAGCAGACTCACAGAACCCATGTGTGGACTAACAGGTACCAAAAGGAAAGGGCCTGGGGAGGATGGGTGGGAAGGGAGGGATAAGGGTGGAAAAGGGCATTATGATTAGCACACATAATGGAGTGGCAGGGGACATGGGAAAGGCAGTATTTATAAAGAAGACAAGTTGTGATTCTGTAGCATCTTACTATGATGATGGATAGTGACTGTAATGGGGAATGTTGGGTGGACTTGATAATAAGGGGTCTAGTTACCATAATGTTCAAGTGATTGTACATTAACAATACCAAAATAAAAAAATATATATATATATGTATATTATAATTATCAAGCAAAAGAATTAGTAATGTAAACAGTCCTTCCATAGGCATGCTGTACTATATTGTAGTGGCATGAGCCTCCCTCCCTAAGCTGGCTACTATCCTTGACCCCAGATTGGATCCAGGATTTGTGAGGCTTAAAGTTTCATGGATATTGACAGTGTCTTTATGTTTTAAAAAATGGTAAATGTAACTTTATTTTTATTCTGCGTATTGAGGCACATACGAAACTGCACAGATCTTAGTGTGCAGCTTCATGAGCTTTGACATGTGAGCCTTGTACCGATCAATGTATCATTCTCACTGATTCTTCCCCTTCACCTGTTTCACCCATGCCCTCTGCTCCCTCACCTACCATAACCACCAGTCTGCTGTCTGTGTCTATGAATATGTTTCAGTTTTGTTTGTTCATTTTGTTTTTTAGAATCCACATATAAGTGAAATCATGCAATATTCATCTTTCTCTACCTGATTTATTCTACTTACCGTAACACCTGCTAGGTCCAACAACCTTGTCACGAATGGCAAGATTTCATTTTTTTATTGCTGAGTAATATTCCATTGCATGTGTGTACTACTTTTTAATCCACTCATCTATCAGTGGACATTTACATTGTTTCCGTATTTTGGCTATTGTAAATATTGAGGTCAGCATAGGAGTGCAGATATCCTTTCAAATTAGTGTTTTTGCTTCTCTTCAGGTAAATTCTCAGAAGTACAATTGCTGGGTCATGTGGCATTTATATTTTTAGATCTTTCATAAACCACCATACAGCCTTCCATTGTTACTACACCAATTTGTAATCCCATCGGCAGTTTACGAAGGTTTCCTTTTCTCCACATCCTCGCCAGCACTTGTTATTTCTTGTCTTTTGGATAGTGGCCATTCTGACTGGTATGAGGTGATTTCTTGTTGTGGTTTTGATCCATATTTCCCTAATGATTAGTGATACTAAGCACCTTTTCATGTGTCTGTTTGCCGTCTGTATATCTTCTTTGGAACAAATGTCTGTTCAGGTCCTTTGCCATTTTTTAATTGGACTATTTGGGATTTTTTTTGGTGTTGAGTTGTATGGGTTCTTTATATATTTTGGATATTAGCCCCTTATCAGATATATTATTTACAAATATATTCTTCTATATAGTAGGTTGCCTTTTTAGTTGATGTAGACCCACTTGTTTATTTTTGCTTTTGTTTTCCTTCCCTGGGGGACATATCCAGAAAATTATTACTAATGCTGATGTTCTAGATTACTACCTATGTTTTCTTCTAGGAGTTTTCTGTGTCCATTGTATGCTGTCACAGCATTGCTGAGTAGTTGCAGCAGGAATTGTATGGTCTACAATCCTAAAATATTTACTAACCAGCTTTTTACAGAAAAAAAAAAGTGTCAGTCCTTGGCTTAGGATTTCATAAAATAAACCAGGCAACTGGTTCACTGTGTGTAGTGGGGGAAATTCTCAGAAAAACATTGAACAGATGTCTGGAGAGCTACCTCATATACCTGATGAAGAATTTATTTTTTTATTGTGATGTACAGTAATCCAAATCAGTATCCAAAGTATCTCTAGAAAGCTCATGATTTCTCAAGTAGATTCAGTTGGGTGTTGGGGGCTTGAAGCAAAGATAAAACAGCATTTTACACTGTTGTGATGTCAAAAAACCACAGTGATACATACAGTGCAGATTCATTTTAGATGGTCTAAGGGCTTGGAATTAGATTTTAACTGAAAGGTGGAAGTAAAAATAGTATCAAGATTTATGGAGCAGAACAATAAACTAGAGCTAGGAGAGCTATGCAAGTCAGTCCCAGTGAAGGGGCTGAGGTCAAGACAGATAAAAGGTCCTGAAAACTAAGATTCAAAAAAGGAAGGTAGCACAAAAGCTTGTGTGGACTAGGGAGATGTGTTGAAGGTCAAGAAACAAGACACCAAATCCTTTGGCATACAGATACTCAAGGCACCCAGCAGCTCTTTGGATGGCTGCGTAGGGCAGTAAGACTAATTTGGGGATTTTATGGCTCATCAGTCTGAGTTATCGGAAATACTTTTCAGGATTTGTGCCAGGACTGTATACAGTGACCCTATGATGGTTCCATATCTCCACTGCTGAACTTATCTTGGGGAAGGCAGGGAAGGATGATTATATATCATGAAACGGAAAGCATCAGTGAAAACAAGAGACATGGGTGATAGCTGGAGTCAGTGCACTGGAATAAAGTGTCTATATTTTTAGTTCAGATTTTCTGAGTTGCTGAACCTAAAAATTAAATGTTTCACTTAGTTGCCTGGTTAAAATTACAGATTTTGAATCCAGTGGGCAAGTGTCTTGACTGGTTAAAAATTCACAGGGATTGATAAAAGAGGCAGATATTCAGAACAAGGATGTCTGTGGTATCCTGAGGCAAGAAAACAGCACACAGCATTCTAAAAGGCAAAGAGGATTTTCAAAAATTATAGATGGAATATAGTATGAATGGAAACCTTGTATTCAAATAATTATAGTTACATAAAGAGGATGATTCTGACATAAATTAAATAAATAGGAAGCTCTACAAATGCTCTAACAATGTAACACAAGGAAATAGAATGGGATGGAGGAGGCTTAATAGAATCATTTATCTAGACATTGTTCTTTTAACTTTGCTGTCTCTTCTGTGTTTCAAGGAGAAATCATAGGTGAATTAGTGGAAAGACCTCGTAAATTTGGTTGCTACTATCTCATTAAAATGAGATGAGATTGGGCTAAAGAGGTGGGTTAATCTACTTCATTTTTGCTGGAAGATGTTACTTTTCTGCTCCAATTACTCAGAAGTTTCTTCACCAGATTTTCTCACATTTCAAGTGTTGATTGCCATTTTTACAGCTTATGGAGAAAACTTTACAACTGCTGGGATTTTGGTTTGGAAATCTCCCTAAACCCAGTCCCAATCCTACCTTAATGCACTAGACTCCCTCATTTCCTATCTGACTCTGGCTTTGTACAATGACTTTTGCTTCTTATCTAACCCACTGTTACCTAGTTTTGTTGATGTCACTTGGAATATGATAATTCAGTGTGCTTGCCTCTTGTCAGCTTATCTTTCATATGTGGCAATCTAGAATATTTTATTTAAAATTGGTCCCACACCTTGAGTACTCCTTCATTTGGTATGTTTTTATCGGGTCCTTTGTGGATAACATGAGTCCTGTCCTCACACTGAGTTTGACAGATCTGTCCTGTGCTGTGGCAAAGACTGGGACCAATCAAAAATGGTTGATTCTCCTGAATTCTAGATCTCTCTTGCCTATTCTGTGAAACATTATAGTACTATATCTTCTTAGAGTAGCTGCATGTGATTGACTAAAATAACCAATTAACCTTAGCCTATACATTTTTTTAATAAGGTATCATGGATATACACTCTTATGAAAGTTTCACAAGAAAAACAAGGTGGTTATTACATTCATCCTTATTATCAAGTCCCCCCATACCCCATTGCAATCACTGTCGATCAGTGAAGTAAGGTGCCACAGGGTCCCTATTTGTCTTCTCTGAGCTCCACTGTCTTGCCCATGACCCCACACACACCATATGCACCAATCATGACACCTCACAATCCCCTTCTTCCTCCCTCACCACCCGCTCTCCACCACCCCTCCCCTTTGGTAACCACTAGTCCCTTCTTGGAGTCACCTCACACCAGTTAGGGTGGCCAACATAGAAAAGACTAGGAACAACAAATGCTGGCGAGGATGCAGAGAAAGGGGAACCCTTCTACACTCCTGGTGGGAATGTAAACTAGTTCAACCATTGTGGAAAGCAATATGGAGGTTCCTCAAAAAACTAAAACTAGAAATTCCGTTTGACCACTCTTAGGAATTTACTCAAGGAAAGCAAGATCTCAGATTCAAAAAGACATATGCACCCCTATGTTTATCACAGCACTACTTACAATAGCCAAGATATGGAAGCAACCTAAGTGTCCATCAGTAGATGAATGGATAAAGAAGAGGTAGTACATATACACAATGGAATACTATTCAGCCATAAGAAAGAAACAAATCCTACCATTTGCAGCAACATGGATGGAGGTAGAGGGTATTATGCTCAGTGAAATAAGTCAGGCAGAGAAAGACAAATACCAAATGATTTCCCTCATTTGTGGCATATAACAATGAAGCAAAACTGAAGGAAGAAAATAGCAGCAGCCTATACCATTTTTTTTAAGAACACTTTAAAAATTACATAATGCATAGATATTGTTGTTTGGTGTAGAACAGGATTTCCCAACATTGGCACTGTTGACATTTTGGGCCATACATTCCTTTGTTGTTGACTCCAGTCCATAGTTTTGAAGCATCTGTGGCCTTTACCCACTGGATGCCATTAATACCCCATCCAGTAATGACACTAAAACGTCTTCAGATTGTTAAATGACATCTTGTGAGGAAATTCTCCCCAATTGAGAACCACTGATGGAAAGTATGGACATAGCAAGCAACTGAAATAATTTGTTATTTTTTTAAACAATTTTGAAATTTTTATTGAGGTAAAATTTATATAGTGACATGTACATCTTAAGAATATAATTTAATGAGCTTTTGATAAATTTATACAGCAGTGTAACCAAAATCTCAATTAAGACATAACATTTTCACCTCCACAGAAAGTACCCTCATTCTCATTCTAGTCAATTTCTACCCTTTATAGGTAACCATTTTTCTAATTTCTATTACTATAAATGATGTTTGCCTGTTCTTTGGCAACACATAATTGGAACTGTATTGCAAATATTTCCTTCCAATACGTTGCTACCATTTTCAGTTCAGTGTCATTTGATGTGAAGATTTAAGTTTGATAGTCAATTTTTTTTTTCTTTTATGATCATTGATTTTTGTGTTCTGAGAAATTTTGCCTGCCCAAATGCCCCAAATATATTACCCTAAATTTTCTTCTAGAAGCTTTATAATTTTAACTCCAATGTTTTGATCTGTGAACTGTCACAAATTGATCTGAGTGTATGGTGTGATGTAAAAGTAGAGGTTCATTTTTTCCCATGTATTTGTCAAGTTTGTCAGCAACATTCATTGAAAAGACATTCAGATCCACTATTGAATTTGATGCCTTTGTAGGAAATAAATTAACTCTATACATCCATCTATTTCTGAATTCTCCTTTCAATTCCTAGCTGTTGTTAAGCCTCTTCAGTATTTTTTGTTTTTAATCTCAGGTATTTTACTTTTCAGTTAATAGAATTTTCTCTTTGTTTCTTCATTTTTATCATTTTTAGTTCTCTGCTGAGATTTTGTCCATGTCACCAATAAATGTCCATCTTTTCTCTCACATCCTTGAATATATTTATATATGTTTTAATGACCTCCTATAATCCCAACATCTCAGTCATCTTGAGGCCTTTACTATTTCGATTAACTGCTTTTTCCTTGCATGTGAGTTGAATTTTTACCATTTCTTTATATGTCTTATAATTTTTATTGTATACTGGAAATTTTTGGATACTGCTTTCTAGGACTGTGGACTGTAATATCCTCCTGAAAACTGTGTTCAGATTTGATCTGACAAGAAGTTAAATTTCCAGTGAAATTGAGTGGTCCTGTCAGGATTGGTTTTAGGAGATGTAATGTTTTAGAGTATTCAGTTTTAGGACTTGGCCTTTAATCTAGAGCATTATAATTACTTCTACATTGTATTTTTGCTAGAATTTCAGCCAGTTTGTTCAGGTGTTAAGTTACATTTCACCAGTCTCACTAGGCCAGAACTCCACACTCTCCAGGCACTGCATGATTCCTGGTATGTCCTTTTGCTCTCACACCTATGGTAATTACTCTCTACAAAATCTCATTGCATAATGCAACCACTGAACAAGACCTTGTGGAGCCCCTATGCAGATTCCTTAATCACCAGTACCCTAATCTATAAACTCTAGTCAATTTAGCAACACCCAATCCAGTCGTCTTCCTCAGCTCAGTGAGATCTTCATGCTGTACTTGGCTGAATATCCCTACATTGCAGTTTATAAGTTATCCCAAAACAGAATGCCAGAAGAAATGTGGGATTCAATTTATGTATTACCCTTTTTTAAGAATAACAGTCCTGCATTACTATTGATCAATTCCTGAAAACATTTGCCTCTTGTATTAAAATTTTTTTTTTATTTTGGTATCATTAATATACAATTACATGAGCAACATTGTGGTTACTAGATACCCCCCATTTTCAGGTCCCCCCCACATACCCCATTACAGTCACTGTCCATCAGCATAGTAAGATGCTATAAAGTCACTACTTGTCTTCTCTATGTTATACTGCCTTCCCCTTGCCCCCCCCCCACTACATTATGTGTGCTAATCACAATGTCCCTTATTTCCCTTATCCCTCCCTTCCCACCCATCCTCCCCAGCCCCTTTCCCTTTGGTAACTGTTAGTCCATTCTTGGGTTCTGTGAGTCTGCTGCTGTTTTGGTCCTTCAGCTTTTGCTTTGTTCTTATTCTCCACAGATGAGTGAAATCATTTGGTACTTGTCTTTCTCCGCCTGGCTTATTTCACTGAGCATAATACACTCCAGCTCCATCTATGTTGTTGCAAATGATAGGATTTGTTTTCTTCTTATGGCTGAATAATATTCCATTGTGTACATGTACCACATCTTCTTTATCCATTCATCTACTGATGAACACTTAGGTTGCTTGCATTTCTTGGCTATTGTAAATAGTGCTGCGATAAACAGAGGGGTGCATATGTCTTTTGAAACTGGGCTTCTGCATTCTTAGGGCCTCCCTCTGGCTTACATGACATGCTGGTTTGTTAGCCAGTGCCGGCAGGCCAAGAGGAAAGCACAGCAGGCTGTATATCACCATCGGGAGGCCTCAGCCCTGAGTAGCCAGCCAGGGGGATGGAGTGCCAGAAGCTCCTGAAAGTTCCCAACCTGATAGGCAGAGCACATCCAGTCAACCTTGTCCACCTATCCCTTCTCCTGCACAGCAAGCTCTGTGCAAACCCCACCAGTTCAGCAGCCCTCTCAGTGCTAGGAAGCCTCCCGGACCACCCACCTTTCCTTTGTCCCAGAGCAGCCTGATGTGTATCCCTGTCCTCCTCAAATGTCTGGAATTTCAGTCTCTCCAAGTATTCCACCTGTCTTAGCTCTCCAACCTCACTGATCTCCAGAGAACCATGCAATGTAGGTTTGTGCTCCCAAAGCATATCTCCAGGGCTGGGTGTTCAGCACTCCAAGGCTTCCACCTCCTCCCCGCTTTGTTTCTCTTCCTCCCACTAGTGAGGTGGGGTTGGGGAAGGGCTTGGGTCCCACCAGATCAAGGCTTTGATACATTATCCTGTCTCATGAGGTCTGCTCTGTTCTTCAGGTGTATGCAGTCTGGTGCAGGCTTCTTTCCTGTTGCCCTTTTAGGATTAGTTGTGTTAACTATATTTTCATATTATATGTGGTTTTTGGTGAAATTCTCTGTCTCACCTCTCACGTCACCATCTTGAATCTTCCCTGTTCTTAAATTTCTATGGGGCCAAGTTTGGAAATGCTGGCTTCTCATCACATGGCATAAGGATAACTGAGTTTCCCTCACTGCTTCTTTAGGGGTCATTGGAAAGAAAAGTTTCCACATATGCTTATACCACTATCTCATGTTGTAATTATCAGACCTATAGCCTAGATTTTTTTTCCACATATGATCATTCTCCATCATCATTAGTCTACTTAATGCTACATAGTGCATGGTTTATTACTGAAAAATATATTTATACTGAATAAAAATTATAGTCTATAAATTACCAGTACTTTTGAAATAGTAATTTACTATTGCTTATTATTGTTTCTTTCAAAGACCTTTAGAAAATAGTTTTATCTGCCCAATAACATGGAGAAATATTTGCTTAGTTTTTCAGAGAATACGTCTTTTAAAGCCACACTACACATTAACTCCTTGTCAGAATGGTATTAAAGCACATGGGATAAGCATAAATATTAAAATGAACATAAAGAAGAAATATAACAACATGATATATTGATGACTCTGAAACTCTGTCCTCACACAAATCACACCTGACATCAAAATTTATTTTCTACAACAAGGTCAATTTATCTAATGCCACACATAAAAGCTGAATTTAATATATATTTAGTTGTTAAGTAAAATATATATTTATTTATTATGTATAAAGTAACACTGAGTTTAATATATATTTACTTGCTTGAGCAATATAATATGATAAAACTTTGTGATTCAAATCAGAGCCTCCATTTAGTCAGTAGAAATCAATAATGTGGTACCAAAAATATTGAAAAAAGTGATATATTTCTCATTTATTTAAAGAAAGACTTTTTTATTTCCTACTGAGCCATGAATAGCATAGGCTGTCTACTGACATACTCTGATATGTAAGATGTTGAAGAGGCAAGCATTTGGAGCTCATTTAAACAGAATAGGTTACTACTCATTCACATTATCCATTTTTGCATTTTTATCACTTGTAGCCAAACATGCCTTCCACTATTTTTGTCTAAAGGCCTCTTTATAAGATCTTCCCTGCCCTTCTGGCCAACTGTGCATTGAATGTTATTGAGGATAGAAAAGTCCCTGGATTGTATGTTCCTTTGGTGGTTTTGGACCATCCCACATAAAACAGTCACTTTGAAATCCCCAATTAGATAGATGATACAATGTAAAAAGAGAGCAGAGCAGGTAGCATTTGGCTCTGCTGTATTTTTGTGGGAAAATATATTGAAAAATTTATCTTCCATTTTATTACCACTCTTGGCAACACACCACTTAATTTGGAGAATTTTAAAATTAAAAGATCCTTGGGAATTACCTACTCTAGCCTACTCAAAATAGTCTTAACACTAAGAGATTTTTTTCTATAGGAGATCATCCAACTTATTCCCTCTGAAACAGGATATTCATTTTTGCAAGAAGCAGCCCAACTTTTAGATAAATCATCCATGTTATAAACTTTAGTGTTTGTTCTTTGGACCTCATCCCAATTCTGTTCTCATGATCAACACTGAACAAATTCATGTACTCCTCCTTTTACTTGGCATCCTTTGTAAACAGCAAGCAGTTTTTCTAAAGTTCACCTACCTGTTCTTTTTTGTCCTTTTAATTATCTCATTTTTAGAAACACTCACAATTTGTGAATGCCATCTGTCATGTGAGAGCCTCTCTTAAGGTATTGTGTCAGGCATTGAGTACATTATTCCATTTTTTATTTAGTCAAGGCAAGGATTATTTCTGGTAATTTGAACAGTTTGCCACTTTCAATGCAGCTTAACATACTATTTGTATTGTGAACATTTTTGTAATGTAAAATTTGGGGCTTATACTGACTGTGTGGTTAATAATACTACCAGGTTCTTTGCACATGAAATGCTATTTATAAAAGTTTCCTGATTTATTTTTTAACTCAACTAAAAATCATCCACATTTACTATTGCCAGATTTTATCCTTGGTCTGTTCATCATTTCAAGCCTATTAATGTCATTTTAAAATTGTGATTAAATCATGTAATATACTTTCCAGTTTCCTTCTCCCCATCTCCAACTTCCCCCTTCACCTTCTAAGTGGTTTTACTGGGGCCATCAATCACACAGTCCCACCCTTCTACCACAAAAAGCTTTTGTCTGTTGCAATTCAATTTGGAGATGTGACACGAAAGAATGTAAAGCTGCTGGAACCATGTTATCTGGTATGCTCTTCATCAGCCTTTGCATCAGTCTTAACCCTGGTTGCTCTCCCAGCCCAAGGCTTGTCTGTTCAGCTGTTCCTTTGGTTCTGTGAAGTAGCACATATTCTACCAATTGTTATAGTCCATGCTCATCTCTAATCAGTGCTGGTCTAATTGCTTACAACCAACCATTGTAATTGTTTCATACAACTCTCAATTTTGCATCCACTGTAAATTTGATTATTATTTTCTTAAATTTAACTTTGCATTCATCATAGATTAGAAAACATTAACTATTTATGTAGGCACATTTTTTTTCCTGAAAACTGTGTTAGTCATTCACAAAAAACATAAAATTTGCTACCCGGGAATATCATTTAAGGGGTTAATGATTATGAAAACTGTTTAGGAAGTGTAGAAACTAAGAAATATGTGAAAACAATTTTCAAAGAATAAAGTCATTATACTTACATTTAAAACTCTCAGCATTTTATAAATTTACCTTTCAAAATCTAATAGGTACAGACAGTTTGGTGTGTGCCTATGTATGATTGTATCTGTGTGTGTATATAGATAATATATATATATTTATAATATTTATTACATATAATTTACACTCTTTGTTGTCATTGTTATTTCTTTTCTTTTAAGGACTTTTAGAAGATAGCTTTATGGGAAGTTTTATGTGGTTAATAACATAGATAAGTATTTGTGTAATGAATTGTTCAAAGATTATAACATTTAAAGCCTTGCCACACATGACCTCCCCGTCAGATTACATTAAAGTACATACTATTAGAGCAAATATTATTAAAGGAATGAACATAAGGAAGAAAGTATGAGAAGAACAACACATTGCAGAGTGAGAATATATTCTTTGTTAATATTTCTATTAATATTAATACTGTATAAATTTAATTAAGGTAAAATATGTATAAAATGAATTTCCATTGTGCTTATGCATGCACCATCCACATAATGCATTTTGAGAAATATAAAATCATATTTTTTTAAGTCTTTGGTAAAAACTTAGTATTGGATAAGTGGATATATAAAGAGCATATTTCTCCTGAACTTAAGAAGAAAGTTCAAAATTATAATGCTTTTTATACATTAAGGAGAATTAGGTCCACTCTATATCTGTATACACAAGATGATTTGAAAATATGCAAGACCATGGAAATTACATTTGCTTTTCAATACTGAGTGCTAAAATAAGACAAATGACAGTGAGTTCGTGTTTCCCTCATTTACTGAAGTCTCCTTTATTAAGGGTAAGTCACAGATACTTGTAAATACTTTAAGGTATTTTTCAAACTTAAGCTCCTATGATTTGGAATCTTAAAGAAAGAAGAATGAATATACCAATACTACTTGTGGTATACAGACATACTGCAACTTAGTCTTTAATATTCTCAGTGGAAAACTAAGTCAAAATACAGCATTTTTTTTCTTTTAAAATGACATCTCAGAGTTTCTGTAATATTAAAGTTTAAAGCATTTTAAAATGCTTTTCTATAGTAATCCTGATAATGTTGCTTAAGAAGAAAAAAGAACATAGAGAACTATGAAATCAATGTTTCCTTAAAAAGTAGAAGGTTTTGAATGAAAAATTCTTAATGTACAGTATAATTAATCTTAAAACCAATCCAATGAATATTTTAAATGATTCCATTTAAAAATACCACCTCTTCAGAGAGGCAGTTACTTATATTTGCTAGGAAAGCAAACACAGGATTTCTGCATAAAAGCCAAACCTGTTTCTTATAGCAAAAGCAGCAGTTTTCTTTGTTCTAATCCTGCTGCAGTTAATGTGTCAAGAGCAGATGTCAGCTTTTATACAGAGGTCTTCACTGCAAAAGAGGAATTCCAAAATTAAGAAATTTATATAAGAGCTTGACAGTGACATAATTCCCTCCACCTCCTGAGAGAAAGGGAAAGAAACCTTATATTTCTAATAAAAAAATAAATTCTGAGTGGTTTAAAGATGGTGGCCTGAGAGGTGAGACAAGAGGCTTCCTCCTAAAACTGCATATAATTTGAAAATATAACTAACCCTGAAATACAACTAACCCTGAAAGAGCAACAGGAAAGAGGACTGCGCCAAACTGCATACACCTGGAGAAAAGAATAAACCTCACGGAACAGTGTAATGTACCAGAGCCATGGGCCGATGGAACCCAAGCCCTTCCCCCACCCCAGGTCACCAGCGGGAGGAAGAGAAACAGAGTGGGGAGGGAGTGGAGGCCTGGGACTGCTGAATACCTAACTCTGGAGATCTGGTCTGGGAGCACAAACCTACATTTCATGGTGTTTTCATGGTACTCTCATGATTAGGGGGTTAGAAAGCTAAGACAGGAGGAATACATGGAGAGACTGAGATTCCAGCTGCTTGTGGAAAGCAGGGATCTATATCTGGCTACTCTGGGACAAAAGAAAGGTGGGTAGTCTGAGAGAATTCCTAACAGCAGGAGGACTGCAAAAGAGGCAAGGATTGCACAGAGCTTACTGCTCAGGAGAAAGGACAGGTAGACAAAATTGTCAGGGTGCACTCTGCCCAGCCGGTTGGGAACTATCACAATCTTCAGGAGTTCCAGCTCCATGGCTGGCTACAGAGCTCCAAGGACACCCTCCATGATACACAGCCTACTGAGCATTTCTCCTGGCCAGCCCCACCTGGCTCACAAACTGGCAAACCCTACCCTGGCATTAGGCCAGCCTGAAGGAAGACCCGTATACAGCAACTATAAATGCAAAGAACATAGGCTTATACCTGTGTGCTCAGACCACTGGTTCTGGCAGTGAAGAGAGGCATAGCAGCCAGGAAGCAGGAAACAGCCCTTTCCTCCTTCCAGGAACCAGTACCGCTCCCCTACAACCCCCAACATTGCTTCAGGGGCTGAGAAGCTCCGGAGAGTAGAGATTCTGGGCACTAAAGGGCGCCAAATACAAGTATGAAATGCCAAAGGAGCCTGGTCCAAAGTAAAATTATGAATACCACCCCTGAGAAAAATTCAAATGAAATGGACCTCATGAATCTGCCTGTAAGGGATTTAAAAATAAAAATCATTAACATGCTCATGAAGGTGCAGAAAAATATTCAAAAACTCAGGGATGAATTCCAGTTGGATATCCAGTCATTACAGAACACAGTATCAGAAATGAAACATAATGGAAAGTTTTCAAAGCACATTAGATATGGTGGAGGAGATGATAAATGAAATAGAAATTACAGAGGAGGAAAACAAAGAAGCTGAAGCACAGAGAGAAAAAAGGATTCCTAAAAATGAAAGAATATTGAGAGAACTGTGTGACGAATCCAAACGGAACAATATCCGTATTATAGCAGTACCAGAAGAAGAAGAGAGAAAAAGGGATAGAAAGTGTCTTTGAGGAGGTAATTGCTGAAAACTTCCCCAATCTGGGGGAGGAGATAGTCTTTCAGGCCAGGGAGGTGTGCAGATCTCCCAACACAAGGGACCCAAGGAAGACAAGACCAAGACATATAGTAATTACAATGGCAAAGATCAAAGATAAGGACAAACTATTAAAAGCAGCCAGACAGAGAAATAAGATCACATACAAAGGAAAGCCCATCAGACTATCATCAGACAACTCAGCAGAAACCTCACAGGCCAGAAGGGAGTCGCATGATCTATTTAATGCAATGAAGCAGAAGGGCCTTGAACCAAGAATCCTTTATCCGGCAAGGTTATCATTTAAATTTGAAGGAGGGATTAAGGAATTTCCAGATAAGCAAATGCTGAGAGAATTTACCTCTGACAAACCATCTCTGCAGTGTATTTGGGAGGGACTGCTATAGATGGAAATATTCCTATGGTTTAATAGCTGTCACCAGAGGTAATAAAACCAGAGTAAAGAAGGTAGAACAGTTAATTACTAAGGAAATGCAAAATTAAATAAACTATCCCCAAAGTCAATCAAGGGACAGACAAAGAGTACAGAATATGATACCTAATATATAAAGAATGGAGAGGAAGAAAAAGGAGGAGAAAAAAAGAACCTTTAGACTATGTTTGTAATTGTATATTAAGTGAGTTAATTTAGCCTCATAGTAAGGTAGTTAACCGTGAACCTTTGGTAACCACGAATCTAAAGCCTGCATAGCAATAAGTACATACCTAAAGATAATCACCCTAAATATAAATAGTCTGAATGCACCAATGAAAAGGCATTGAGTCACTGAATGGATAAAAAAAGAAGACCCATCTATATGCTGCCTAGAAGAGACTCATTTCAAATCAAAAGACTTACACAGACTGAAAGTGAAGGGATAGAAAAAGATATTTCATGCAACTAATAGGGAGAAAAAAGCAGGTGTTGCAATACTTGTATCAGACAAAATAGACTTCAAAACAAAGAAAGTCACAAGAGACAAAGAAGGACATTACATAATCATAAAGGGGTCAATCCAACAAGAAGAGATAACCATTATAAATAACCATGCACCCAACACAGGAGCACATACATATGTGAAATAAATACTAAAAGAATTAAAAGGAGAAATAGAATGCAGTGCATTCATTCTAGGAGAATTCACCACTCCACTCACTCCATAGGACAGATCAACCAGACAGAAAATAAGTGAGGAGACAGAAGCACTGAACAACACATTAGAACAGATGGACGTAACAGACATCTACAGAACTCTACACCCAAAAGCAGCAGAAACACATTCCTCTCAAGTGCACATGGAACATTTTCAAGAATAGATCATATCCTAGGCCACAAAAAAGAGCCTCAGTAAATTCAAAAATTGAAATTGTACAAACCTGTTTTTCAGACCACGAATGTATGAAACTGGAAATAAATTATGCAAAGAAAAAAAAATCCCACAAGCACCTGGAGGCTTCACAACATGCTCCTAAATAACCAATGGATCAATGACCAAATAAAAACAGAGATCAAGCAATATGTGGAGACAAGTGACAACAATAATTCAACACTGCAAAATCTATGGGATGCAGTGAAGGCCATGCTAAGAGGAAAGTATATTGCCATTCAGGCCCACCTGAGGAAAGAAGAACAATCCCATATTAACAGTCTAAACTCATAATTAATGAAACTAGAAAAAGAAGAAGAAATGAGGCCCAAAGTCAGTAGAAGGAGGTACATAATAAAGATGAGAGCAGAAATAAATAAAATTGACAAGAATAAAACAATAGAAAGAATCAATGAAAGCAGGAGCTGGTTCTCCAAGAAAAGAAACAAAATAGGTAAACCCCTAGCCAGACTTATCAAGAAAAAAAGAGTCTACACACATAAACAGAATCAGAAATGAGAAACGAAAAATCACTATGGACACCAGAGAAATACAAAAAATTATTAGAGTACACTATGAAAAATTATATGCTAACAAACTCTGTAACCTAGAAGAAATATACAGCTTTCTAGAAAAATACAACCTTCCAAGGTTGAACAAGAGAAAAACAGAAAATCTGAGCAGACTAATTACCAGCAATGAAATTGAATCGGTAATCAAAAACCTACCTAAGAACAAAACGTCTGGACCAGATGGCTTTACCGCTGAATTTTATCAAACATTTAGTGAAGACCTAATACCCATTCACCTTACAGTTTCCCAAAGAGTAGAAGAAGAGGGAATACTTCCAAACTCATTCTATGAGCTCAGCATCACTCTAATACCAAACCAGGCAAAGACACCACAAGAAAAGGAAATTACAGACCAATATCCCTGATGACACTAGATGTAATAATACTCAACAAAATATTAGCAAACCAAATTCAATAATACTCCAAAAAGTTCATCCATCATGATCAAGTAGGATTTATTCCAAGGATGCAAGGATGGTACAACTCTCGAAAATCCATCAACATCATCCACTACATCAACAAAAAGGACAAAAACCAAGTGATCATCTCCATAGATGCTGAAAAAGCATTTGACAAAATTCAACACTCATTAATGATAAAAACTCTCAACAGAATGAGTATAGAGGGCAAGTACCTCAATATAATAAAGGCCATATATGACAAACCCACAGCCAACATTATATTTAACAGTAAGAAGTTGAAAGCTTTTCCTTTAAGATCGGGAACAAGACAAGGATGCCCACTCTCCCCATTTTTACTCAACATAGTACTGGAGGTCCTAGCCACAGCAATCAGACAACACAAAGAAACAAAAGGCATTCACATTGGCAAGAAAGAGGTTAAACTGTCCCTGTTTGTAGATGACATGATATTGTACATAAAAATCCCTAAAGAATCCACTCCAAAACTACTTGATCTAATATCTGAATTTAGCAAAGTTGTGGGATACAAAATTAATTCACAGAAATCTGTGGCATTCCTGTATACTAATAGTGAACTAGCAGAAAGAGAAATGAAGAAAACATTTCCATTCACAATTGCATCAAAAGGAATGAAATACCTAGGAATAAACCTAACCAAGGAAGTGAAAGACCCATACTCTGAAAACTACAAGACACTCATGAGAGAAATTAAAGAAGATACCAATAAATGGAAACACATCCCATGCTCATGGATAGGATGTATTTATATTGTCAAAATGGCCATCCTGCTTAAAGCAACCTACAGATTTAATGCAATTCCTATCAAAATACCAACAGCATTCTTCAGTGAACTAGAGCAAATCATTCTAAAATTCATATGGAACCACAAAAGACCCCAAATAGCCAAAGCTATCCTGAGA
Source organism: Smutsia gigantea (assembly GCA_032199065.1). Lineage (NCBI taxonomy): Eukaryota > Metazoa > Chordata > Mammalia > Pholidota > Manidae > Smutsia > Smutsia gigantea. The sequence goes on along the minus strand of JAVSCE010020835.1, from coordinate 253,139 downwards.
AGGAAGAATAAAACTGGGGGGATTTCACTCCCCAACTTCAAACTTTACTAGAAAGCCACAATAATCAAGACAATTTGGTACTGGCACAAGAACAGACCCATAGACCAATGGAACAAACTAGAGAGGCCTTATATAAACCCAAGCATATACGGTCAATTAGTAGATGATAAAGGAGCCATGGACATACAATGTGGAAATGACAGCCTCTTCAACAGCTGGTGTTGGCAAAACTGGACAGCTACATGCAAGAGAATGAAACTGGGTTATTGTTTAACCCCATACACAAAAGTAAACTCAAAATTGATCAAGGACCTGATATAAGTCATGAAACCATAAAACTCCTAGAAGACAACATAGGCAAAAATCTCCTGAATATAAGTATGAGCAACTTCTTCATGAACATATCTCCCTGGGCAAGGGAAACAAAAGCAAAAATGAACACATGGGGCTACATCATACTAAAAAGCTTCTGTATGGCAAAGGACACCATCAACAAAACAAAAAGGCATCCTACAGTATTGGAGAATATATTTGTAAAGGATATATCCGACAAGGGGTTAACATCCATAATATATAAAGAACTCATACCCCTCAACACCCAGAAAGCAAATAACCCGATAAAGAAATGGGTGGAGGATATGAAGAGACAATTCTCCAAAGAAGAAATTCAGATGGCCAACAAACACATGAAAAGATGCTCCATATCACTAATCATCAGGGAAATGCAAATTAAAACCACAATGAGATATCACCTCACACCAGTAAGGATGGCCAGCATTGAAAAGACCAAGAACAACAAATGCTGGTGAGGATGTGGAGAAAGGGGAACCTTCCTACACTGCTGATGGGAATGTAAGCTAGTTAAACCATTGTGCAAAGCAATATGTAGGTTCCTCAAAAAACTAAAAGTAGAAATACCATTTGACCCGGTATTCCCACTCCTTGGAATTTACTCAAATAATACAACCTCTCAGATTCAAAAAGACATATGCACCCCTATGTTTATCACAGCACCATTTACAATAGCCAAGATATGGAAGCAACCTAAGAGTCCATCAGTAGATGAATGGATAAAGAAGAGGTGGTACATATACACAATGGAATACTGTTCAACCATAAGAAAGATACAAATCCTGCCATTTGCAACAATATGGATGGAACTGGAGGATATTATGCTCAGTAAAATAAGCCAGGTAGAGAAAGACAAGTGCCAAATGATTTCCCTCATTTGTGGAGTATAACTATTCAGCAAAATTTAGGGAAGAAAATAGCAGCAGACTCACAGACTCCAAGAAAGGACTAGTGGTTATCAAAGGGGAGGGTGTGAGTTGGCAGGTCGGGAGGGAGGGAGAAGGGGATGAGGGGTATTATGTTTAGTACACATGGTGTGCGGGGTCACGGGAAAAGCAGTGTAGCACAGAGAAGGCAAAGACTGAATCTGTGGCATCTTACCTCACTGATGGACAGTGACAGCATTGGGGTATGAGTGTAGACCTAATAATATGGCTAAAAGTAGTCACCACATTGTTTTTTCATGTGAAACCTTCATAAGAGTGTATATCAATAATACCTTAATATGAATGAATGAATGAATTAATTAATTAATTCCGTCTGGTCAGAAGAAAAGGGGTAAGGCTTGTGCCAGAAATATAAGCATTTGAGTCAAGAGAAAATAATTTCCTTATTCTGAATGGAAACAGATGGCTCCACAGTAAAGGAGACTACCTAAGTCTAACACTTTCGGAAGGTGAGGAGCAAATAGATCTTGGGAAAAGGAGACATTCCACAGAATGGAAGTATTTATTTTGTCCTTAGAGCCTTATTCTATTCAGTCTTCCAGACCATGAAGTTGTACATATCTCTATTTACAGTGGCCTATAGATTAAATTAGAACTCTTACTATTAATTATGCTGTTACCTATATATTTTAGTTTTTGTTAATGTATTTATATTTTATTAGACTAAAATGTTATCTTTTATATATATTTTAGTAAGCTTTTATTGAGAAGTTTTATCAAATATTTTCTTTTTTGAGGTAGTTTTGTTATTTTATTCTATTCATAGAATTATTTTACAAAAATACATGCAACTCTTGTCAAATTTTATTATTTATGTTATACTGTCCTTATAAAGTAAGACTGGAATTATAATACCATTTTATAGTCCTTGGAAAGATGGTTATCGTCTTCTTCAAGTGCATAGAAGAAGTTGTTTATGAAATCATCCAGGCCTAAAAATGTGTGTACTATTGTACACATACAGGAGGTTTTTAGTTATGAATTTGATTGCATGTATACCTGTATACACATGCATATATTCTGAATTTTCCTATACTTTTGCATTCAGTTGATTGTGTTTTTCCTATAAAGTTGCCCACTTCATTTAAATTACTGTTTATTTTCATAAAGTAGTGTAAAACATCCTTTCATTTTCTCTTCAGTGTCTGTAGGATTAGTCATGATTATCAGATCTTAGTGATATGTACCTTCTCGATTTTATCTTTATAATCTATTTTGCCTGTGGTTTATCATTTTCATTAGTCTTTTTATAGAACCATTCTGACTTTCTTGGTCCTTTCCATGTATATTTATCTGCATTATTTTCTTCTACTTCCTCTGGGTTTAATTGCTTTTCTTTGTTTTTCAGATCTTTTTCTTTTCCAATATGTGTTCCTAATGCTATCAATTTCCCTCTATGCATGTTTGTGGCTGAATGCCACACATATATACATATTATTTTCATTATCATTCAGTTAAAATCTTTTAAGTTTTTATTATAATAAATTTATAAACCATGACTTATTTAAAAATGTGTTCCTTGATTTTGAAAAGAAAGTTATCTCTGTGCCACTGATTTCTAACTTAAACTATAGTTTGAGAACATATGTATAATCTAGTTCTTGAAAATTTACTTAAATATGTGCTATAATTTAGGATATTATTAATATTGGTGATTTTTCTTTCGTAGTTGCAAAGAATGTATATCTGGTATTTATGGCTATAGAGATACATATATGTCAAATAAGTTAAATTTGTTACTTCTGTTTTTAAAGTATTATATTCCTGTATTGCTTTTTTGTCTACTTACAGTAAGTGCATATAACATCAAAATTTTATAACATCCTGGTGTATTGACATTTATTATTAGGACATGTCACTCTTTATATGCACTTTCCTATTAGTGGAGCTCTGCTTCTTTTGATTAATGTTTCTTACTGTCAACTTTTCTGTATCCATCTATTCACATTTCATTTTTAAGAAGCATATAGTTGGATTTCTATTGGATGTCCTTTTTGACAATCTTTACTTTCAATTGACTTAATATTTATCTCATTTATATTATATTGATATATTTTTATTTAAATACGTTTTGTTTTAAATTGGCTCTTGTCTTGTTTTATTCATGTTCTTTCCCACACTGCTCTCTCTCTTTTGAAACATAAATTGCTACTTATTATTGCATTTTATTATTTCTACTCCAATTAATTTATTAGTGAAACATTCCCCAAATATTCCTTCAGAGATTGTCCTAAAGATTACAGTGTTTATTGTTGCTTTATTCAAGTGTAATGTAAATGATTATCAAATTCTAGATAACATAAATATCATTAAAAACAGGGACACTATTCATTATCCTAACTTTTGTGCTATTTTTATATCTTAATTTCCTCTGTATTTTAAACAACATAAAATTTTATTATTAATAATATTTTATACATTCACTATTGATTTTTAAAAGCCCATATATTTCAGCTTTGTATTGCAGGTCATACCTCTTTGCATCTCTATTTTTTTTTCTGGGATCATTTTTCTTTTTAAAAACTATTTTGTGTGTGTGTGTGTGTGTGTGTGTGTGGTTCTGGAAGTGTTTTGCGTTTTTTTTCTTTAGTAATATTTTCCATAAATGTAGTATTTTTGTTAATTTCTTAATGCACTTTGATGTTGTTTTGGCTTCCATTGTTTTCCATTAATATGTCAGTACTTAGATTTATTGTTGCTATCTTGAAGGTAATTCATCTTTATTTCTCTAGTGGCTTTAGATTTTTTGTCATTATTTTTATCATTTTCTATAATGTGATTTAGTATTATTTATTCTTTTTATTTAACTTTGTATTCATAGGACTTCTAGAATGCTTATTGTTTTTTGTTGGATTTTGAAAAATGTCAGCCATTATCTTTTTGAGTAGATATCAATCTGAATTGTTTTTGTCCCACAGATTTTCCAGTGTACTTATTCTCTCTTGAGCTGTGTCTAACCTGGGTTTAAACCTATGTAATTAAGTTGTAGATTTTCCATTTAATTCTTATTAGAGTTTTCAGTTTTCTGCCAAGTTTTCCATCCTGTTATTAATTGATAGTGCTAATAACCTCAATCAAGATCTGACTCTCCTATGTTTTTTTTTTTGTCTTTTCTTTCCAGTCAGCTTTTGTCTTTATGAAAGACTGCTTTCTTTTTTTAACAGCTATATTGAGATATAGTTAACAAACCATGCAATTCATCCATTTAAAGTATATAATTAAGTGGTTTTCAGTATATTCACAGAGTTGTGCAGCTATCATATCTAACTTAGGGATAATTTCATCACTCTAAAAAAAACTATTGCTAATGGGTACAGACTCATTAACAATGGCTACTTGTTTTGTTTTGTTTTATTTCAGGCTGTCAAGTGTGAAAATTTGTATAGGTAATCTAAGACTCTGGATGCTATTATCTCCCTACATAAAGGTTTGAGGTTGACATAATTTAGCAAATTTCCATCACATTGTAGCTGAAGAAACTTCAGTACAAAGATGAACAGTCCAAGAATCTTACCTTAGCCACTGACAGAAACAGAATGAAAGGCTTCTTTCCTCTAGTTCTACTCCATAGATCCAGATAAAATATGTAACATATAAAGAGAGAATAAATATTAAATTTAAAAATTTAGAATATGTAACTTAGGTAAGAATGTGAAAATGCATTGTTTTGAGATTAGAGAAACCAATATACCTATGCATTGTTTCTTCTTTCGTTTTTAACTGTAATATCATGGCACTTAAAGTTACGTTTCATTTTTCACAACATTAAATTTGATTGGCTTCAGAATTTCTTCTTTATAATCACAGAAATTCCACACGTTTCCACAATGAACAATTTTATTAGGCATGGTTAATTCAAATTTGAGTTGAAAATCTAACTTTGAGATAGTATGTAAATACAAATGGAATCACTAACTTACTAAAAGCAAGCTTAATATCAGCTATGTTTTTCCCTACAAGTTTAGGCATAGAATAAATCATCCTTTATAAAATGACTGACTGTTCATTCACAAAATGACTGTGTATTCTGGTAAAGTAGAAGCGACTTGTTCTGGGATAAAATAAGCTCTGGTAAAAGAAGTTTTACACAATCAAAAATGTAATACAGTATCTTCATCTCTACAGAACAAATACATCAGAATAACTTCCTTCATGTTAAGATAACATAGTTTTCCATTTTATAACAATTGGTGATAATATTTTCATGATGCATGTTATTAAATCAGAAGTAAATAATTATGCCTTAGAAAAGCAGCTACCATTGAATTTAGAATAATATATTTAAAACTGACTTAAGTAGAGGCCTGATATATTATGCAAATAAATAAGAATATGTGGAAATATTTTCTAAAATCTGAGTTAATAGACTAAAGTATAAATATCATACAGTTATTACTACTATAGAAATTTTTATAATTCGTAGTCTTTGTACATTATACTTTAACTTGGTTCTTTTATGTTCTTTGGTCTTCAGTTAGCAGAGTTTACTTTCTGTGCACATATATATCAACAAAATGTATGTGATTTCCATTTAATTAAAACTACAATAATTAAGTTAATTAGTTTGGTAGGCAGCATACTGAGATGATCCCACGATTTTTGTTCCTTCAACTTAAGCCTCTGATTATGTTATATTACATGGCAAAGGGATCTTGCAGATGTAATTAAGGTTTTTAGTCAGCTGAGTTAATCCAAAAGGAGATGATCTATGTGAGCCTAACCTAATCACCTGAGTTCTTTAAAAACAGGTTTTCTTTGGCAGTTTGTAGAACTCAGACAGATTCAAAAGATGAGAAAGATTCAAGGAAGTTTCTTAATTTCTGCGATGAAGGGGGCCACAGGGCAAAGACCTGAGAGCAGCCTCAGAGGCAAGGGCAGCCCCTAGCTAACCACTAGCAAGCAAATGAAGACTTCAATCCTGTGACCATAAAGTAATGAATCATGCTAACAACTTGAAGAATGCATTTGAAAGTGGACAATTCCCAATGCTTCAGTTCGAGAACTCAAGACCAGCTGACCCTGGCTGTTGGTTTGTGATATCCTGAAGAGAAAACTGTTATATACAACCTAGATTCTGACCTAAAACTATGGGATAATCAATAGTTGTTCTAAGCAGCTAAGTTTCAGGTAGTTTGTTATGCAACAGCAGACAGCAAATACAATCAGTAACACTTGCTTGACGGCTTAATGAAAATAACTTAGACTTTGGAATGGAGGAGTTTGGGAGCATTGACTCTGTAGGCTGGTTTAGTGGGCTAGGTTGCCTGCAGTTAATTGGGATATGTGAGCAGCTTAGTGTAGGATGAATTGGGTCCCAAAGAAGTCTTTCCCTGGTCCAAATTTTGTCTGAATCCTCACATGCATATGGATAAATAATTTGGATTTGGAGAATCATAGCATTCTCCAAATTCTTGGAAGCAAATGTTAGCTTTATAGGAGTTAAATGGTGGAAAGGTATTATAGATTAGAAGTGGCAGCATTTTCTACAGACAGTTCCTGAGCAAAAGAGAGAAAACAGATCATAAAAGAATTAAAAATGGCAAAAGTGACAAATATACATCTGGCTGAGAAGTGAGAGGTCCAAAGAGAGAGAAATTTTAAGAAGTAGATAGGGAAGATAAAAATACCCTAGAAACAGTTATAAAAAGAACACAGTACCAAAGCCTTCTGAAGCCAGGAAAGAAGAATTCTGGTTATGTTTTAAAAGACCTGCCTCAGTGAATACAAGTATTTAATGTGAATTTTTTTCAGGCACTATAGTGGGTGAAGGAGTAATAATTTGGGATTCCTGCTGAACTATATATACCCTTTAAAGTTCTGTGTATAACTCAGGTTTGAACTAGCACATTCTCGAACAGCTCCACTATCTTAGCAACTGGCAAAATATATTTATAATATGCATGCAAAATACAGATATTTGCTAATAGTTTTTTTAAATTTCATGCTATTTTTAGATATTCCTTCTTATTATTGATTCTATGTTATTTCGTTCTTTCATTTCTTTGTCATTTATTCTAGTGAGAAGAATTTACTTTTTTTTTATTAAGGTATCATTGATAGGCAATCTTATGGTTTCACACGAGCAACATTGTGGTTACTACATTCCCCGTTATTATCAAGTTCCCACCACATACCCATTACAGTCGCTGTCCATCAGCATAGTAAGATGCTATAGAGTCACTATTTGTCAAGAAGAATTTACTTTTATATCCTACTAGTTTTCTCTTCTGAATGATATTAACTATTTACAGGTTCTTTGGACTGGTTTTATGGTTCATTTTCTAGTTTGAAAGATTTGAATACATGACTAATGTTTTTATTATTTTTCCCTTTAATAAGGAAAGTACAAGTCCATGGATTTTCCTTGGAATAAATTTTAACTATATACTATGAAGAGTGGGATACAACTTTATTATCATTGTTTCTCAGATATAATTTTCATTTCCTCTTAGATTTAATTATTAATCTGTAAAACTGAAAAGTTCTGTCAGTAAAGGTAAAGTTGGAATTAAGACTTGTTGACAGAAATAAACCAAATATGCAAACATCTGGGCAAAGAAAATTTCAGGTGAAATTATTGCTGAGGTCTTAATGTGGAAAGAACTTGGAAGTATAGAAACAGAACTAAAACCATACAGTGTGTTCACATTCCTAAATCAAGCCATGTTTTTTTTCACCCATAAGCCTCCTTGGTACACCTTTATCAGAATCACTGCATCAGTTTCTGTTCCTGATTTGGTGTACTTCTTGAATAAATGTGGAAATAAGCTCCAGAAAACAAATCTAATTCTCATTGAGCAGAGAAAGATAATGAGACTCTGCTGTTAAGGAGGATCATGGTAGATATGCTTAAGGGAAAACTTGTTTTCTTCTGCTAAGGTATAAACAGGTAACAGAACAGTTCTCTCTCTAGTCAGCCTAGATGCTTTGATCAAAATGTCAAAAATATAAATAAAATTTGTATGACGAGATAATCTGAAAAGGAGGAACCTGATTAATGCATTTTTTATATTAAACATGATTATTACTGCCAACAACTCCCAAGTTTTTCCAGTGATTAACCTTAATTACCAGGCATTAAAACAAACTCATTTCAGTATACTGGGGACCGTTTTTCACCCCATCTAAAAAGAAGGCAAAACAGAGAGTTATATGTTATTTTTTATTTTACCTGTTTACTGTCTTGGCAACAAATGCAAAGTATGATAAATCTTTAGAATAAACTCTTGGATTAATGTATTAATACATGCATTCAGAAGATTTCAGTTGTCTCTTTGACTTTTACTGACCCTAATTCTGATGAAAAAAACAATACTTTATATGTATGTGTAGTAGACTAATCTCTCAAAAACTGAAAATAAAATTACTTTTTTCAGGAAAACTCAGGGAATGTTATATAAACATTTCTTAAAGTCATTACCATTTATATTAGTTTCCTAGGCTGCTGTAACAAACTGCCACAAACATAAGCAACTTAAAAAAATTTTTTTTTCTTTCAAAGTTCTGTCTAGAAATTTGAAATCTGGTTTCCAAAAGGTTGGTCCTTCTTGAGGAGTCTGAGGGAGAGTCTATTCTGTCCCTCTCACCTATTTCCTGATGGATGCCATCAATCCTTGGCATTCCTTAGCTTCTAACTGCATGTCTCCAATCTCTGCCTCTGTCATCACATGACATTCTTCTTATGTGCCTGTGTCCAAATTTCCCTCTTGTTATAAAGACTTCTATCATTGGATTTAGAGACTGCTTTAAACCAGTAAGACCTAATTGTAGCTTGATTTACATCTGCTGGGACGCCAGTTTTAAGTTAGATCATCACACTCATAGAGACCAGGGGTTAGGGCTTAAAAACATCTTTTTGGGAGACACAGTTGAATCCATAACATCTCTTCTTTAACTTCTCTGAGCAATTGTATTAGGATTCTTTGGAGAAACAGAACAAACAGGATACACACGTGTGCCCACACATATGAAATAAATATTTGGCTGAAGAAAATGAGTTGGGGCTAGCTGTAGGGGCTTGTCAGGTTATATTTAAGTATTTAAACATGGTTTTATAAGCATCAGATATTTAAAGCAAGGAAGCAATTTTTATCAGCTATGCATTTTTGAAATTTAGCTGTTTAGACAACTGGTAGATATATTGAGGACATTTGTGGCTAGTGTCAGGGGATATTGTTAGAAGTTACTGCTGTGGTCAGTCATGAGAAGATTAGGTGCTAAACTATTGCAATAGGTGTGAGAATGAAGAGGTTCAGATTTAATGGGAGAGATCTTTCTTATAAAGTATCAAATATGTATTTAAACCTTAGATAGTAGATGAAACACCCCAAATATTGTTGATAAAAGAGGTAAATTTATCATTCAGTAAACATTAAGCACCATCGCCCTATGAAGCATTTCATAATGACAGGGTCTGATACTGTGACTGTGTCATAATGTTTGCCCAATCTCCATTTTTACCTTCCTCTATCCTGCCTTCGGAACGACGACAATATTGTCAATGGAAAATTTTAGTCTCAGTAGCGGGAACTGAAAGGAAGGCTCAGTGTAGAGCAGGTTTCAGATAAAGTAAAGCAAATAGGGTTTTTGTAGACCTTACCTCTCCAAAATAGAGTTTGGTGAAGGTGAAATTTTTTTTAAATGTCTTCTAGTTGCCATGTAAAATTTTGATATTATAAATGAGCTAGTCAACCTCAGACAAATGTTCGTACCATCATTAAAAAAAAATGGAAGTGATAAATCATAGTTAACTCCAGGAAAATGTAGCCTTTTAACCTCTAAAATATGTGACTTATTGTTAACATTGATAACTGTTAAATATACCTCTTACTGTATTCTACAATTCAGTGAGAATTGAGATTTTTCAATAATATCCTCTTAATCTCATTTCCTAGATTATCTTTTAGCATGAATTTTTCTCTTTAGTCCTGAGTTATATTTCCAGATCTTTATCTGTATTGAATCATATGCCTTTGTTCTCTGCAAGAGTATTAACCTAGATATATTAGTATGCAGTTACATTCCTCTTTATTTGCTATCTTTTCCAATTAGCTTATTTATTTAAATTTTAAAATTAAAATTTCATTACTGTTATAATTAATTAGCTTTAATGTCCACTCTGAAGTTGTACCAACATTTCCTGCACTGTATCAGAAGTACGTTTCTTACTCCATATCATTGCTGATTGTTTCACAAGTTAATATTTCCCAGTGATTTACATTTGATATTTTAAGAGTTTATAAAATATAAGAAACAATATAAAACTTTCAGTTTAGGCAATCATATTCAGCAGGTGTGTTAAAATTTCCCTAATGTTTGTATGAGACTGACTGAGGGCTGTTCAACCCTAGCTGAGGGATTCCTTTGGAATAAAAAATCTCATGTGCCTCTAATTAGGCATGTGATTTATTGTACATTCTGTATTTAAGCATCATTACCATTGACTCCTATATTTCTACAGTAGCACTGAGGTTTGCCTTATGATTTAAACATCAAGCAATCTGGCTTGCTTTCTTTTGGCACCCCTTTTCTATCCACTCTCCCTGGGTTTCCCTGTCATCACTTCCTATGTGGTAGTTTGTTACATTAGCAGTAGGAAACTAATACAGATAGTGGTACCTGTAAGTAGGCTGCTGCTATAACAAACACCAAAAAGTGCGGAAGCAGCTTTGAAGTTGGGTAATGGGTGGAAGCTGGAAGAAGTTGAGGAGCATTATAAGAAAAGCCTAGATTTCCTTGAACAGACTGTTAGAAGAAATATTGGCAATAAATGTCCGCTAGTGAAGGCTCAGAGGAAATGAGGAGCAGGGCAGAGAAAACCGACATTGTCTTAAAGAATACTTAAAGCATTGTAAACAGACTATTGGCAGAAATATGGACATTAAAGCCATAAAACTCTCCCTGCTGGTAAGAGTTCAGAAAGAAATGAAGAAAATATTACTGGAAACTGGAGGAAAGGATATCCTCATTACATAATGGCAGGGATCATAGCTGACTTGTATCTTCCAATTGTGCGGAATTTTATCAACGGTTGTGTGGAGAGTAGAAGTAAGTGATGAACTTGGATATTTAATGAAGGAGATTTCCAAGTAAAGTATTGAAGATGTGGCTTAATTTCTTCTTGCTGCTTGTACTAAAATGTGAGAGGAAAGATCTAAATTGAGGGGCAACCTGTTAAGCAAAAAGAACTAGGACTTGATGATTTGAGAAAGTCTGAAATTTCCAGATTTCAAGAGATGCTAATATTCATTGTCAGGAAATCATGCTTTGCAGAGAAAGCCAAGGGTGTGGCTAGACAACCATTTACTAGTGCCTGCAAGGGATAAAAAATATCATAGTATTTAATTCATACAGAGGGCTTTTTTAATAGAATCAGTATATGGATCATGGGTTTCCTCAGTCACCAGGAGCTAGGAGTAGTGATAGGATTGTCCAGAAAGATTTGTGAAGGGAGCCTATTGTCTAACCCGATGAATCCTCATGACATATGAGGGGTGACCATCATGATTCTTGAGAATGTAATGCCAGCAGAAATTCTGCTTGCTTGGAGTGAAAGGGACAGAAAGAGGAGCTGTGACGACAAAATCAGAGGTGACAATGATGCAACTACAAGCCAAGGAATATTGGCAGCCTCTAGAGGTTACAAAAGGAAAGGAACCTATTCTTAGGACCTCCAGAAGTAACCAGCCTTGCCAGTACCATGACTGATTTTGTATGTCTGACCTTCAGAACTGTGTAAGTGTGTGTGTGTGTTACCAATTTTGTTACAATTTGTTACAGCAGCAATAGGAAACTGTTACAGATTTTGATTCCCCTTAGAATCATTATTACATAATTGGACGAACGAAGGTATGAATGGGCCCTTAATAATGGATTCTGTGTAGATTTGCTCTAACAAATACATAGCTAACAATTATTTTGAAATGATGGCATCAGGTTCTTTTGCCAGGTCATTGTAAGGAATGTTCAATCCTTGTTAGAATGTAAACTCCCTGAAGAGAATGTTCTGCCTTTCTTATTCTTACGTTTCTCCAGCAAAGAATAACCACAGTGTCTGGCCATGGTAAGCACTCAATAAATAGTCATTGATCGGAATATATGAATGAATGAATGAATGAATGAACTGTTTATTATATATGAAAAAGTTTTTTTACTCTTTTGTCTTAGTACAAAGTTTTTATTCTTAGTTACCCTCTAGTGACCTTATATCTTAAGTGATAGAGTTTCCATCAAATTCTTTCTTCTCTATTCTCCTTCCAGATTAATCTTTATAAAACAGAGTTCAGAATAATACTTTCTTGCACAGTAACCTGGAGACCTGATGATTTACCCATTAATCATAAACTTCCTAACTTTCCATCTAAGGCTGTTTGAATCTAGCTTTATTTTTCTAGCCTAAGCTCAGTGTCTCCCTACATGTATTCTATTCCAGGCTCCTTACCATGAACTTCCCCACCTCTCCATCTAAATACTTGGAATGTTCTTTCCTATCACTACCACTTCTTCCTGTCAAAATCTTATCCAGCCTTCAAGTATTTCCTTTAAGATGCCTTACTTAATCCCCTCAAGTGACATTTTTCTCTTTGAACTCCCAAAGCACTTTTCTGTACCGATAGTAATTTGTGTGTCATTTCTCCATATTGCCTCCTCCCCCATTAACTAATAAGCTTTTTAAGAAGAAAAACCATTATCTTACTCAGCTTGTTATCCTCTGAGGTACCTATAACAGTATGTTCCTAGATTAAACAAAAGAATGCTCAATTTCTCAATCCTGGACATATCCATTTATTTCAAGAGTCTAAATTCTACAGTTTCTCAGCTTCTAAACTATTTTCCTACCCTGTTGTGTATGTGTGTGTGTGTGTGTGTGTGTGTGTGTGTGTGTGTGGTGGAGGTAGTTAATGGCTGAGAGAACTTAAAAGATTTTTAAAGCTTGGAGTCAACATTTGATGAAGTGAAACCTTCATTTTATGCCACTGTTTTATCAAAATGAATTTCAATTATTTTATAAATTCTAGATTTAGCGATGTGGTCAGCCACATTGTTGAGCTCTCATACCACATTTCAGGGAGTTAGTTGCAGAGCCTAACAAGGCACAATGAATCTTACCCAAAAACATAACTTGAGCTATTACATTGGACAGTCTTCATACAAATAAAATCGCTATATCCTTTATGGCAAATTGGATTGAAACTTAGAAAAAAAATAGTACAAAGTGGGAATCTTAATGGTCCCAACTCAAGACATTGAAATACTCTAGGTATATGGATTCTGGAAATCTCAATGGGTTATTTATTTATTTGTGAAACTTACCAGGTCATATTCAGCTGATATCAAATCTATTCTGTTCATCTAGTTACTCTCTGAATAAGATAATTGAATACTACACAAATTTATCACTAAGCATTTTGTTCTCTCTCCCTCAATTTATCAATTTATTCTGATAGCAAAGCCACTTATAAGAATATTCTGTAGACATTGAGTTCTTAACAGAGCATCTTATTGAAATGTCTGACTTTATATATAGAAGGAAGGATTTTTTAACATAGTCAAATTTGATTCTCTCATAAATAAGGGATACAGTTTTCTGCCAGCCGGTCCCAAAAGCATATGTGATCAAAGACCCTACAAGTAATCATGAAACAGGTTCATAATAATAAAATAATTATCCTGATTTCTACTAAAGTAGTTTTTTTTACTTTAGATCTTATCATATAATTTGGAATCCAGATCAATTTAGTTAGTATTGTATTGACATCTGCCTTATCTTTTATTACCTAGGAATGGTTGTTAGATTTAATAGAAAGCCAGTGTAGAAAAGGCAGCAATTTGGTGTGTTAATTTCTTTTCAAGCACGCTAATAGCATAGGAAATTCTCAGACTCTTATAGTAGGGAATAACAAGTGGAATGCTGAGGTCTGGCAGTACTCCAAGTATGATTCTTTCTTTCTTTAGTGAGGCTCCAAAACAATAAATCACACACACACACACACACACACAGACCCTGTTTAATATTCTGACAAATTTAAATTGTTGCATTATTGTGAATCACCTGGGAACTTATCTTATTTGTAATAGTCCTAAATGGATCATTTTGTAAACATCAGCTTTTCTGCAGGTAGATTATAGGAAATAGCCTTTGGCCACATATGATTAGGTTCCTTTAAAGCTCTTTGACCTTGGCCAAATCCCTTTCCTTATCTGCGCTCACTTTTCCCATCTGTATAATATCTATTTCCTTCAAGATATGTAGTTGCAAAACTTGAAGTATCCTAACATTGGTTAGCACTTTCTTGAATCTTGGCATTAATCATAAGGAACTGTGTACAGATTCTGTATTCTTTGTACTGTCTTGGACATAACTAACTTCCCTTTGAAATAAATCATAGTAGGAAGACTCTCCAAAGCGTTTGTAATTCTTTGCCTGTGTCTTAATCCAGGGGTAAGACAAATGTAAATACATAATAATAAGGTGCCGTGGTATGATTGGGTATGATATATCAAGTTAGAGAATTGATATGGCAAGCTGGGTGATTACTAATAAGTATCTGTTTTTTCATTACGGTAGCAACTTTTCACTCAAAAATGACTAGTATTTTTATATGAAAGACATACAAATAAAAATAACAGTACGTGAAAAGGACGATATGAGATGTCACATGCTTTACAGGCAACAACCCTGTATGGGTTATTTTTATGTCTTATTATTCCTATTTTGCTATTGAGGGATTTGGGGTTGGGAAAACCCAAATGCTTTGCTCAGCATCACTAGGCTAGTAAGTGGCAAGACTGTCTTAACTCAGTGCCCATGTTTTTATCACTGTGTTACAACACTGCCCAAGACAGCATGAGAGAACATAAAATGTAAAATTTTGTGCTCTCTGGATGATGAGGGGAACATTTTATTAACGAGACAGACTTATTCTGCTTGTCCTCAGCACTGCCTGTAAAAACTGCATTTTGTAATAAAGTTTCCATTGTCTTATGTTTTAATATACTGCTTCTTTTCTAAGACTGAAATGCAAGAAAATAAAAATAAGTGGCTGCTTAAAAATATACAATGTACCACCAAAAATCAATTATTCGTTTTTCAGATTTTTAAGGAGTCAAAGATTTGAGAAATTGAAATTGTATTTCTCTCTTTGGTGCTATTCAAGAATCACATATGAGAATACATAACAATATCTTTAGTTGTTTAATTATATCAAATTGAATATTCTGTTATTTGCCAATCCACTTTAGAAAATTGTTTACTCTTAAAAAATAACTTTCAGACATAATTAGAACTTTTTTTTAAGTAGAAGAGAGGAAATATGCTTCATAGAGTATTGATGAACCCGCAAGATCCGTGCTTCAATGTTTGCTATTTTACAGTTCAACAAACTAAAAAAATGGTACGGTTAAACAAAACATGTAAATAAAATAAACACTGGTGTATCCTAAGGGAGACTCTTTTATTATTTTTTTTTATATTTTCACTGTGTTTTACATAGTGAACTTGTCTTTTATGTCATGACACTAGCCCTGAAACTAAGAGATAAAACATTTTCATTTTGTCACTTTAATCTGCTATCTGTTAAACTAATACTCAACATTAATAGTTTTGAAATATCTATTCCACATTAGAGATTTACTGATATTCTGTTAGCAAATCTCCAAAGTTGTTCTACTTTGTATACTTTTATGGAGCCCATCAATATAATGCCTTTAGTGCGTGAATATGTGTGTGTGTGCATGTATCCCATGTGGAAAACAGCCATTTACTGATAAAAACACGTTATTCTTTCAAACCGAAGTACCATGGTAAAATGGAAAACGCACCTACATGTCTACTTAGTTGCTCACTCTTTACTTACTACTTACCTAGCTAAACAAACCGACATTTGAGTGACCAATGGATCAATAATTTGGTATAGGGTGAATATCATTGGCTTACTTTTTGATACAAGATTATAAAGCACATGCGTGCATGAGTGGCACCTTTAAAAATTATAAAACAATTCTAAGCTCTGTCAGTAAAATCTGAGGATGCCTTTGGTTGACAACGGTTGTTCAGCAGCAAAAAGCTTATAGTGGGAGAGAAGTTTTACTTTGCTTTGGGGTAATGTCTTCTGTTAACATATTCTACCTATAACAGACAACTTTCCGTATCTTGCAGCTTGCAAGATATTTTCCTTAAATAAATAATGGAACATATCTGCTGTGGCAGAGAGTTTCTTGCAAGTAACACATTATTTAGTTATAGAAAAATGCTTTTTTTTCAAAGTGTGGGTGGTAAGGGATTGGGTTTTTAGATGTGAAAGTGTGGGTTTAATTTTATCTATGCTGTCTAATCTGTTTAATATAATACATATATATAAATATAATCTGTTAATTATACACTTATCTGGGTTTAAAATTAGAGTGTAGTAGAGGAGATGTGACACCTATCTGCTCATCCAAGGAAGCTGTGAGTGCTGCAGCCCCTTCTGGACCTGCCGTAGCTGCAGAGAGCTGCCTTCCCAAGTTCATACCCTTCCAAGAACAAGCCACAGCCCGTGACTGCTTAAATTATGAGTATGAAGGCCTGGTCCTTTGGACCAAATGCAGGACATTTCTGATGGACCGTTTTCATTCCACAGCTCGCCATGGGGCTGGCTAAAGCCACAGGGCCTGCATTGTAACACACTTCTCCCTTGGCCCTAATCACCTCACATATTCAACTCTGTATCACTCGAGAGTCATCCAGCTACAATACAGAGCTCAGAGAGTTCAGGGAGCTCACAGGAGACAGGAATCCTATTGTGGATGAAACACACACACAGTTAAATTTATTTATTGCCCTTTTATCCTTCAGCATTACATGTGTGAGAGAGAGTGAGCATTAATATGTGATTTTAAGTAAGCTTTTAAAAAATTTTAACATTATATGTCAGCATTTTGTGAGATCAATAAGGATTCTAGCCAATTGTATGTGATATTTTAGGATAATCCCAATATGTACTTGCCAATATTTAACTATGTCATATTGTTTGGCGTTACCATTTTTTTCTTTCAGATTTCCCTTGTTATGAATCATGTTGTGATAACCATCCTCCTTGAAAATTTTCTGCATGAGAATTCCTCTTTTACCCCTCCTATATCAATTCTGATTACTACAAAATTGAATTGTTTTTATAATTTTGAAAAGTAAAATAATTAAGTACATCTTCATTTGTACATAAAAGAGCTACATTTTTAAATATAAGCCGGTCCAGAAAAGTATTAATAAACAGCCTAAATAGAATTCAGTTTATGAGAATAGGTTTTGTGAATTATAGTGGGTATTAAATTAATCATGAGGTTTTTATCCAGGCCCTTTGTTTTGGGAAAAGTACAGATTTTATATACTGGATCTGCCTTGCCTTCAATTATTGCATTACACTTTTTTTTAAAGAAATTAATGTGCCTTTGAAAGTAAAACATTATTAAGGAAACTTTTTTTCAAACTGTGTTGAGTTAATTCTGCCCTATTAAAAATGTTCTACAATTCCTAATTGACTTCATTGGTTTTTATTATCAGCCATAACCAAATAACGGTGTTCATCAGTTTTTCTGGTATGATCAGTAATGCCTGGAATGCTGGTTATCTAATACCTGTTAGAGCTACATATTTTTAGTCTCAGTACCTTCTACCAGATGACATTAAATTGGTAAATTGGTACGTTACCATTTTTATTGCACCTAGTAAGTTGCTGATGAAAAAGTCCAGATAAATAGCTAAATCGAAAAATATATGTGGATCATGAGGGAAAGCTGCTTCAACAAGTTCTGAAAATATAAGTCTGCAAAGGAATTTCTAATTCAAATATATCCCTGTTTATTATTGTGAAATTTGTTATATGTACATTCAAACTGGAACATATATAGGAAAGTTTTGCCAAGAAAGCATCATGCATTTATGTTTTGTATAAAGCAATCTTATATCATAATTACTGAAATAGATCATGCAATTAAAGTAATTGTAATGTTTTTTTTATTTTTTTTATTTTCCTGAAATGGCCTGCTCACTACCTAGCAGATTTTGCATTTAAGTTGCCATCAGTCAGCCAAACACCTAGGGAAAGACTCTCTATCGTGGATTAGAGTCTAAAGCCAGTGTGGTCCAAGGTGACTTTGAATCATACCTGAGAGGTGATAGTTTTATATTTTTTTCCTCAGGAAATGATATATTCATGATCTTAGAGAAAAAGTGACCACTTTCTCGCCATTAATATGATGGTAACTGTAGGTGTTTATTTTTATACCCTTCATTTTTTAGAGCAACTTCAGATTCACAGCAAAGTTGAATAGAAGGTACAGAGGTATTCTGTATACATCCTAGTCGGACACATGCATAGCCTGCCCCATTGTCAATATCCCACACCTTGTTGTTCATTTGTAAGAATGAACTGATATTGACATTTAATCACCCAAACACATGAGTTTACATTAGGGTTCACTCCTGCTGTTGTACATTCTCTGGGTTTAAACAAATGTATAATGACATGTATCTACTAATGTATTATCATACAGAATAGTTCCACTTCCCTAAAAATTCTTTGTTCCCTGCCTGTTCATCCATTCCTTCCCCCAACTCTTGACAGTCACTGATATTTTTACTGTCTCCCCATCATTTTGGCTTTTCCAGAATGTCATAATATTGGAATCATCCAGTATGTAGCCTTTTCAGGTGGGCTTCTTTTCTTTAGTACCATGCATGTAAGGTTCCTCTATGTTTTTTCATGGCTTGATAGCTCATTTGTTTTTAGCACTAAATAGTTTTTCCATTATCTGAATACACCAGTTTATTTATCCATCACTTACTGGTGGACATTACGGTTGCTTTCACGTTTTGGCAATCATGAATAAATCTGTTGTAAACATCCCTGTACAGTTTTTGTGTGGGCATAAGTTTTCATTTCGGTAAATACCAAAAGTGTGATTACTGGATAAAATGGTAAGAGACTACCATAGTTTTAGTTTACTTTGTTTCTTTTTTTAAGAAATTACCAAACTGTCTTACAAAGTGGCCACATCATTTTACATTCCCACCAGCAATGTTCGTATGTTAGAGATTGGTCCACAGCCACTCCAGCATTTGTTGCTGTCAGGTTCTGGATTTTGGCCATTCTACTAGGAATATAATGGTATCGCAATGCTGTTCTAATTTGCAATTCTGTATTAACATATGATATTGAACATCTTTTCATATGCTTACTTGGCATCTGTATATCTTCTTTGAAGAAGTATCTTTTTAGGACATGGCTTGCTTTTTTTTTAGTTTATTTTGATATCATTAATCTATAATTAAATGAGTAATATTATGGTGATTACACTACCCCCTTCATCAGGTTCCACCCCCCCCCAACCCCATTGCAGTCACTGTCCATCAGCATAGTGAGATGCCATAGAGTCACTACTTGTCCTGTCTGGGTTGTACAGCCCTTCCCGTGCCCCCCCAACATTACATCTGCTAATCGTAATGTCCCTTCTTCCCCCTTGTCCCTCCCTTCCCACCCATCCTCCCCAGTCCCTTTCTCTTTGGTAACTATTAGTCCGTTCTTGGGTTCTGTGAGTCTGCTGCTGTTTTGTTCTTTCAGTATTTTTTTTCTCAGTTCTTATACTCCACATATGAGTGAAATCATTTGATACTTGTCGTTTTCAGCTTGGCTTATTTCACTGAGCATAATACCCTCTAGCTCCATCCATGTTGTTGCAAATGGTAGGATTTGTTTTCTTCTTATGGCTGAATAATATTCCATTGTGTATATGTACCACATCTTCTCTGGATTGTTTTTTAATCTGGCTATCTTTTTGTTACATTTTAGGAGTCCTTTGCAATTAGGATAAGAGCCTTTTATCAAATATGTCTTTTGCAAATATTTCCCACTGCCTCTCTGGCTGTCTTTTCACTCTCTTGACACAGTTTTTAATTTTAACAAAGGTCAACTTAGCAATTATTTCTTTCCAGGATCATGCCTTTGATGTATTTATAATCACCAAACCTAATGTTATCTAGGTTATCTTCTATGAGTTGTAGGATATTTTTTCTTTTTATCAAATGTACATCACAGTGGTTCAACAGTCCTCCTCCCTCTCCCTTCACCCCTGCCCACTTCCCTCCCCTTTGGTAACCACTAGTCACTTCTCAGTGTCTAGGAGTCTAATGCTGTTTTGTTCCTTCTATTTTGCTTAGTTTTTATATTCACAAATAACTGAAATCATATGGTATTTGTCTTTCTCCACCTGATTTATTTCACTGAGCATAATATCTTCTAGATCCATTGATGTTGTTGCAAATGATAGGATTTGTTTTCTTCTTATGGCTGAATAATATTCCATTGTGTATATGTACCACATCTTCTCTGTCCATTCATCTACTGATGGACACTTAGGTTGCTTCCATATCTTGGCTACAGAAAACATAGGGATACAGTGATAAACATAAGGGTGCACATATCTTTTTGAATCAAGGATTTTGTTTTCTTTGGGTAAATTCTTAGGAGTAGAATTACTGAGTCAAATGGTATTTCTTTTTTGTTTTTCGAGGAACCTCCATACAGCAGTTTTACCAATTTGCAGTCCCACCAACATTGTAGAAACGTTCCCCTTTCTCTGCATCCTTGCCAGTATTTGTTATTTCTTGTCTTTTGGATAGTGGCCATTCTAACTGGTGTGAGGTAACAATTCAATTTTAATTTTAGTACTTTATATATTAATCTTAGTTTTCATCCTCTTAGTTCCCATATTCCCCTAGTATATTTGTAGTTCTGTATATATACATCAAGTATATATTCATCAGTTTAAGTCAAACTCTTCAGATGACTCAAGTTTTCAAATTCAGAGTGAACAGTGGAAATTGGAAAGCATATTCACTCTAGTAAGACATGAATTTTCTGCTGATGTAAAAGAAAGGGAATTCCCTTGTTCAATTCTCCCATGCAAAAGTTTTCATCCAAAACCAACAGTAAATAACATTATAATCACAAAATGTTAAAGGCAAAAACTATTTAAATCAAAACCATGACAGAAATACTTACTAGCATGATTATTAACCAACATTTTGGGACTATAACTAACACAGTACGAAAATTAAATAAGACCATCATTACAAAAGTGTTAACATAAATAAATTATTATATTAATGATGTAGTAGAAATGATGATTATATGATTGTCTGATCCCTTACAAGTTAGCAAAAGTTAATAAATTAAACAGAGAAATTGATGCCAGGTAGAAATAAGATAAATACAGAAAAACTAGTGGTTTTATTTATTTATTTATTTGCTTCTACTTAAAATAATCAACCTGGAATAGAAAAATCGTTTAATTCACATTAACAGTAAAAGATATGAATATTTAAGAGTAAAATAAGATCTAAAGGGACTAGTTTGTAAAATTTATGCAATCTTATTAATGGAAATGAGAACTTAAGTAGAGAAATACAATATATTCATAAAAAAATACAATATATTCATAGCATCAAAATATCATTAATCTCTAAAATAATACATATAATTAATACAGTCACAAAAACCAAACAATTGTGTGTGTTTAACAACATAATATGGTTTTAAATTGCCTATGTCAAGAGAAGTATAAATAAAAGAAAATGGTAAAAATGAAGAATAATGAGGTCTGATATTAGAAGATATCAAAGCTTAAATTAAAACCAATGCAAACAAAAGTTTGTCTCAGGAACTATCAAATGGATCAAATCTTTGTTGATTGCCAGTGGAAAAAAATAAACAATCTATAATTGGCCTATGGGAATCTGACATGAAAATATGTGGTATTTAAACTTGTAAAAAATTTCATTTAATAAATGATGTTAGAACAATTGGCTATCTAGTTAATGGAATAGAAAGTTGGACTCCTAAAAATAAAAAAATAAAAAAAGTAGACCACAATTTCTTTAGTAAGCTAGAAAACCCTTGAAAAATATGAATTAAATGATAGATGTATTACCAGCCCCTCCCAAAAGTGTGCATGACAGATGTTGCAATAAATAAACAGAAAACAGACTAACAATATTTGCAGCATATATTAATCTTACAAATTGATGACTCATAATGATAAAATGGCAAATTATACAAAAAGACCATTATCAGAAGAGCACATATACATATGAGAAGATCCTCAACTTCTCTATTAGTCATGGAAATTCAAATTAAATCTGTAATTAAATTTGCAAAACCCCTCAGTTGTCAACTGCGTTAATGCTGAGTGTTAGCAGTGAAGTGAAAAATGTATGTTACATTTCTGTTACGAACAAAAATTGCTATTCTCTGGAAAAGAAAGGGAAAAAATACTTTTATATATGTTATGAGGGTACAAGAGAAGAAAAGACACTGCAAATTTCTAAAGCAGATTATCCTGCTACTTACTTGTTTTTCTTGGCTTCAGTCAGACCAAGACATCCCTAATCTATAACCTTCAGTGAAGAAGATGGCTGAAATAAGAGTCTCCATCCAAGAAATCTTAATGAGTAAAGACTTATCAAACCACTTCTTCCAGATATGATATACAGTATGGATCTTGACAATTTGTAGAACTATAGTTTGGAAGTTCATTATAGAAAACTTTTTTGAGGACTGAGAATACTGTTTAATCTAGAACTGTAACTCCTGAAATTGTATTCAGTTACAATGGTGCATTATTGAAAGTGTAATAGGTTTAGATCTAGGTGTGATGGAAACCCATTTTCTTTCCAATATAAACAATCAACCAAAGCAACAAGGAACACTACCCTTCTGTATGTTTTGTAATATATAATAGGATGCTCCAATTAGCTTGTGTGCATATGCTCTAAAGACGATGGAAAAAATGGTTTTATGTTCAGTGAAGAACATAGCACAAAGTGAATGATCAGGGCAACTAAGCATCTTGTGTAAGTCTCCAGGGAGACACAGGAGAGTTGATTTAGCTGACTTCAGTAAAATAAAATATAGCAATTGAGATATGATCATAAAGAAATAAGGAAAGCAAGGGTCAAGAAACTTGCTGTCTACTGGGGAAGTGAAAATAAAAATAAAAATAATTAAAGTGAGGACTATATGATGATACATATACAGGTAAAGAAATCTTCAAGGTTATAAGTGAATGGTTGCTGGACGAATGTAGAAGTTTTGATGACCCCTGCTTCCTGGTATTCATACTCTTATCCAACCTCTCCCCTTGAGTGTGGGGTGGCCATAGTGACTTGCTTGTAATGACTAGAATACAGAAAAACTGGTTTTCCTATGTTGCATGATTAGTTAAAAAATCATGACTTCCATCTTACTAGTATTTTCTGTTGTGATGGTTCCATTTCTCTCTCTCTCTTGCCTTCTCAGCTCACTCACTTTAATAAAGAGAACTGTCATTCTGAAGCACTCCATGTAGCAAAGAATTTATGGCAGCCTACAGCCAACAACTGGCAAGGAACCAAGGTCCCTCAGTCCATCAACCCTCAAGGAATGGAATTCTGACAACAATCAATCCTGAGTTAGCTTGAAAGAGGAATTTGCCCCAGTTGAATCTTGAGGTGAGTGTGGCCTTGGCTGAGAAGTTGATTACAAGCTTGTGAGAGACCCTAAGTCGGAGGACTCAGGTAAACCATGCATAGATTTCTGACCCACAGAAAATATGAAATAATAAATGTGTATTGTTTAAGCCAGTAAGATTTGGAGCAATTTGTTGTGCAGCAATAGGTAGGTAATACAGTATGTGTTATTAAATATGAGTTATTGTGACATAACATGATTTAAGAAAGCTTTGTGAAGAAAAGGAATGACCTGAATCTTAAAGAGGGAATAGTATTAATTGTTATCTAATTAAACTGAGCAATTCTTTAAACTGTACTGAGCAATTAGAAATAAATCTGGAGAGAGTTTAAAGAAGGCAAGCATTAATCAGAATGAAATGATGAAATGGGACTAAAAGCAAGAAAATCAATTGCTAGTAAAAAGATAGGAGAGTCATTAGAGAGATCTTTAAAAATGAGAGGGAGAGAGAATGGGAGAAGAAAAGAACATTTTATGTGAACATCTTAGCTTTTATATGTGTGGCTTTTCAAATACTTTGTAATTTAGCCATAAAAGCAGGTATTTCAGTTATTTAAAATGGTGAGAAGTTCATTTGAAATTGAACAGGATATCTGAAGAGTATGTGTATGTGTGTATGTTTCACAAAGGCTATAATAGTTGTGAAAATATTAGGGTTATTTCACTCCAGAATTCTTGAGAGCTTGAGGAAGAATCCAGAAATATTTATGAGTGGGTTCTCTCTACTGCTTTCCATTATCAAGTGTGAATGGAATGCACATAAACTCATTCTTTGATTACTGTAAAGCACCATACTCTCTTCTCAGATGTTGAAAGAATGTCTCCTTGATGGTTAAAAGTGGTTAGCAAAAGCAGAGAAGTCAGTTATCTATACACTTCAGTGGTGGGACACCAGAAAAAAACACTCTGGGGATACGTAGGTGTGCAGTCGCACTGTTTTGAAGAGCCACCTTGTGCTTTCAAGTGGGAAGTGGACCTGCATATATCCTTATAATTCCCAGTTCTCAAATCTACAAATCAGGTCAGTCACTGCACCTCCCTATGGACAGACTAGGAAAAGGGATAGGGATACCGTGAATGGGTTCATGAGCAATCCTTCCTAGGGGAAAAATAATATTCCCTTAAAAGTAAACACATGGAAACTAGTCAATATCCTTACTTAGGCCATTGAATTATCTCTGTTAGGTGTTGTTTAATCATGAAATCTTCAGCTCCTATACTTCTCTCACTAATTATGAAACACTAATTCTGAAATTTCAGCCAGCTATAAGGACATAGTTATACACAAAAAGTGAGCATAACTTGTTAATTAAGATAAAATTATGTGACTGGACTAACATCCCTATTATTGTCTCAATTATCTAGTCTGACACCGTATATTACTGCATTTTAATTGGATTAATATGTATGGAAGACAGAGGGTCAAGAAATCTTTAATGAATGAATCAGAATCAGCGTCTAAAGGATATAGAGATTAAAAATTACCTTAGAGGAGAAGCACTGTGCAGGCTTCATAGAAGACACAGAGGAAAATATTTACCACCCACAACTCATTGAAGCACTTGGAGTATTCAGGGAATATTAGAGTAGCTCTAACATGGGAATGGAAGGTAGGGGTGGTAGGAGAAAAGCTTAAGGGGAGCTGAAGGAATGTGTTGACAGACTGACATGGTGTTAAAACATACTTAGGAATGATTTGTTCCTCTTGTAGGTTAGTGGCCTTCAAACTTCTCTTTTTTTCATGAACATCTATTTGTAAAAGCTTTGAGACTATAACCCTAATGATTTATGTTTATAGATATAGATATCAAATAATATACAAGTAATATTGTCAAATTGTCAAATTGTTTTAAGTAAAGTTTAATATAGAAATTTGGATTTTCCAGTTTCTCAGTCTATACCATATTAGACACAGGAAATTACAATTAGGAAAGTTGATAGAGACTAATAGCTAATAACAATGGCCAGTTTGTAAAGACCAAAATATTTGATTGTAAAACCTAAGTCCTTAGTCAAGAGAAATCCAACAGTAGACATCTGCCATTTAGAAGTATGTAAAGCATTTTGAGATAATGCCATTATACATATTTGAAATACTAAAGTACTTAAGTGAATAAGCTATCTAAATATTTATAATTTTAAAAGATAGTTACTTTCCTCCTTGATGATAGATGAATGATTTGTATCTGTCCCTTTGATTCTCCCTTAGACCTCATATGCAATCAATTGTAATCATTATTTATAAAGTCACACTCTTACCTTTATCCATGCATGGTCCAATTTAATTAATATTGCTTAAAATATAATAAAAAGCACTTTCAAATATACCAACTAAACTTTAGCTCTTTTTTATTAGTTTTGCCACTGAATACAGCTCAATACTTGTCATCTAAATGAATGCCTGAATGTGATTGCTGACTGCTACCAGCCTAATTGTCATGTAGAATTTTTTCTTTACTTTTTCAGACCAATTAACACTTGCCTCTTAAAAACTGAACATTCGCCTATTTAGTGGCCACATACAATTATTTTAAACCTACTAAAATTTTTTAAACTAAATGGTAATACGATAACAACATCAGAGAATTTAATTTTATATTCACAGAGATTCATACATAATCACATTGATTATTTCTACTTATATACAGTTTCTTGGCTGACATAAACTTTTCAAATGTAGGACACGAAAAATGATCAAATAAGGTATTTACCTAGTTAAATGAATTGAAAAATATTATCTAACTTGCTTCAATTTTTTATTCTTATAAATCTTATGATAGATACATTTCACCTAGTGCTATTTTGTCTTTTCAATTAAGACATCAAATGTCCATGTTTCTCTAAAGTGTCTGAAAGAAACTTTCCTCATTCTCATTTCATTAGGTTAAAGAAGGGGGAAACATAAAGAATTGAAAGCAAAATACATTTCAAATAATTTGTTCTTTGAAAATTGTTTTTATTTTTCCCAAGTCTAACTTTTTTGTCCTTACTTTCCTTTTTAAATTTTTTGTGGTCCTAGCAGCATTTTAATTTCAGAACCAATTATATATGTTTTAATGTAAACTCAGAATAACATCTGCTTTATTTAAAAATAATGTAGATTGGATTAAAGATGGTGGCGTGAGAGGCGAGACAGAGGCTTCCTCCTAAAACCTCATATAATATGAAAATAAAGCTACTACAACTACTCTTGAAAGAGCAAAGGGAAAGAGGACGGCAACAAACTGCATACACCTGGAGACAAGAGCAGCCCTCACAGAAAAGGGTAACTTACTAAAGCTGTGGTCCTGTGGGATCCAAGCCCTTCCCCCACCCTAGCTCACCAGTGGGAGGAACAGGAACGGAGCAGGGAGGGAGTGGAGATGTGGGACTGCTGAATACCTAACTCTGGAGATCTGCTCTAGGAACACAAACCTACATTTCATGGTGCTTGCATGATACTCTCATAATTAGGGGGATGGAAAGCTAAGACAGGCAGAATTCCTGGAGAGACTAAGATTCCAGCTGCTTGTGAAAGCAGAGATCCATACCCAGCTGCTCAGGGACAAAAGAAAGGTGGGCAGTCTGAGAGACTTCCTAACAAAGAAGCCCTTAGCAAGGGGGCTGCTAAAGGGGCAAGGATTGCACAGAGCTTACTGCTCAGGAGAAAGGACAGGCAGACAAAATTTTCCAGGTATACTCTGCCCAGCAGGTTGGGAGCTTTCATGATCTTCAGGTGCTCCAGCTCCCTGGCTGCCTACACAGCTCCAAGAACCCCTTCTGTGACAGGGACACTAGTGCGCCTTTCTTCTGGCCAGCCCCACTGGACTTGCAAACCGGAAAATACTTCCCTGGTGTTAGGCCAGCCAGAGGGAAGATCTGTCTATAGCAACTAAAAACGCAAAGCACAGAGGCTTATGCCTGTGTGCTCAGCCCACTGGTTCAGGCAGTGGAGACAGGCATAGCAGTCAGGAACCAGCAAACAGCCCGTTCCTCCCGGAGGCACCAGTACCACTCCCCTACAATCCCCGCATTACTTCAGGGGCTGAGCAGCTCCAGACAGTAGAGCTTCTGGGCACTAGAGCGCGTCATACACAAATATGAAATGCCAAAGGAACCTGGTCCAGAGTAAAATTATGAACACAACTCTGAGAAAGATTTAAATGATATGGACCTTATGACACTCGCTGAAAGGGAGTTCAAAATAAAAATCATTAACATGCTCATGGAGGTACGGAAAGATATTCAAGAACTCAGGAATGAATTCCGGTCAGAGATCCAATCATTGAAGAACACAATGGACGGTATTAAAAACAGATTGGATACAGTGGAGGAGACAATAAATGAAATAGAAACTAGAGAAGAGGAATACAAAGAAGTTGAGGCACAGAGAGAAAAAAAGGATCTCTAAGAATGAAAGAATATTGAGAGAACTGTGTGACCAATCCAAAAGGAACAATATTCGCATTATAAGGGTACCAGAAGAAGAAGAGAGAGAAAAGGGGATAGAAAGTGTCTTTGAGGAGGTGATTGCTGAAAACTTCCCCAATCTGGGGAAGGAGATAGTCTCTCAGGCCATGGAGGTGCGCAGATCTCCCAACACAAGGGACCCAAGGAAGACAACAGCAAGACATGTAGTAATTAAAATGGCAAAGATCAAGGATAAGGACAGACTATTAAAAGCAGCCAGAGAGAGAAACAGGATCGCATACAAAGGAAAACCCATCAGGCTATCATCAGACTTCTCAGCAGAAACCTTACAGGGGAGAAGGGAGTGGCATGATGTATTTAATGCAATGAAGCAGAAGGGCCTTGAACCAAGATTACTTTATCCAGCAACATTATCATTTAAATCAGAAGGAGGGATTAAACAATTCCCAGATAAGCAAAACCTGAGAGAATTTGCCTCCCAGAAACCATATCTACAGTGTATTTTGGAGGGACTGCTATAGATGGAAGTGTTCCTACAGATTAATAGCAGCCTGCAGAGGTAATAAAACCACAGTACAGAAAATAGAACAGCTAATTACTAAGAAAATGCAAAATTAAATAAACTATCCCGAAAGTCAATAAAGGGATAGACAAACAGTACAGAATATGATACCTAATATATAAAGAATGGAATAGAAAGAAAAAGGAGGAAACAAACAAACAAAGAACCTTTAGATTGTGTTTGTAATAGCATATTAAGTGAGTAGTTACACTTTTAGATAGTAGGGAAGTTAACCATGAACCTTTGGTAAACACGAATCTGAAGCCTGCAATGCCAATAAGTACATACCTATCCATAATCACCCTAAATGAAAATGGACGGAATGCAAGAGTCAAATTATATAGAGTCACTGAATGGATAAAAAAGCAAGACCCATCTATATACTGCCTTCAAGAGACTCACTTTAAACCCACAGACATACACAGACTAAAAGTGAAGGGATTGAAAAAGATATTGCATGCAAACAACAAGGAGAAAAAAGCAGATGTTGCAGTACTGGTATCAGACAAAATAGACTTCAAAATGAAGAAAGTTGCAACAGATAAAGAAGGACATTACATAATGATAAAAGGGTCAGTCCAACAAGAACATATAACCATTATAAATATATATTCACCCAACACAGGAGAGCCAGCATATGTGAAAAAAATACTAACAGAACTAAAGGAGGAAATAGACAGCAATGCATTCATTTTAGGAGACTTCAATACACCACTCACTCCAAAGGACAGATCAACCAGACAGAGAATAAGTAAAGATACAGAGGAACTGAAGAACACACTAGAACAGATGGACCTAAAAGATATCTACAGAACTCTGCACCCAAAAGCAACAGGATACACATTCTTCTCAAGTGCCCATGGAACATTTTCCAGAATAGACCACATACTAGGCCACAAAAAGAACCTCAGTAAATTCAAAAATTTTGAAATTCTACCAACCAACTTCTCAGATTGCAAAGGTATAAAACTAGAAATAAATTTTAGAAAGAAATCAAAAAGGCTCATAAATACATGGAGACTTAAAAACATTCTCCTAGCTAATCAATGGGTTAATGACCAAATCAAAACAGAAATGAAAGAAAATATGGAGACTAATGACAACAACAACATAAAGCCACAACTTCTGTGGGACGCAGTAAAGGCAGTTCTAAGAGGAACGTATATTGCAATCCAGGCCTATTTAAAGAAGGAAGAAGATTTCCAAATGAATAGTCTAAAGACACAATTACTGAAATTGGAAAAAGAAGAACTAATGAGGCCCAAAGTCACCAGAAGGAGGGACATAATAAAGATCAGAGAAGAAATAAATAAAATTGGGAAGAATAAAACAATAGAAAAAATCAATGAAACCAAGAGCTGGTTCTCTGAAAAAATAAACAAAATAGATAAACCCCTAGCCAGACTCATTAAGAGAAAAAGAGAATATACACACATAAACAGATTCAGAAATGAGAAAGGAAAAATAACGACGGACCCCAAAGAAGTACAAAGAATTATAAGAGACTATTATGAGAATCTATATGCTAACAAGCTGGAAAACATAGAAGAAATGGACAACTTCTTAGAAAAATACAACCTTCCAAGACTGACCAAGCAAGAAACAGAAAAACTAAACAGACCAATCACCATCAACGAAATTGAATCAGTAATCAAAAAACTACCCAAGAACAAAACCCCTGGACCTGATGGTTCACCACTGAATTCTTCCAGACATATAGAGAAGAAATAACACCCATTCTCCTTAACGTTTTCCAAAAAATAGAAGAGGAGGGAATACTCCCAAACCCACTGAATGAAGCCAGCATCACTGTAATAACAAAACCTGGCAAAGACCTCACCAAAAAAGGAAATTACAGACCAATATCCCTGATGAACGTGGATGCAAAAATACTCAACAAAATATTAGCAAACCAAATCCAAAAATACATCAAGTGGAACATACACCATGATCAAGTGGGATTCATCCCAGGGATGTAAGGATGGTACAACATTTGAAAATGCATCAACATCATCCACCATATCAACAAAAAGAAGAACAAAAACCACATGATCATCTCCATAGATGCTGAAATAGCATTTGACAAAATTCAACATCCATTCATGATTAAAACTCTCAACAAAATGGGTATAGACGGCAAGTACCTCAACATCATAAAGGCCATATATGACAAACCCACAGCTAACATCATACTTAATGGCGAGAAGCTGAAAGCTTTTCATCTAAGATTGGGAACAAGACAGGGATGCCCCCTCTCTCCACTGTTATTCAACATAGTACTGGAGGTCCTAGCCACAGCAATCAGACAAAACAAAGACATACAAGGCATCCAGATTGGTAAAGAACAAATCAAATTGTCACTATTTGCAGATGACATGATAGTGTACATAAAAAACCCTACAGACTACACTCCAAAACTACTAGAACTAATATCTGAATTCAGCAAAGTTGCAAGATACAAAATTAACACACAGAAATCTGTTGCTTTCCTATACACTAATTCTGAACTTAACAGAAAGAGAAATCAGAAAAACAATTCCATTCACAATTGCACCAGAAAGACTAAAATACCTAGGAATAAGCCTAACAAAGGAAGTGAAAGACGTGTACTCTGAAAACTACAAGACACTCCTAAGAGAAATTAAAGAGGACACTAACAAATGGAAATGCATCCCATGTTGTTGGCTAGGAAGAATATTGTCAAAATGGCTATACTACCTAAAGCAATCTACAGATTCAACACAATACCTATCAAACTACCAACAGCTTTCTTCAATGAACTGGAACAAATAATTCTAAAATTCATATGGAACCACAAAAGACCCCGAATAGCCAAAGCAATCCTGAGAAGGAGGAATAAAATAGGGGGAATTACACTCCTTGACTTCAAGCTCTACTACAAAGCCACAGTAATCAAGACAATTTGGTATTGGCACAAAAACAGACCCACAGACCAGTGGAACAGAATAGAAAATCCAAACATTAACCCAAACATATACAGTCAATTACTATTTGATAAAGGAGCCTTGGATATACAATGGGGAGATGACAGCGTCTTCAGCATCTGGTGTTGGAAAAACTGGACAGCTACATGTGAGAGAATGAAACTGGATTATTATCTAACCCCATACACAAAGGTAAACTCAAGGTGGATCAAAGACCTGAATGTAAGTCATGAAACCATAAAACTCTTAGAAAAAAACAGGCAAAAATCTCTTGGACATAAACATGAGCGACTTCTTCATGAACATATCTCCCTGTGCAAGGGAAACAAAAGGAAAAATGAACAAGTGGGACTATATCAAGCTGAAAAGCTTCTGTACAGCAAAGGACACCATCAGTAGAACGAAAGACATCCTACAGTATGGGAGAATATATTCATAAATGACGTATCTGATAAGGGGTTGACATCCAAAATATATAAAGAACTCATGCACCTTAACAAACAGAAAGCAAATAATCCAATTAAGAAATGGGCAGAGGACATGAATAGACACTTCTGTAAAGAAGAAATTCAGATGGCCAACAGGCACATGAAAAGATGCTCCACATCGCTAATCATCAGAGAAATGCAGATTAAAACCACAATGAGATATCACCTCACACCAGTGAGGATGGCCAACATCCAAAACACAAACAACAACAAATGTTGGCAGGGATGTGGAGAAAAGGGAACCCTCCTACACTGCTGGTGTGAATGTAAATTAGTTCAACCATTGTGGAAAGCAGTATGGAGGTTCCTCAAAAAGTCAAAATAGAAATACCATTTGATCCAGGAATCCCACTCCTAGGAATTTACCCTAAGAATGCAGGAGCCCAGTTTGAAAAAGACAGATGCACCCCTATGTTTATCGCAGCAGTATTTACAATAGCCAAAAAATGGAAGCAACCTAAGTGTCCATCAGTAGATGAATGGATAAAGAAGAGATGGTACATATACAAAATGGAATATTATTCAGCCATAAGAAGAAAACAAATCCTACCACTTGCAACAACATGGATGGAGCTAGAGGGTATTATGCTCAGTGAAAAAAGCCAAGCCGAAAAAGACAAGTATCAAATGATGTCACTCATATGTGGAGTATAAGAACAAATAAACTGAAGGAACAAAACAGCCGCAGACTCACAGAACCCAAGACAGACTAATAGTTACCAAAGGGAAAGGGACTGGGGAAGATGGGTGGGAAGGGATGGATAAGAGAGCAAAAGGGGCATTATGATTAGCAGATGTAATGTTGGGGGGGCACGGGGAAGGCTGTACAACTCAGAGAAGACAAGTAGTGAATCTATAGCATCTCACTATGCTGATGGACAGTGACTGTAATGGGGTTGGTGGTGGGGACCTGATGAAGGGGGTAATTTAATAATCATAATATTGCACATGTAATTGTAGATTAATGATCCAAAATAAATTATAAAAAAATAAGTAAAAATAATCTAGAATAAACTAGTTGTAAATAGGGTAATATTAGAGACCTATTTGTCCTTTCCCTGCCCTTTTAATATTGCCTGAGTCTGTGTTGACCAACTCTTATGACATAATAGGTAATAATCTAATCTAGTAGACAAGTTAGCCTGTAAAAGCACATGAGGGGAACAGAAATCAAATGCTTATTTTCTGACATTCAGGCATAACTGGTATTTCACTGTGTAATACTATATATGTAGTAGATAATATTTCAATGACCATAAATAGATTCTCTAAGTTTTCTGAACTCTTTATTTGGTATAATTTGGTTACCACTTCTCTTTCTCAGCCATGAAATAAATCTTTCAGGCTTAACCAGAACATAAAAGAGGTATAAAAACTAACTGTATAGGCAAAACTAGAGGAAGGAGCCTGTTTGGCCTTAGTAAGGGAGAGTCCGAAGAGATGTCATAAAGTTTAATACACAAATTGTTTGTAAATGGTAAGTATAAATAGATGGAGATAAAAATAAACCAATATACAAAATCCTAACAGGGAAAAGCTCAGTGTATTTGGGAAATTTTAAGAATTTTAATAAGGTTCTATAATATGTCCCTGCTAGAAATGTGACATAGCTCCTCCAGTGACCCTTCTGCTCTTGTACAGTGTTTCTAAATGATGGGTGGGATTGGGTTGACAGCTACCACAGGCATTGACTGTGAAGGCAAACATCTCCTGAAGGTGGCTATCACAAATACAATGTTCAGTGCACCTGATGCCCTCACTGGGGCTAATTTAAATGATCTACAGATGAGACCAACAAGAGACAGAACACTGTTATCCTTGTTACAGATCCAGAAACTTGTGAGCATCTAAGGTATTGGTAAATTAAACAGTCAACTCAGTCTCCTCTTACATCTCAACTGGACACTGTAGAAAATTGTCAGTTCCTGGGATTTGGGTTTACCCTCCTTATGAGCCACTACATTAGCCTGCTGTTACTATTCCAGGGGTGCTGGTAGAAGACATGAGACTCCTGGGTCAGAAGATAAGGACTCTGTTACTTACAGCACCATGAGCAGCACGTGTGCATGGGTTCACTTTCTTCCACCAATCCAGTGGAGACTGTGCAGAGGGCCCAGACAGGCTCTGCATGTGCAGTGAATTGCATCACATGAGAAAAGTATTGAGCGTGGAGAATTTACCAACTTAAAGCAAGCTATAAGCAAGCCTGCCCTTTTTCCCAGAGGAAGATATTACCTCATCCCTCAAGGTTACTCTCTATAAATACAACCCAGAGATATGGCCCAGGTAAAATGCTATCAGGGTCTTGCATTCTTGTTATACCCACCAAGACTTGTAGGAGTGTGAAAGATCAAACAGGACTGTCTCCCCGAAAAAGAGAGGTTAGTTTACTGCAGTAAGTCCACAGCTGAAAGGTCACCCCATGTAAGACTGTCCTACTTTCATTCTTTTATTTAGTTACTTTTGGGATAATAAAACTTACCTGGATTTCTTAATGTTTCTGTAAAAAGCCTCAGCCTCCTGAGATGTGAAAATATTACCCTTCACATACCATGAAAATTAGATCTGTAGCTATTTGTCTAGTAAATCGTTCTAACCTAAAAGGATAATAAAACTTCCCATATTTCCTCAAGGGGACCAATGATTACAGACTGGAATAGGTCTGTAAGTTAAGCTGCAGGGTGCCAAGGAGACTGGAGTATTATCTCCTCAGGAACTGATATTTCAGAAGGAATATCTCAGACACAGAGGAGAGAGTTTTATTTATATAGCAAAGGAATACAGACCTTTTCAAAGACGACCCTTTCAGGAAGGGAGGGAGACAGCTATATCCTTCTCCTTTATAAGCAGAGAAAAGGCCTTTTACTTTGTATCTCACCTATGGAGTTTTAGAGTATTAAAGTAGAAAAAATCCGATCAGCTCTCATCTTGTTGCCTGAAGATAGGGGAAAAAGAGTCAATGCTCTTATTATTTACCGTCAGGTAATAGGAAATCTGTCCCTAACCCAGAATATTTCCTATGAGTGTTCAAGATAAAATTAATGAAGATAAGCATTTTAAAAACCAACATCAGTTTTTAACAAATATCTGTTGAACATCTATTCTATGATGGGCCCAGTTTTAAAGCCAATGATAGAGTGGAGCTAAAAGGAGCATATTCCCTAACACATAGGGTTTATACTATAGTTGAAAGACATCCACTGAGCAAAAATTATACCTATGAATTTACTATTATATATTCTCATAAATACTACAAAAATAAAAATAAATACCATATTTTTAGGAAGGAGAAAAGGGAAAATCTAATTTAGACAGGTATTACACAAGGCTTCTCTTAAAAATTATTTCACAGCACTTGATATTGATAAATATGAACATAAAGATATACATACATGCATTCTTTTCTCTCCTCCCTCCTCTATTTTGGCCACTACTTTATCTCAGTGCCTAGGACAAGGCCTTGTAAATAGTAGAAAGTCAGGAAGTTATCACTGAACAATGAGTAAATGACTGATTGAAAAAAAGTCATTGAGTCATTTAACCTGAGCCCTGAAGTGTAGCAGTTAAGCCAAGAATGGAGGGGAAAGCATTTCAGAGAGAGAGAAAAGCATCCTGAAAGACCTCAGGAAAGGAGTAAACAGAACTTATTGGCTACAGATTTGATACTTATCTCAAGTGATGATAACTACACATTTTAACAAAAGTACAAGATCCAATTTATATTTAAAAAAAAAAATTCATACTGGCTGTTAAGTGGACACTGGGTTTTCTGCGGGAAAAGGAAAGTAAGAAACTCACTTAAATGTTCCATTAGGCCATGGAAAGTGACAGTGGAAAAGAAAATAAGTGAAGAGTGAAGATAAGATTAATAGAATCACTGGGACTTGCTGATGGGGATTGAGGAAAAGGCTGGCATCACCAGTGATAGATAGGAATGTGCTGACATTTGAATGTGAGGTATAGTTCTGTGAGCTTTGAAAGAACTACTCAAGGATACATTCAGCATTGAAAATTAAGAGTGAAATGTAAGGAGCAATGGGAAGCAAACCAATCAGTAAAATATTTGGGGAATGCTCATATTGACTGTAATATGTGGTTCATTTTCTAGGTGTCTTTTAAAATGCTGTAACTAAATTTCCAGACAACAATGATTTGCTAGATGGCATCAGAAGTATGTAAGGTAGATGAGCCTAAGGTCCTTGGTGAAAAACTTTGGATTATGCTAGAAATACATATGGTTAACTATGTAAATTGAACTTTTAACTACTAAAAACAAAACCTATAATAGTCAAAACAACAGATAAAGTAAAAAAAAGAGGTAAATTAAAATAGCAAAGATTCAAATGACTTAGAAGTTTACAAGGCTAAATGGAAAGATAATTTTGTATAAGCAAGAAAATGATATACAGGAATATGAGACAAGGTCCCAAGGTTTAAATGCACAATTCACTATCTTGTCAAGGGCAATAAACACCAACTTGAATTATTAGCAGCTCCTTTAAAAAAATACTATCAAGTGAAAAAAAGCACATGAAGATATTGTGTTTTAAATATGTAAAATCTATTAATTCTGATCACTGGCTTTTAATGGAATGTTAAGAAAAAGCAGCATACAGGTTAGGGTTGTATTCTCAGGAAACATTCCCATCACAATTGCAAGAAAAACCTGTATATGCGGACTGAAAAAAAGAGCTGATGTTTGCTTTCTTAGTCTTTGAGAGGAAAGCAAAGAATTTGAGATTGAGAGAGAGAAGAGATAGAGACTTCACAATTCAACAACACTGCTCAACTGCTCCCACTCTCACCTCCAGACACAAAACAGGAAATTATAGCCTTGGTGAAAGATTTACACTAATTGCAAACTAGACACTTATTCAAGTAGAATAGGAACACAGAGAACACACATGTCAAGGAAGAGGGTGTTGTCAACTCTATTACTACACTTGTTAGAAAGACACTAGTCCTCAGTTCCTCATCCTGACATCTTTGGCCCATTCCTTCACCAAGTTATGAGCCCCAAATTTGTTTCAACCTCACCCCTCACTTAAACCAAATTATTTGAAATGATAATAACCAGGTAGCTTATAATTATATTGTGCTTTTATTATTTTATAGTGAATTTATATTTTTTACACAATCCTAAGAGGCAAGTTTGGTGTGTAAATGATCTCCATTTTACAGCTGAGAAAAGTATGGCTTGGGGAGATGAAATGGTGCTCCTATGTTTACAAGTCTTGGAAGGGGAAAACGGGTTGAGGCCAGTCTCAGATTCCCTAGCTTCAAGTTTGGTTCTCTTTCTGTTTAAACAAAATACATTTTAGACAACATCATATAACAAACATTAACTGTAAAGTTGGTTTGGTTAAACTGATTTATAAAATCAAGGACTTAGAGCATAATTACATGAGGATTGTTTGAAATTAATAAAACCACAATATGCAGAGTAGATCTGATTTAAATTCAGTACTTAGGGAGTTGTGCATCAATATATTTAACAATAAATATGAATAAGAGCTGAGGGAATGAAGTCATCATATAGAGACAATTATTCTAAGAAGCCTGGTAAGCTCTAAGGCTATTAAATCTTACAGTTGGGTAGAGTTCTGCTAGTAAAAACTGAAGATACCTTTCCTAGCTTCTCTGCCTTGTGTAGTTTGGTTCTTAACTCCCTCAAAACATGGATTGCTGTGTGAAAAAAAGGATGGTGGAATCACCAACTGTCGTCACAGGGCCTGGACCACACCAGCACCTGAGCCTTGGCACCACAAACGCCTCTCCTTCGCCTGGCGCCACGAGTGTGCAGAGAGGCGGTACCTCACTTGGTTCTCATCCTTTGCTCCCTCTCCCGTGGGTCAAGTCAATAAGGAGATTTCAAAGGAAGGACTAATTTTTCACAGACACTCTAGAGTAGTGATTTTCAAACGTGATTGTTGCAGCACTATTTCCCCATAAACTATTTGAAAATACAGATGAATAGTCCTCACCCCTGCATACTTTGATTTGCTAGTGCTCAAATGTGCTCTGGGCATCCATGTTTGTTCAAAAGCCTGCCAGATGATTTGGCTCTCAGAATGGGACCAACTGTGCATTTGTCAGATACTGGCTTATGGGACTGGGGATTCTCTTGCCCCTCTTCTAACTTCTGGATTATCAGCCCACCACTTTTAGAAACACTTCAATCCCAAAGGAGAGCTTGCAGCTTGTTTAATTGACTAAAGCTCAGGAAATTCACTGGGCTACATTTTCATATTGGATGAGGTTATTTTTGTTACAGGAGACACTCCACCATGGCATTGTCTACCTACTGCCTGGAATATGACCAGTCAGGTTTTGCATTTTCCTACTTCTTTTGAGATTAATTGAGTGGCAATTTGGTTAGGGCCTCCGTTGTGATCTGTCTACCATTTTCTCTGTATCTCAGGATCTCCAATAGTAAACAAGAGTCAGTGCTAAATATGCTAATGGTTCTGAGTTTTTATATCTATCTCCTTTCTCCTTTCCTTCAATCCTTGAGAATAAGATTCCTGTAATTTAAATCTGGGTTGGAAGGAGGTAGTGGTTTGCTTAAGCTTGAAGTCTCAGCCAAGTACTCAGTTGTAAGATAGAGCCCTAATCTTTGAATTGTGGGGTTCATGAACAATGAAACAGGTTTGTTCATGAACAAAACCTTACTTTGATTCTTATTCCCATGGTAACCATTAAAATCCAAAATTTCAATTTTCCACAACTGGTAAAATATAGACAGTTGTGGATAAGAGATCTTTTCAAAACTTATGCTCACCTTAGTTTTGATACATGTTTATTTTATTGTGTTTTACAGTGCTACCTACTGCTTGGAACACAACTAGGTTTTGCATTTTCCTTCTTTTGAGCTTAACTGAGTAGCTAATTTGGACAGGGTCTCCCTTCAGATCTCTATTTCTACCTTTTTCTGTATATCTCAGAATGCCTAATAATAAAAACTATGCAGTTTATTCCTTCTAAGATGCACTGCTAATGTTCCTCTAAGATATTCCCAAGTACACTAAATATAAAATCCATAGAGGTGGAGATTGTTGTCCGTTTGTTGCTGTGTGGGCAGTGCATAAAACAGTGGCACACAAACACATCACAGAGGCAAAGTAACTATTTGTGGCATGACTGAATTATGACACCTAAATAAAAAAAACATTAGAACCTTGGCAGTCATCCATATGGTTGCACAATATTTGATACTATCATTACCTCTTTCTTCAGCCATTTTTAATATTTTTTAATGTTATTTAAAACTATTAAAAATATCCACAAAATTGTCTTATTTTCTTCTATAGCCAGCAAAATGAGCTACACTCATTCTCCTTATCCAGCATTGTTTCCATATTTTCAAACCATCTAGGTTGCTCTGAATAATGTAGATAGCACATACATAATTTTGTAATTTACTGTGTTCACAGTAATTATTTTCCTGAGCCACAGTAGCTGTTTATATGACCTCATTACTATGATGGTAAAGTACAAGGCTAAGCAGTTAGTAAATAAGGTCATATAAACATTTACAGCAGAATTTTGTTAGTTCCATTAATGACCACCTCTAAGATATTCATACTTCAGATACTGTGTCTGGAAGTTCCCCTTTGTATGTTTGGGAGCATCTTCAGCCTCTTGAATTTGTTTCTGAAATTTTGTGTGGACCCTACTGCCTATGTCATGCAGTGCCTTCCACTTTTAAAAGACCTTGTCATCTTTCTATGGCACTGTCATTTAGATGTTTACCCCATTTCTCATTCTCTCATGGCTCCCTGCCATCTTTCTCAGGCCAGGGTTCTGGTGTTCCCCCGCTCTTGGAGGAATGGTCTAGAGAAGCAGTTCCCACTCTCTAAGTTGTGCTCATTTAGCCCATCACCTTTGCTTTGGCTCTTATGGTCCCAAATTCTCTAAGTTTACTATAAGTCATTCACTCCCAAGTTCATGTTTGCCATCAAGATACCAAGGTTGGGACAGGTCAAGAAAGAGTCACCACTAAACATGTCAATTTTGCACTTCACTGCATTTGCCTTGTAACATTGGGACAGATTCTCTTCCAGCGTCCCTTCTGTCTCTCATTAGAATAAATGTTCTGTTGCAAACCCTTATATCTTCAGCATGACTGAAATTCTTACCGTTAAGTGTCTCCATAGCCCCAAGGAGGGGGCAGGGGAAGTTGGTAGTAGAACTGGAGGATATCAAATGTAATTAAATCTCAGTTCTGACTTATTTGGGTCTTCTGTCATCCTATTCAGTGTCCAGCACAATATAATTTATGTATTAATTATATAGTACATACCTATTTTATGTATATATGAATCTAAGCATCTTCTATCTATATCTATCAACTAATCTATTTTATCTGTCTGTATCTATTTTATCCTTATGAAGATTTGCCTTTATTAGTTTTGTGTCACTACTGACCAAGAGTAAGTCTGAGCTACATTGGAGAATTTTGTTTAACACAAATTCTATAAAATTTCTTGTCCAGGCTCTCCTTTTAAAAATTGTTAAAACACCAAGAAAGAATGGCATTTAACCCATTTAGAGGCTGAAGTACATTTTTCTTATTTAACATACAAATTTTTTGATACATCTCAAGTTTTCTTAATCTTTATAGTAAGAATTATTTTCATTAAAGGATTATTGATATAAAAATTAGTCATGTTAATGATAATGTAAAGGTTGTATATTCATATTTCTTAGTGTAAGTTAATAAGATAAAATTCCCATAGAATTTGTTTTTTTCAACTTCTTGAATATGACCCAGTAAATCTGATTCATAGGGGAATTATGCAAAACTTTTTTTATTACCACTTTGGATTTAGAGTACTCTAGGAAATAATCTAATAAAACGGTGATTAAGCCACAACATCTCCTCCAAATGAGAACATGAAAACTCTGGTCTTTTTTCATTCTTACACTAGGTCCTATGCATAAAGTTTCAATAATATCTGGAAAATATTCTCTTGGGGCCCAAATTATTCTATCCCTAATAAAATACTCCACCAAGAAAAATCACCAAGTGGCTGCCAAGACTGAAATCCATTCTAATCAGAGGCCCTGATTTGATTCCTTTGATATCTGACTTTTAGAAGTCATTAAACATGCACACAATAAGAGAATCCCTCAGAATTCTCCTCTTATTAGTCTTGAATCATCCCAGAGGGTTTGAAGAAATCTGCCTGTATCTGGAACTCAAGAGCTGTCTAGCTAAGGAAACATAGCCCAAGATTTGTTTCCACTCTGTATAAGGCAACTCAACTAACCATCTTCAAATGTGCCTTTTCCTCTGGATATTTCTGTTACAAATGACTTGGTTAGCCTGTGCCTAGTCTGACGGGGATTGCTCCCAGGCAGGTTCACTCTAGATTCAGTGAGACTGAATAACAACAGAATGGTAGGGGTAAGAGGGTTTATACCAAGTTTTATTCTCACGATGGCAGTTCGAGTGCTGAAATCATGTATGTCTCTGGGGCGTTCATGATACATCTCCATTTCTGCCTCTGGGAGGCAGCTGGGAACCCTGGGCGGTGCTCTTTATATAGCAACAGAGACAACTAACAAGTGTGTAAGCATTGACCTGTATGGTAGGCCAATTACATCATTGCAAGTAGATTAGGGTCAGGTGAGGATCCTGGCCATGGGAACTTCCATTTTCCTTACAGCCCTATGAAAAGACTTTTGGGGAGGCCATGCTACTTGGGGCTTTTTGCACCTGAAACCCCCTTTTTGTTTGCATATCTTTTAAAATAATTTTGAAATGTATATAAATACTCATATATTTTAAGATGACTCAAAATGTTTTATTGAAATTTTAAATAAAAATTTGGAAAGGCCATGTAATTTGAAACAGAATAATACATCAGTATTTTTAAAAATATGCTGTGTAATAAAAATACCTTCATTTTTGAAGCCTAATATTGCTGATTATACTTTTTTCTTTAATGCATATTTCCTTTGTATGTAGTTCAAAGATGTTTATTCCAATTTATGGAGCTCTGTCTCTTCAAACTGTCTTTTTACTGTTTTTTTTTTTTGCCTTTTAGTATGCTTTATAATTTTTTCTTGCTAGATGGACAGGCTATACTGGGTAAA
The DNA here is from genome assembly GCA_032199065.1 of Smutsia gigantea. Classification (NCBI taxonomy): domain Eukaryota; kingdom Metazoa; phylum Chordata; class Mammalia; order Pholidota; family Manidae; genus Smutsia; species Smutsia gigantea. The sequence continues at coordinate 210,791 of JAVSCE010020835.1, read as the reverse complement.
AGAAGCTGCTGTCATGATCAGGTGAGGGGGAGGGGAATTTTCTATGATCCTATTATCAGGTCTCAGTCTTTTGGTGAACATGTGCTCTGGACTGTAAACTTCACAAGTGTTTCTCAGTTTCCCACCCCAGCTAGGACAAAATGCCTAGAGTGGACTGGAGTTGGGTATTCACTTTCCTCCATGTTGAAGGCTAGAGCCAGCTGGAGTTGGTATTTCCTTCCCTGAGGTCAGTTAGGCTCTGATAAAACCCCAGCAGGTTAGGTTGGTTAAATAGTTCCTCCTGAGGGCAGACCTTGTTAAGAACAGAAGCTCTCATGTATCTCAAAATGGTTCCTCTTATGCTGTCTCTTCTGGAAGCATAAGCAGATTTTTCTCTGATATTTCACTGTGAGAATCTACTAGAGCTCCAGGAAGTAAAACTCAAAAAAGTGTGCTCACACACACACCCCGACCCATGACAGAGACCCTCTGTAATCTGTATCACAGACTTGTCTGCACTGAGCCTCCAGCAATTTGTCATTTGCTTTTCAGCTTTCCTTCTCCTGGAATAGATTACCTTGGAGGTTTTTGCTCATGGGTTTCTGCTCTGGTAGGTTGTAATTCTCTGTAGCTGCCTGTTTGTTGCCGTATGACCTCACTTCTCTTATATAGCTAAGAAGAGCTGTTGACTTTTCTGTTTGTTAAACTTTTTACTTGTTCTTAGTACAGAGTGGTGACTTTTCTTACATGCTGGGCCAAAAACAGAAGTCCTTTTAATTCTTTGTTCAGTTTTACAGAAACTGAACAGAAATCTAATCATAGATAGAAGAGGAAAATTTACATTTTGTACTCAGGATACAAAAAATATATATGACATGAAATTCTAATTATAAAACAAATAATGAAATTAAACATCATAGGACATGATAAAATTGGAGCTACTTCTTAAACACTTCTGTCGCCTGAAGGGTAGAGCAAAGACATCTAATAAATGCTGCCTGTGCTATTGTGGCACTAACATCTGTTTCTTTACAAAGAAGGTTCATCTATAAAAGAAATCTAAAAGATAAAAATGGGTAATAAAAGATAATGCTTTATACTGACAATCTATTGCTCAGATTTATTGGTAAAAGTGCTAGCAGGACATAAGAAACTTATAGATAACTCCAAGTGAAATGGATGGTCTTTATAAACTTTGACCAAATCTATTTAAAGAGAGAATTGAGTTTGAAGGATGAGGTATATATAATTGCCCCACCTAACAGTGCAGTTAAGTCTATAGCATTCCCTTAGCAATAATCATTTCTGAGTATTCCAGAAATCCCAATGTCCCATGCATAATTCAGGAAAACAAACAGGTGCTTTTAGCTTTCTGTAGTGTAAAATCTAAATCTAGATTTATTTTATAAACTCAGTGTCTCCACTTCACCAATATATAAGATATACATTTATTTACCCACAATTCAGGGCCTAGATGCTTTATCATTCACTTTCCTGCTTTATGATTTTGTAGTACTCCTTTTACAGAAATACCAGTATCAAACTCAAACATAGATGAATAGTCCATATTTACCCAACAAAATATATTCATCTAGGCATTTATTACAGACACTTAAAGTGAGGTACATTAAATTTTCTCTTCCAACATAGTGAAATTAATTCTGTCAATTCCTTCACTGTCAGAATAGCACAGTAGACATAAAGTCAAACTAGGATTAAGTAAATCTGTTTCAAGTGCTACTTATTACTGTTTGTATAATCTTGGACAGGTTGCATACCTTCTCTCCAGATCTCACTATTAACCACATTTGTCAACAAGGAAATATTAGCCCCCTGTGTTGTTTACCCCAGAGGCTATGGTAATTTTTTAATCTTTTGAAAAAAGGCAAAAGCCTTTGCATTTGATTCTGACCTATTATTACTCTGTGAATTTATCCTAAAAAGCAGTACTCAATCCCATTATTTTGTGAGTAGCTAATAATATGGCTTTTAAACCATGAGCAGCAGTGGTTGCACTTCTCTCTCTCTCTCTCTCACAGCCTTCAGCCTCACCAACTCATTAGCTTATTAGCTGCTTACTGTGTATTGGCACCTGGCCTCTCATAGTTGGCTCATCCCCTAATACCTTAAGATGCTTGGGCCTAAGAAACCAGCTGGGACAACCACTCTTGAATTCGATTTAGAGATGGGATTTCTTTCTTTGCACATTCCTTAGTGTTTCTCACATGCCCAAGACCAGAATGCCATCAGGATGACTGATCTTGTTTTCACTCTAGAAAAGTAGTTCTTGACCTCAATAAAGCTTTAAAAAACACTAACACCCCACTCCCAGATAAAGATTTCATTGGTCTAGAGTGGGGCCAAGACATGATAATTTTGTAAAGCTCTCCAGGACATTCCAATGTGCTTATAAATATTGAGAGCCAGTAATCTAGAAGATTCTAGAAGGTATGAGAAAGAGAAATATTGTGTTACTATTCCTTTAAGAACCTAATTATATATTTTTTTATATTTTCATTAAAAGCCCCAATTTTTAAGCACAGGAAATTATTGAAGCGTGCCTACTGTTTTTACCCATTAATTCAAGTGACAGAAAATATTTCATGTTGTAGAAATCATTCACCCTCTGATTTCACTATAATAATGGTAAATGATTAGAACTGCTATGTACAAGGCAGACAAATGTATTTTGGCCTACTGAGACCTTTGAAAGAGACCCTAGAGAGAAAGAAACTATGTGAGGGAAAGTTATTTCATATGCTACTAAATATTTTAAATATTTTTTGGAAACTAAAACAGGATACGGTATATCTATATTTGTTAGTAATATATGTAGTAGCATTCTTTGCTAATGTGTTTTTTGGAAATGATCAAGGGCTGACGATGTCTGTGAACAGATTTAGATTGATTCTAAATTGAATGGTTTTTACCCTAGTTGTCATTCATATGCTAAAATATATTCAGTTCCTTGTTGGTGTGTATTGCATATATGTGTTGGCCTTACAAATGTAATATCTGTATGTGACATAACAGAGGTAAGTGTACATAGGGCATGTGTTTGACCATATGATGGATTTGAAGAATGACAATATTATATGATGTGTTTGAGACCTTTCTGGGCCAACATACCTTTCCTGTCTTAAAACATATCTTAAAATTTGAAAATTTCTAATTGGAATTTTTTTTTCAGAAAAACTATGAGAGCAAATTTATGTCATATAGGAACATTGATAAACATGTCAGTACCTACTGTTACATGAGATTATCTGGCTTTCACCTAGCAAAACACTGGGATATAAAGGAATAGGGATTAGTAGGGAGATGTTTTAACTGGGAGTTTGGATATGAAATAGGTCCAGAATATGGGACATACTGAATGTTACCTGACAACAGTGAACAAGTCAGGTGAAAATGGGGAATGTGTCAAGGCAATGGGTAGAAACTCAAGGATCTGAGCAGCCAAATCTTGGAGTAAGAGTGAGAATATAAAAACTTATTATCTAATAAGGCTTATGGTTTTTCCTAGTATCCATTATCCATTAGTGACTTTAACATTGGTTAAGAATTTCAGAACTAAAACGAGGGAAGGAAGAATAAAGAGAGGGAGAGCAGAAGAGGAGAACCAGGGAAGAGAGAAAGAAAAATTTGGCACTTATCAGTTAATGTGGGGTTAAGAAAAAATTGAACCTTCCCCTCAATTCAAAAATGACTTTTCCTCTCTTTTAACCAACTCTAGCCCCTACTTGCCTACTGATCAGTTCTTACCATAATGTCTATTCTAGATGATACTGTGTCCCAACTGCACCGACCTTGAGAGCAGTGAAATCTCATTCATCTTGTATTTCCCTGTGCTTTACATAGTCCCTGGTATCTAGAAGCCTTCCAGTAAATACTGACATTAACTGAACTGAAAAAACCCCATCTCCACTTTAACCATCTTGTTTTCCAAAATGGGGAAAATTAGCTAATTTACGCAATGATTGTTTCCCTTTAAAAGCATAGACTGTGGTATGTTAGAGCCTCAAGCAATGCTCTATCATTCCACGAAGAGCCAGTTTTTTGGTTACAAACTGCATTTGCATCTATTAATTTAAGATGGCCTAATTAAAGTAGCAAATATGTTTGAAAGCAAAGTTAAGCAATAGCCATGAATAATCAGTTGCTTCCTGTTCTATTGATAGAGCAAAAAGGAGAAAGCATTTTTTTCCCTGGGATAAAGTGTCAGTAGTTTCATGTATTAAATATCTTGACATTAATGTTGGAAAAGAGTATCATTGAATCTATTAGTAATCTGGCCACAAGAACTTGTACGTTGCTGCTAAATACATGGCATGTTTTCATAATTATAATCAGCTAAATTGCTTAAGTGGGTGATGATATTTAAATTAGGAAATTAAAAGTTTGAATTATTTTTCTGCAAATTTGCTACCACTTCTTGAGGAAACTAAAGGCTTGTTGGTGCCAGAATTCTCCATAGCCTCTGATTGTGTGCTGTTTACAATCAGTCTACACTTTGCCTCACTGCCTCCAATAAAATATTAATGCAATCAAACCTAAACTATTAAGTCCTAGCACAGTTGTACTTGGCAAGACACCCATTACTAAGGAGTATAAGATAAAGTCTATGATATTTATAATATGATTTGGGACACAATAATATACCTACAAAGAGTGAGAATATAAAAACAACATGTTCTCAGAGGAGTGCTATAGGCTATCTTTTGTAAACAGGGTGGTCTTCATTGAGAATCTGAAATAGTGTCAAAATATACAGATTGGAGAACAGGGTAAGTGATGGAGGACAATAGAGTGTAAGCCCATATACCCTTCAAGTGACTCTGATCCTGTCCTTTACTCAAAAGTAGAGTCATTGTATAAATAAATAAATAAATAACAAAAGGGAAGTCTCATTTATGTTGAAATGGCCAAGTATCAAATTAGAGAACTTTGTTGTACTTGAGCTGAAGTTCTTAAGACTTGAAGTTGGACAGATGGAAAGCTAAAGGGCAGGACCTTCCAGTTGCAGATAAAAGGAAAGCAATAATCAAAACTAAAGCAAACCTTTGGGAATGATTATGACATGGAATAAATGAGCAGGGATAAGTGAAATAAAAATGAAGAGAAGTAGTCTGGCATAAATGGATATAGCATTTTTAAAATGCAATGTTAAGAACTTAGTCTCAAAAATAAACCCCATGAAGGCCTAGGTGGGATGGTGGGCTTTGATTCTGACATCACAGAGATTCTAGTGGACCGAGGACTTCTTTTTCCTGGATATGATTAGAATAACTCTACACTTCCCTGTTGGTCATCAGAGAGTCCACATTTAGTAGCAAGAGAAGCCCAAAACTCACTTCCTACTGTGTCCTGCCATGTGTAATAACTACATGGGTTACTCCTTACCATTCTCCTCAGTGGCACAATTGACATTTCAGACCAGGTAATGTTGCATTGTGAGTGTGTATTTGTATGTGTCCTACACAATGTAGGATGCTGAGCAATATCTCCAGCCTCTATCCACTGGATGGATGGTGCCCCACCCTCCTAGGGTGTGTGACGACGATTAAAACTATCTCCAGCTGTTTGCAAATGTCCTTTTGTGGGTAAAGTCATCCATAGTTGACAGTCACTGGGCAAATTAAAAGAAAAAAGTACCAATTTAGGTGATGTTCTGAGTTCAAGCCTTTGGTTAACTTATGATATAGATTGTAAACTCTTTTTTACAAGTGTCCTTTATATGACTTAAGTCTTGAAAGGAAAGCTTCCACTGTCAAAAAGTCCAGGATGAGATAAGAAAAGACTATAATAGGCATTTGGATGTACATGATAGTGGCTTGAACAATTTTTCTTTAACATGGATGCCTGCTGTCCCTGAAAATACAGAAGAGGCCAGCATTAGGTTATACATTAATAACTTCCAGAGCTTCACCACTATATTCATTATTACTAGCAGATATTCTATGAAATGGATTTAGATGAATGTTCTGGTATTTGGTCTAAACATAGCAGAAGCAGTTTATTTTCCTTTTGTTGAACAATGAGTTTTCATGCCATCTAACCAGAACATACTTTGCAGCATCATTTAAGACTCTGGAAACCAGACATCTGAAGATGTGAGATGTATCAGAATAATTAGTTATATAAGATGGGACTGGAAGACACTTCAAAGTGAGCACTGAAATTTCCACAATTATAACAAGGAGAATAGGTCCCAGAAACCTCCAGTGTCTGTGTTTAATAACGAATTTCTCATCCCTTTAATCTGCATATGAATTATTCCACTGTCTCTGTGGTATTACTCTATGTACAGCAGGGAATGTTAACAATAGTATATATTTTTCCTAGGTATACAGCAGGAAAACTAGGGCTAGTCTGTTGTCCAAAAGCACTTAGGCCAAGGTACTGAGTCTAGTTTGCTGTGTTTTTAGGGCTTGTGCAATGTTATTTATCATAAGGCAATATTAGGGTAACTTTTGGATTGGTAGTTTTCCTTTAATATCCTGGATTTTCCCACTCATATGTCACATCATTTGGTGAGATAAGGAAATACGTAGTAGAAGTTTATATAATATACAAAACTGATAGGAATTTCTCCACTGTTTGAAATGATTTTCATGATAAACCTCAATATTTTAAAAGGATTTCTGGATGTGTCTGGTTTAAATGAAGTCTTCATGAAAGGTGAGATGGCTTAGTGCAGCATGTCATCTGAACATCAGATTTAATCCCCACCTATTTTCATATACTGATACAAATTTTGCATATGCAGTATATTTGCATACCAATCATAGGCAGTATAGAAATGGTTAAAACTGGTTGATCCACAGATTTTTCCCTTTTTGATAATGTATCTCTCACCTAGTCTCCTGCATCCAGTCTCCCATCCTGGCTAAACATAAAAACCACAATTAATAGCTATCTTCTGCCAAAATTCCATCCCTATCTTGTTTACCTTCCTTTTTTTAAAGGCATGTTACCGGTCAAAATTCCTTTCAATCAAAGGATTCCTTTCTTCATCATGCACAAATTTGCCCTGCAAGTTTTGCCTTTGAAGGGCCCTGTCACTTCACATTACCCTTCGCTTGCTTCCTTGAGGACATTTCCCACTGGGACTCCAATATAAGGAATCCTATTCATTTCTCTGAACCGATACAGAATTTTATTGTTAACCATCTAAATTTCTAGGTTAGATATTCATTTATACCATTCTCTCCACATTCTTGTTTTAATCACACCCAGATCAGTGAAGAAATCTATTTTAACAACAGTTTGTAAGGAAAGGAAAAAAAGTTTCTACCAGTGTTTTATTAAAAACTTAATAGTAGCAACAATATGGAACTGCTACCTCCAAAAGATAATTTGTTTGGAGATTACAAAAATAGACATGTGTTTTAGAGAAACAGGGAGATCTTTAACTCCAAATTTACTTTGAATTCCAGTGTCTGAAGTTGCTTAACCTCTGGAACTGCATTTTTTTGGAGGTGCATGTACAATAAAACGCACACTAGTGTACAGCTTGATGAATTCTGGCATGTGTGTGCGCTCACATAACCATCACCTTGATCAAGATATCAAACATTCTCATTAATTTTCCCTCTTCATCGATTTCACCGATCTCCAAACTCCTTTCCATAAGGCAGCCACTAGTCAGTTCTCTGTTTCAGTTTGTCTGTTCTGCTTTTTTAGATTCCACATAAGTGAAATCATATACTCTCCATCTTTCTCAGTCTGACTTCTTTCTCTTGGCATAATACCCTTTACATCCATCCAAATTGTTGTAGATGGCAAGATTTTATTCTTCTTTTCTGGCTGAGTAATATTCCATTGCATATATGTACCAAGTTTTTTCTCCATTCATGTGTTTATAGATATTCATATTGGTTCCATATTTTGACTATTGGAAATAATCCTGCAGTAAACATAAGAGTGCATATGTCTTTTTGGATTAGTGATTTTGTTTTCTTTGGGTAGAATCCTGGAAGTAGAACTACTGGGTCATATAGTATTTCTATTTTTACTTTTTGAGAAGCCTCCATACTGCTTTCCGTAGTGGCTGCACCAATTTGCAATCCCACCAGCAGTGTACATGGTTCCCTTTTCGCCACATCCTTGCCAACACTTGTTATTTCTTGTCTTCTGGATGGTGGCCATTCTGACTGATGTGACGTGATACCTCACTGAGGTTTTGATTTGCATTTCCCTGATGATTAGTGATGTTGAGCATTTTTCATGTGTCTGTTGGCCATCTGGATGTCTTCTCTGCCCAGTATTTAATTGGAATGTTTTGGTGTTGAGTTGTATGAGTTCTTTATATATTCTCCTAAACAGTAGGTTTCCTTTTCACTTGGTTGATGGTGTCCCATGCTGTGCAGAAACTTTTCAGTCTGATGTAGTACCACTTGTTTATTTTTGCTTTTTCTTTTCCTTGCCTGGAGACATAGATTAAAAAAAAATCACTAATGCTGATGTTCAATAATTTTACTGCCTAAGTTTTCATCTAAGAGCTTTATAATTCCAGATCTTATATTTATGTCTTTAATCCATTTTGAGTTTATTTTGTGAATGCTGTAAGATAGTGATCCAGTTTCATTCTTTTACATGTAGCTGTCCCGTTTTTCCCTACACCATCTATTGAAGAGAGTATCTTTTCTGCATTTTATATTCTAGCCACCTTTGTCATTTATTAATTGATCATATAGGTTTGAGTTTATTTCTGGCCTGTCTGTTCTATTCCATTGTTCTATATATCTTTCCTTGTGCCTGTACCATACTATTTTGATTACTGTAGCTTTGCAGTACAGTTTGAAATCAGAGTGTGTGATACCCCCAAATTTGGTCTTCCTTCTCAGAATTGTTTGGCTTCTCTGGGGTATTTTGTGGTTCCATAGAAATTTTAGGATTAATTGCTCTAGTTCAGTGAAAAATGCCATTGGTGTTTTGGTAAGGATTGCATTGAATCTGTAGGTTGCTTTAGACAATATGCCATTTTAACAATACTAATTCTTCCTGTCTATGGAATAGCTTTCTATTTATTTGTGTCTTCCTCAATTTCTTTCATCAGGTCTTACAGTTTTCATAATAATAGGTCTTTCACCTCCTTGGTTAAATTTATTCCTAGGTATTTTATTATTTTGATGCAATTGTAAATGAGATTGAATTCTTAATTTCTCTTTCTGTTAGCTCATTATTTGTATACAGCAACATAAAAGATTTTGTATCCTGCGAGTTTGCTGAATTTATTATTTTATTCTAGTAGTTTAGCTTTTTGGTGGAGTCTTTAGGGATTTCTATACAGAGAACATGTCATCTGCAAATAGTGCCAGCTTGACTTCTTCCTTAGCAATTTGGATGTCTTTGAGTTCTTTTTCTTGCTTGAGTACTATGTCTAGGACTTCTAAGCACAGGAGCTCCACAGGAGACACCACGGAGGACCCATGATGTCCCTTCTAACTTGGAACACATTCTGGCCTATCCTGGTTGGGTTGGGCTCTATACCTCATTATAAATTTGTGAACTTGAAGCCACTTGAAATGGCTTAATAAATGGGGTGAAGGTATAGATAGCAATAACACCTACCTGAAACAATACACCTTGGAACTTCTAATCTAAATCACTTCTGTTTTTTTTTTTTTAATAAAGTGCTACTTTTTAAAAAAAAAAAAAAAAAGAAGTGCTCCACTGTGTAAGATTTTCTTCCTGCACATCGGAATGTGACCTTTTGGGTCCACGGGCTGTGGCTGGCTCAGTCTCCCGATTCTAATGGTGTGCCACTGCATTGCTCGGATGTTTCTCCAAGCCTGCAGGCCCCGCTCTTGTAGGCCTCAATTATTTACATGTGAGAGCTGGCCAAACTGAAGGGGTGGGAGAGTGGGTGTTCTTCATCTTGATTCTGATCTTAGAGAAAAGCTTTCAGTTTTTGGCTGTTGAGTATGCTATTAGCTGTGAGTTTGTCATATATGGCCTCTATTATGTTGAGGTATGTTCCTCTATGCCCACCTTGCAGAGGATGTTTATCATGAACAGATACAGAATTTTGTCAAATGCTTTTTCAGCATCTATTGAGAGGACCATATGGCTTTTATCCTTCCTTTTGTTAATGTGGTGTATCACATTGATTAATTTGCTGATATTACAACATCCTTGTATCCCTGGAATAAATATAACTTTGTTGTGGTGAATGAACCTTTTGAAGTATTTTTGAATTTGGTTTGCTAATATTTTGTGGAGGATTTGCATCTATGTTCATCAGGGATATTGCTCTGTAAAATTCTTTTTTTGTAGTGTTTTTGTCTTTTTCGATATCAAAGTGATGCTGGCCTCATAGAATGAATTTGGAAGCTTTTCTTTCTCCGTTTTTTTTTTATTAGTTTGGGAAACCCTTCTTTAAATATTTAGTAGAATTCTCCTGTGACGTTTTCTGGTCCTGGACTTTGGTTTGAGTTTTTTTTATTACTGCTTCAGTTTTATTACTAGTAATTGATCTGTTCACATTTTCTATTTCTTCTTGGTTCAGCCTTGGGAGACTGTATATTTCTAGGAATTTATCCATTGCTTCTAGGTTGATCAATTTGTTGGCATATAATTTTTCATGGTAATCTCATAATTATTTGTATTTCTGTGATGCTGATTATAACTTCTCTTTCATTTCTGATTTGAGTATTCTCTTTTGTTGTTGAGTTTAGCTAAAGGTTTATCAATTTGTCTTTACAAATGATGAGATCATAGTTTTAATGAATGTGGAAATTGACTTTTTTAGTCTTTATTTAATTTATTTCTGCTCTGATTTTTATTATTTCCTGCTTTCTACTAATTGTGGGCTTTGTTTGTTCTTTTCATCATTTCGTTAGGTGTTTGGTTGGATTGTTTATTTGATATTTTTCTTTTGTTTCTTGAGGTAGGCCTGTAACACGAAAACTTCCCTTTTTGAAATGCTTTTCTGCATTCTAGAGGTTTTGCATAGTTGTGTCTCTATTTTCATTATTTTCCAATCATTTTTTGATTTCCTCCTTAATTTCTTCCTTGGCCTGTTGGTTATTTAGTAGCATGCTGTTTAGCCTCTAAGTGTTTGTGTATTTTTCCTATAATTAATTTCCAGTTTCATACTATTGTGGTCATTCTTAATATGATTTTTATCTTTCTATATTTATCAAGACTTGTTTTGTGACCTAATGTGAGCTTTCCTGGAAAATGTTCAGTGTACATTTTAAAAGAATGAATATTCTATTGTTTTTTAATGTAATGTGTGTGTGTGTGTAATCAGATCCCTTTGATTGTGTTATTGAAGCCATTGTTTACTTAATTCATTTTCTGTCTGAATGATCTATCTAGCCATATGTAAGTGGGTGTTAAAGTCCCCTAGTATTATTGTATCACTGTCAGTTTCTCCCTTCATGTCTGTTAATATTTACTCTGTGTGTTTAGGTGCTCCTCTTTTGAGTGTATTGATATTTACAATTGTTACCTCTTTTTATTAGATCAAACCTTAATGTCATCCTTTGTCTATTTTTACAGTCTTGTTTTAAAGTCTATCTTGTCTAAGTACTGTCAGTCCAGTTTTTGTTTTTTCATTTCTCTTTGCATGGAATAATTTTTTCCATCCCTTCAGTTTCACTGTGTGTGTGTCTTTAGACCTGAAGTGAGTCTCTTATAAGCAGGATATGGATGGATCTTGTTTTTTTAATCTATTCAGTTATGTTAAATCTTTTGATTGGGACATTTAGTTCATTTTTATAGAGGGTAATTATTGATTGTTATGTACTTAGCGCCATTTTGTTGAACATTTTCTGGTCGTTTTTGTCAGTTTTCTCTGGTCTATTCTATTTTCTTGCTCTCTTCCCTTGTGTGTGGTAATTAACGTGACAGTTAGATCCCTTTCTCTTTATTTTTGTGTATCTATGATAGATTTTTGGTTTTTGGTTGTCATGTAGTTTATGTATGATTTCTTACATATAGCAATCTATATTATATAGATGGTCATTTAAGTTCAAACGCATTCTAACAGCACTACATTTTTTAACTCCCTCTGCTCCATGTTTTATATTTATGATGTCTTCTTTAACACCTTTTATTTAGGAATTCCCTTAACAAACTTTTAGAAGTAGTTGATTTTAATATTTTCTTTTAACCTTCATACTAGCTTTTGTCTTTTAATCTTCATACTAACTTTTATGTGATTGGTCTGCTACCTTTGCTAGCTGTTTGGTTTTACCAGTGAAATGTTCCCTTTTCATAATTTTCTTCTCTCTATGGACTTTTCTTTTCTGCTTCAAGGAGTCCCTTCAACATTTCCTGTAAGCATGATTCACTGGTGGTAAACTCCTTTTACCTGTACGTATCTGAGAGGTTTTATTTATATATCTGCATCCATTCTGAATGATAGGCTTGCTGGGTGGAGGATTCTCAGTTGTAGGTCTTTCTCTTTCAGCACTTTGAATGTGTCATAGTACTCCCATCTGGCCTGTAGAATTTCTGCTGAAACACCAACTGATAGCCTCATGGGGTCTCTTGTAGGTAATTCATTGTTTTGTCTTGCCATTTTTGAAATTATCTTTCTTCAATCTTTGACATTTTCATTATTTTGTGTCTTGGTGTGGACCTCCATGGTTTCTCTGCTTCCTGAACCTGGCCATCCATTCTTTCCCTGGGTTGGCAAAATTTTCATCTATTATTTATTTAAATAAATTTTTACCCCTTTCTCTCTGGCTCCTTCTTCCAGGAGTCCTATAATGTGAATATTAGGGTGTTTTATGTTGTTCTAGGATTACCTTAACCTATCCTCATTTCATTCTATTTTTCTTTCTGCTGTTCAGTTTGAATGCTTTCTGTTACTCTGTCTTCCAAATTGCTGATCAGGTCTTCTGCATCCTCTAGTCTGTTGTTGATTCTCTGTAGTATTTTTTCATTTCATTTATTGTATTCTTTATTTCTGAATGTTTCATTTTTATATTTTCTATCTCCTTGTAGAGGTTCTCACTGAGTTTATCCAGTCCTCTCTCAAATCTGGTAAGCATCTTTATAACCATTACTTTAACTACTTTGTTAGGCAGATTTCTTAGCTGTTTCATGTGGTTCTGTTTCTGAAGTTTGTCACTTATGTTTCAAGCATATTCCTGTGTCTCCTTATTTTGTTTGACTTATTGTGTTTGTTCATTGCATTAGGCTAAAGGGCTACCTCTCCCAGTCTTGAAGGTGTGGCCTTGTACAGGAATGTCCTCTTGGTAGATTGCTTGTGCCTAGCAGTTTTTTGCAGCCTGGCTGGAGATGAGGTGGTCATGGACTGGTGTTTCCAGGTACCAGAGCTCCCCGGGGCTTGGGCTGGGGCTTTTATTTGTGGTTGCCAACTAGTGCCATACTGGCAGGTTGGCCACTGCCAAAAGGGTATGTTCCAGGGTCTCCTGGGTAGGTACCAGCTGGACCACGCTAGTAGATCAACTGTTGGATGTGCTGTGCAGTCCTAGGGTCTACTGGATTGGCAACTGCACTGGGATCATGCACACTGGGTGACCTAGTACAGAAGCAGTGCAGGCAAGTTGAATCTGTGGAGTGACACTCAAGTACCAAGTCGGTGGGACTGCTGGATCTGACTAGTGTGTTTGGGTATGGTGGGGGTCTGGAAAGCCACCCCCATTAAGTCTAGAGCTGGTGTGTTCACTCTGATCCTGCTCCTTTCACTACAAACAGTGTATGTAGGGAATGTAAACAGTGTTGCTCATCCTGTTCCTTTCTGTAGTAACAGCATGCATGGGTGCATAATTTACCCTGTTCTTGTCTACACTAACCACATGGGGGGAGATTGTAAAAAATGGCATGCACCATGCTCCTTTCTGTGCTACCAGTGTCCAGGGGGAACATAAACAATGGGGCTCACCCCCTTCCATTTTGTGCTAGCAGTGTGCAGTGGGACCGTAAACAATGGCACTCACTCTGCCAGTTTGCACTAGCAATGTCTGAGGGGAATGCAAACAAAGACGCTGTCCATCACCTACAGACCTGTAGAGATTTACAGCAATTACCCTGCCTTTTGGCAGATGCTTGAGTTCTGAAAATTATCTTCCCTCAATTATAAATATGGTATGTTTTAAACCCCCTAAGTGGTGGCATTTTTTCCTGTTCCCCAGGGCAGGTAAATCTGTGCTCAGGTAACTGAGTAATTTCCCTCCTTACTGCAGGACTGTGCTGGGGATGGGGCTCCCTCCATTCCTGTGTCTCTGTCTATCTGGCCATTTTTTATGTGGTCTTTTTGTCCCTTGTGCCGAGATGTTCACTCCGGCCTCAGTTCTTCCCCAGAATGAACTGCTCTGTGTGTATAGATTCAATGTGTATGTGGGAGGAGGTGGGCCCAGGCTCATTCTAAGCCACCATCTTGGACCTGCCTTTCCTTTTTGTTTCTTTTACAACCTAACTTTAAGAGTTTTATTGACAGTTCCAGTGGCTACTGTCTCAGGAGACTATAGTTTTCCTTATTGAAATCATAAAATAACTAAGAACTACAAAAACTCAGTAAGAGTGGTTGGGATAGTAAACTGGGATCATCTAAAAAGGGCCATCAGGGAACTTCTTAGAATGATGGAAGTATCAAAAACTCCATCGTTTTGGTCTACATGACTTTAAACATTTATCAGATTCATCAACTGTACACTTAAGAAGAGTGAATCTCACTGTACAATGTACCTCAACAAAATTGACTAAGAAAGATTGCAACATCTGTTCTTTCAGCTCTAATACATAATACACCATTTTGTCAGTAAATAAGCTAAATCATTTAATTTTTTTAAGTTGTTTAATTTAGGTTTACTGTAAAGAAAAAATTTAAAATTTGATTACAATAAGAATTAATATTGCTAAAATGAATGCTAAAATTTCACAGTTTAAACATAATAATTTATTAACTATCAGACTTAATTTATTAATCATCCAAACACTACTCACCAACTGATAATTGGATATCCAAACAACGAAATTAAGTTTATAGTTTATATTTTGCCATCTTTCAGTCTACTAAAAGTAGTATCTTAATAAATTTCCATTTTTTCATTATATAGACATATATTTCAGAACAGGAAAAAAGGAAATATTTATTAACTGTGCTAGTTTGATTGTAGCTTTTAGACAACGGGTGTGTGACCCTCCATGTGTTCTCATGCCATAGTTCCCACAAATGTTAGAGGTGGGACTGAGGGCCCCTTAATCTATGCGGCTTTTCCTTAGTGAAGTAATTTCAATCTAACCATAAAAAAATAACATATTAGCTATTGGCTCCACCCCAAATCAGAATGGACAGACTCCTTAGGCTGCGTATGCCCTATAACTATAAGGGTTCAAGTTCAGGTTCAACATTTGCCAGAGGAGAATGCTTACAGATTTGTTGCTTTAGAATAAGGGTGATGAATGACATAGTAAGAGTATGTTAAACAGCAAACTGCCTTCTGAATATATTAATATTATTTACTGAGTACTAGATTCTGTAGTAAGCACTTCTTAGATATTAGCTCATTTAAGCTGTCCAAATTTTACGGTAGGTCCCATGTTCTCTGCTTTGTAGATAAGGATGACCAGCCTGAGGATATTAAATTTTCCTCAGATTAGCACATCAAGATATTCACAGTCCAGATTTGACTTGTGGTCTATCAGACTCCAGTGATCAGGCAATTATTCATTACATAATACTGCCTTTCATTGATTTCTCATTCTTAAAAGGATGTTTCCTCTACAAGACATTGTTTGACAGATAACAGATGCTCTAAGTTCCTTAACATATCCTCTGAGCACTTACCTATTCCCTCCATTCCAGCCTACCTTTCAGTACATATTCCAACATCTAGCACCTGCATCTTGTTGCCAGAGGACTTTCTCTGACCATGGAACTAGCTCTGCATGTATGGGTGACAGGTTAGAAATATCAGGGAACTAAGCCTCCCTAGAAACTGCCTCCCTGGAAATTGCATGGTAAAAATCCTACCTACCTTTTTATACCTTAATTGAGAAAACTCTGAGGTATGTGTTTTCAGTGTTCCCCAGAATTGAGCTCCCATGAATTTATTTGGAAAATGATACAATATTAGTTTATCTTTTAAAATATATTATTTAAAATGCATTAAAGATATATGAATTTGATGGTACTGTATAAAAGCATATTAATTAACTGGCCAATTCGTATCATACAGTTCCCAATCAGAAGTCTCTATAAAGCTGCAGTGCTTCGGGTATTTAATTTTCAATAGCAGTCTTCATTGTGTTCACAGCTATTCAAAATAAAATCCCCAATGATTCAAGTTAAAATTACTAAAGAAAATATTTTATAATTCATAAAATAATTAAAGGTTGCTTAATTGAAAATGCGGGATTGGCTATAATTGAAAATAGGTCTTCCATCCAAGTCTTTAGGCCATAGGCTGAAATATAGTAATAAGTAAATGGTAGTCATCTCCTGTATTATAGATATTACATTATAAGTATTAAAGTATTTAAGATTAATATTCATAAGATTTATATGCATGAAGTCATTTACCTTTCAGATCTTCAGCTTTTGCTAATTCTTTATGCTCATCAAATAATCCTTGAATTTTAGAATAAATGAAGTAGCTTAAAGTGCCCAGTGTAGTGCTTGGTACAAGTGGGTACTAAACAGGCATTACTTCCTTTCCCCATTTCCACTGATTGATTTTATTATCAGTAAATGAAAATTTTTTTTAAGTCACACTTAGGAAATATGATTAAATAATAAAACTTGCTTGAATCAGATTACCTATATATATGCTCAGGGATTTCATGAGGAGAGGTAGTGAAAGAATCAGAGGATTGTTGCAGGGCACCCAGTGATTTCTCATTTTCCTAAAGGAGCTCTGTAGTTTGTAGCTCTCAGGAGGTGGACACAGTGGCAGAGGGACCTCGGGTAATTCTGTGGACACTGGATCTATGGGGAGGATTCCAGCTGTTTAGAAGATCCTTCAATTCTCAGTGCTCCATGTGCCTGGATGAAAAATGGAATGTACCTCCTGGTTAAGGCTAGTTAGTTATTTGTTTTTTATTAGCTATTTTAGACATTTTCAAATATACTCTTTTATTTCTTTTAATTGCTCATTTCTCCATTTTCTGTAAGTATGTTTAGAACATTCACCTTGGAATTTAGCTCAGTGTTTCACATGAGACTTATGCTGTGTTTTGGAAACCCTAATTCTGTGGTATATTAAGAGAATCATGAGAAACCAAAAGATCCTGTGGACACATAACTTTGGAAATGCATGACAGATGAATGTCGGTCAGTTATTTAGTAACTATAATGTGTTGAGAGGAAAATATAAAACATAAGAAAAAGGATGGGCCAAAATGAGAAAACGAATACAACACAGAACCAATATTGAATAGGAGTATCTTTCAAGACTTTATGTTCCACATATCATAGCTATTTACTTTGGAAATGTGCATAATGCTTCAGCATAAGCCTTAGTGTAATTTGGTAACTATCTTAGTTTCCAACTATTTATTAATGAGGAAAATGGAGAGTAAAATGAAAGAAAAGTATGTTTTTCTGTGGAGTTTACTTGGTGAAGAAATAACTAAATCACAGACTGTATCTCCATGCCCTGAAAATCCTCCAAAACTGACGCGAAAGTCCAAATCAGAACAATGTTACTTTGAAAAAGATTCTGAGTACTACAGTATGGAAAGAGTGTGAGGATAAGGAGGTAATAGAGTAAAAGTGTTCTCTAAAATTTAACCATCAGGCAAATATAAGGGATGATTATGAAATATTGGAAATACCAATACAACTATATCTTGAAACTAGAAGAATAACCACAGAACTACATAGAGAAAAAAAAATTTATCCTTAGAAATTTATAATTTTTAACGCATTGCAGGATTTAAATGTTAATTGTTTTGAGGAATGTTCCATATAATGAATATTCATGTTTAAATAACTTTAGAAGGGAAATATAAGGGATAAAATCAGATAGGGTATCATTTATTTATTCTACCTCACATATTCCATGCTACCTGATTGGAAGGGGTAGAAATGCATGTACTTATTCTTCTTATGAATAATGCAATTACGTTCCTCATGGTGAGTATTTTGTATACTTCCTGTTTTGGCTCCAGAGCAAGTAAAACCTCACTTTGGAAGAAAGCTATGTTGCTCTACTGAAAACTTCCCCATCTAATACTCCTTTCTATTAGCTTTTCATTTTAAGTTTATAGCAGTAAGTTATCTAAAATATCTCAACGGATATTATTTGTGGTGGATTTATTTTACGTCCAGTTGCCACTCTGTGATTACTAAAATTGAGTTAAAGTGGTAACAGTCTGGCCTGATTTCAAAGAAGCAGCATAAAGATTGATAACCACAAGAAATCAGAACACCACGCAAGCATCACGAAAAAGGAGAAGGAAGGGCTGCTTCTTACCAAGTCCTTCATCATTCATTACTATTACTAATTGGTGTTAATCTGTTCCTTCTCTGTAATATTGAATATTTAAATCTTAGAATCTATTTTTCTACTCCAAACACACACACATCTGCACCCTCCCTCACAGTAAGAGATACATATGCACCAAAGTTACAAGAGTAAGTCTAGAATCTCTGCAAGATAATACCTTTTCAAAGCATTAAAAACATCAAAGGAATAAAATGTTGAAATTCACAGAAAATTATTTTGATTATATATGTGAATGAAACCAATGAATGACATTGGTTGAGTATTTTCTTTGAATTTTGTGGAAAATCTGCCTGAGTAGTAGTATAGAGGTAAAGCTTAAGAAGCTAAGATAGCACGTGAGAAAGAATAGGGTTGATCTCTAAGAAGAAGGTACAGGCACATGAGAAAGGCACTGACTAGACTGAATTAAATTTTCTTCCTGAATGTGATAGAATAGAGCAATACAAAAATCACTCTTATGATCATTGTTCTGGTCACCACCACCATTAAGTGCAGCTAATGTAAATAGAATAAACATGGAATCTCAGCACTAAATGATGATTCTGCAAATCACAACTACCATAATTAAAACAATGAACCAATTCTATGTACTGAGTACACAACATACTTTATTATTTAATCCACACAACAGCTGTTAGGCCTCCTTCTTACCTGCTTACAAGTGATGAGAAACCTGACGTGACTTGAGATTTCAAGTCTTTCATCATCTGTAAGATTAAAGGTGTTTGTTTTTTGCCTGTTTGTGGTTGTGCATTCAATCAATCAATTTAATCAGTAGAAGAAAGTTTATGTTCCTCAGTGATTTTGTATGAACGGGAAACCCAAAATGAAGTTGATAGAAATGAAAGTACTAAATAATAATAGTAATTAACACATAAACAGATTTACATACCTAATGTTTACAACAACCCTTTGAGGTACACATTCTCTTGTAATCCTCATTTTATAGATGAGAAAGCTGAGGCAGAGAATTAATAAGCCGAGGAGTCAAACAAGAATAGGGAGGTATTTTTTAATATGTGAACAAATCTTCCAGAAACAGACGTTTTATGTATCAAATTGTCTTCTTCAAGTTGCAGATAACTTTAGAAACATGTAAAATTCTGGATACTATCTTTATCAGACTTTCCCAGAATTGGGAGAATGTCTCCTGGGAAGACAGTCCTAGTTTCCACACTAACGCCTTTGGCTAACTAGCTAAATTTGGAGGTGCTATGCACTACTTTGTAAACACCACATGCACTTCTCTGACTTCGCTTATGACAGTGAATGCTATACTCAAGAAGGTCACATAGGATCAAAAAGGCATTACTTTGCCTGAGATGAACTTTTCCTCTTTCTGGTTATTTTTCACCAGCCTCATCTCTCAGGAGGAGAATTTTTATGACTGCTGAAGGAACAAGGGGACTTAGAATAGAGTATTTCACATCCTTCTCTGTTAATTAGAGAAACATGTCAGAGCAATAGTCTATAAACAAAACTAAAATGAATGGTCTACCCCACTGGGCCTACAAGTGTTGGTATTCTATAGAGCTATGTCAAAGCAACATATGACAATCCCATGTCCTAAAATTTCTTCTTTAACTGCCAATTTCACCATTTCTTCATTCTTACGTATCTCTCTTTACCAGAGGAAAACAGTGCTACCCTAAAAGAGAGTGGCAGAGATAATTTAAAATAAAATGAACTAATAATAAGGTCAAAAGATGAGGAAATTAAAAGATCAAAACTAGCAGATACCCATTAGAGTTTAGTATAATGTGTTTGGTAAATTTTAAGAATGTAAATCAGACTTGGATTAAAGATGGCGGCGTGAGAGGTGAGACAGAGGCTTCCTCCTACAACCTCATATAACATGAAAATAAAGCTACTACAACTACTCTTGAAAGAGCAATGGGAAAGTGGACGGCAACAAACTGCACACACCTGGAGACAAGAGCAGCCCTCACAGAAAAGGATAACATACTAAAGCTGTGGTCCTGTGGGATCCAAGCCCTTCCCCGACCCCAGCTGACTGGCAGGAGGAACAGGAAGGGAGCAGGGAGGGATTGGAGATGTGGGACTGCTGAATACCTAACTCTGGAGATCTGCTCTGGGAGCACAAACCTACATTTCATGGTGCTTGCAGGATACTCTTGTAATTAGGGGGTTGGAAAGCTAAGGCAGGCAGAATTCCTGGAGAGACTAAGATTCCAGCTGCTTGTGAAAGGAGGGATCCATACCCCACTGCTCAGGGACAAAAAAAAGGCGGGCAGTCTGAGAGAGTTCCTAACAAAGAAGCCCTTAGCAAGAGGGCTGCTGAAGGGGCAAGGATTGCATGGAGCTTACTGCTCAGGAGAGAGGACAGGTAGACAAAATTGTCTGGGTGCACTCTGCCCAGCAGGTTGGGAGCTTTCAGGATCTTCAGGTGCTCCAGCTCCCTGGCTGCCTACACAACTCCAAGAACCCCGTCTGTGACAGGCAGACAAGTGCGCCTTTCTTCTGGCCATCCCCACCGGGCTTGCAAACCGGGAAATACTTCCCTGGTGTTAGGCCAGCCAGAGGGAAGATCTGTCTACAGCAACTAAAAACACAAAGCACACAGGCTTATACCTCTGTGCTCAACCCACTGGTTCAGGCAGTTGAGACAGGCATAGCAGCCAGGAACCAGGAAACAGCCCTTTCTTCCCTGGAGGCACCAATACAACTCCCCTACAATGCCTGCATTGCATTGTTCAGGGGCTGAGCAGCTCCAGAGAGTAGAGCTTCTGGGCACTAGAGGGCGCCATACACAAATATGAAACTCCAAAGGAACCTGGTCCAGAGTGAAATTATGAACACAACTCCTGAGAAAGATTTAAATGATATGGAACTTACGACTCTCCCTGAAAGGAAGTTCAAAAAAAAAATCATTAACATGCTCATGGAGGTACGGAAAGATATTCAAGAACTCAGGAATGAATTCCGGTCAGAGATCCAATCATTGAAGAACACAATGGACGGTATTAAAAGCAGATTGGATACGGTGGAGGAGACAATAAATGAAATAGGAACTAAAGAAGAAGAATACAAAGAAGCTGAGGAACAGAGACAAAAAAGGATCTCTAAGAATGAAAGAATATTGAGAGAACTGTGTGACCAATCCAAACGGAAAAATATTCGCATTATACGGGTGCCAGAAGAAGAAGAGAGAGAAAAGGGGATAGAAAGTGTCTTTGAGGAGGTGATTGCTGAAAACTTCCCCAATCTGGGGAAGGAGATAGTCTCTCAGGCCATGGAGGTGTGCAGATCTCCCAACACAAGGGACCCAAGGAAGACAACAGCAAGACATATAGTAATTAAAATGGCAAAGATCAAGGATAAGGTCAGACTATTAAAAGCAGCCAGAGAGAGAAACAGATTCCCATACAAAGGAAAACCCATCAGGCTATCATCAGACTTCTCAGAAGAAACCTTACAGGTGAGAAGGCAATGGCATGATGTATTTAATGCAATGAAGCAGAAGGTTCTTGAACCAAGATTACTTTATCCAGCAACATTATCATTTAAATTTGAAGGAGGGATTAAACAATTCCAAGATAAACAAAAGCTGCGAGAATTTGCCTCCCAGAAACCATCATCTCTACAGTGTATTTTGGAGGGACTGCTATAGATGGAAGTGTTCCTACAGATTAATAGCTGTCACCAGAGGTAATAAAACCACAGTACAGAAAATAGAACAGCTAATTACTAAGAAAATGCAAAATTAAATTAACTATCCCAAAAGTCAATCAAGGGATAGACAAACAGTACAGAATATGATACCTAATATATATAGAATGGAATAGAAAGAAAAAGGAGGAAACAAACAAAAAAAGAACATTTAGATTGGTTTGTAATAGCATATTAAGTGAGTAGTTACACTTTTAGATAGTAGGGAAGTTAATTTGAACCTTTGGTAACCACGAATCTGAAGCCTGCAATGCCAATAAGTACATACCTATCCATAATCACCCTAAATGTAAATGGACTGAATGCACCAATCAAAAGACACAGAGTAACAGAATGGATAAAAAAGCAAGACCCATCTATATGTTGCTTACAAGAGACTCACCTCAAACCCAAAGATATACACAGACTAAAAGTGAAGGGATAGAAAAAGATATTACATGCAAACAACAAAGAGAAAAAAAGCAGGTGTTGCAGTACTTGTATCAGACAAAATAGACTTCAAAACGAAGAAAGTAGCAAGAGATAAAAAAGGACATTACATAATGATAAAGGGGTCAGTCAACAAGAACATAAAACCAATATAAATATATATGCACCCAACACAGGAGCGCCAGCATATGTGAAACAAATACTAACAGAATTAAAGGAGGAAATAGACAGCAATGCATTCATTTTAGGAGACTTCAACACACCACTCAATCCAAAGGACAGATCAACCAGACAGAGAATAAGTAAAGACACAGAGGCACTGAGCAACACACTAGAACAGATCGACCTAACAGACATCTACAGAACTCTGCACGCAAAAGCAGCAGGATACACATTCTTCTCAAGTGCACATGAAACATTTTCCAGAATAGACCACATACTAGGCCACAAAAAGAACATCAGTGAATTCAAAAATATTGAAATCCTACCAACCAACTTCTCAGATCAAAAAGGTATAAAACTAGAAATAAATTTTAGAAAGAAAACAAAAGGCTCTCAAATACATGGAGACTTAACAACATTCTGCTAATTAATCAATGGGTTAACGACCAAATCAAAACAGAAAAAGAATATATGGAGACTAATGACAACAACAACACAAAGCCACAACTCCTGTGGGAAGCATCAAAGGCAGTTCTAAGAGGAAAGTATATTGCAATCCAGGCATATTTAAAGAAGGAAGAACATTTCCAAATGAATAGTCTAAAGAAACAATTAATGAAATTGGAAAAAGAAGAACAAATGAGGCCCAAAGTCACCTGAAGGAGGGACATAAAAAAGATAAGAGAAGAAATAAATAAAATTGAGAAGAATAAAACAATAGAAAAAATCAATGAAACAATGAGCTTGTTCTTTGAAAAAATAAACAAAATAGATAAACCCCTAGCCAGACTCATTAAGAGAAAAAGAGAATCAACACACATAAACAGAATCAGAAATGAGGAAAGAAAAATCATGACGAACCCCACAAAAATACAAAGAATTATAAGAGAATATTAAGAGAATCTATATGCTAAGAAGCTGGCAAACATAGAAGAAATGGACTACTCCTTAGAAAAATATAACCTTCCAAGACTGACCAAGCAAGAAACAGAAGAACTAAGCAGACCAATCACCAGCAACAAAATTGAATCAGTAATCAAAAAACTACCCAAGAACAAAACCCCAGACCAGATGGATTCATCTCTGAATTCTACGAGACATATAGAGAAGAAATAACACCCATTTTCCTAAACTTTTTCAAAAAATAGAAGAGGAGGAAATACTTCCAAACTCATTCTATGAAGCCAGCATCACCCTAATACCAAAACCGGGCAAAGACCTAACCAAAAAAGGAAATTACAGACCAATATCCCTGATGAATGTACATGCAAAAATACTCAACAAAATATTAGCAAACTGAATTCAAAAATACGTCAAGAGGATCATACACCATGGTCAAGTGGGATTCATCCCAAAATGCAAGGATGGTACAACATTCGAAAATGCATCAACATCATCCACCACATCAACAAAAAGAAGAACAAAAACCACATGATCATCTCCATAGATGTTGAAAAAGCATTTGACAAAATTCAGCATCCATTCATGATTAAAACTCTCAACAGAATGGGTATACACGGCAAATACCTCAACATCATGAAGGCCATATATGACAAACCCACAGCTAACATCATACTTAATGGTGAGAAACTGAAAGCTTTTCATCTAAGATCGGGAGCAAGACAGAGATGCCCACTCTCTCCACTGTTATTCAACATAGTACTGGAGGTCCTAGCCACGGCAATCAGACAAAACAAAGACATACAAGGCATCCAGATTGGTAAAGAAGAAGTCAAATTGTCACTATTTGCAGATGACATGATACTGTACATAAAAAACCCTGAAGACTCTACTCCAAAACTACTAGAACTAATATCTGAATTCAGCAAAGTGGCAGAATACAAAATTAACACACAGAAACCTGTTGCTTTCCTATACACTAACGATGAACTAACAGAAAGTGAAATCAGAAAAACAATTTCATTCACAATTGCATCAAAAAGAATAAAATACCTAGGAGTAAACCTAACGAAGGAAGTGAAAGACCTGTACTCTGAAAACTACAAGATACTCCTATGAGAAATTAAAGAGGACACTAACAAATGGAAATGCATCCCATGCTCTTGGCTAGGAAGAATCAATATTTTCAAAATGGCTATACTACCTAAAGCAATCTACAGATTCAACGCAATCCCTATCAAACTACCAACAGCTTTCTTCAATGAACTCGAACAAATAATTCTAAAATTCATATGGAACCACAGAAGACCCCGAATAGCCAAAGCAATCCTGAGAAGGAGGAATAAAACAGGCGGAATTACACTCCCTGACTTCAAGCTCTACTACAAAGCCACAGTAATCAAGACAATTTGGTATTGGCACAAAAACAGACCCACAGACCACTGGAACAGAAAAGAAAATCCAAACATTAAGCCAAACATATACAGTCAATTAATATTTGATAAAGGAGCCTTGGATATACAATGGGGAGATGACAGCGTCTTCAGCAGCTGTTGTTGGAAAAACTGGACAGCTACATGTAAGAGAATGAAACTGGACTACTGTCTAGCCCCATACCCAAAGGTAAACTCAAGGTGGATCAAAGACCTGAATGTAAGTCATGAACCATAAAATTCTTAGAAAAAAATCTAGGCAAAAATCTCTGAGATATAAACATGAGCGATTTCTTCATGAACATATCTCCCCGGGCAAGGGAAACAAAAGCAAAAATGAACAACTGGGACTAAATCAAGCTGAAAAGCTTCTGTAAGGCAACGGACACCATCAGTAGAACAAAAAGACATCCTACCGTACGAGAGAATATATTCATAAATGGCGTATCTGATAAGGGGTTGACATCCACAATATATAAAGAACTCATGCACCTTAACAAACAAAAAGCAAATAATCCAATTAAGAAATGGGCAGAGGACATGAATAGACACTTCTCTAAAGAAGAAATTCAGATGGCCAACAGGCACATGAAAAGATGCTCCACATCGCTAATCATCAGAGAAATGCAGATTAAAACCACAATGAGATATCACCTCACACCAGTGAGGATGGCCAACATCCAAAACACAAACTACAACAAATGTTGGCGAGGATGTGGAGAAAAGGGAACCCTCCTATACTGCTGGTGGGAATGCAAATTAGTTCAACCATTGTGGAAAGCAGTATGGAGGTTCCTCAAAAAACTCAAAATAGAAATACCATTTGACCCAGGAATCCCACTCCTAGGAATTTACCCTAAGAATACAGCAGCCCAGTTTGAAAAAGACAGATGCACCCCTATGTTTATCGCAGCAGTATTTACAATAGCCAAAAAATGGAAGCAACCTAAGTGTCAATCAGTAGATGAATGGATAAAGAAGAGGTGGTACATATACAAAATGGAATATTATTCAGCCATAAGAAGAAAACAAATCCTACCATTTGCAACAACATGGATGGAGCTAGAGGGTATTATGCTCAGTGAAATAAGCCAAGCCAAAAAAGACAAGTATCAAATGATGTCACTCATGTGTGGAGTATAAGAACAAATAAACTGAAGGAACAAAACAGGCGCAGACTCACAGAAACCAAGACGGACTAATGGTTACCAAAGGGAAAGGGACTGGGGAAGATGGGTGGGAAGGGATGGATAAGAGAGCAAAAGGGGCATTATGATTAGCAGATGTAATGTTGGGGGGGCACGGGGAGGGCTGTACAACTCAGAGAAGACAAGTAGTGATTCTATAGCATCTCACTACGCTGATGGACAGTGACTGTAATGGGGTTGGTGGGGGGGACCTGATGAAGGGGGTAGTTTAATAATCATAATATTGCACATGTAATTGTAGATTAATGATACCAAAATAAATTATAAAAAAACAATGTAAATCAATAAGTACACAGACTGAGAAAGCAAGAGATGAAGATGTAAAGAGAAAACAAGTGAATATCATTCTTTAAAATAATTTTCATGAGGGTGAGGGGTGAGATACAGCCCTAGTTAAAAAGGGTAATAAGATCAAGTATAGTTTTTTTTTTCTTTTTTTTTTTAATTGGGAGAAACTTGAGCATAGAAGGCATTGAAGTGGCAGAGCAAAGAGTCTAATGAAAACAGAGGAAGAAGGGTGGTGGGGTTGAGATCATAGCA
Organism: Smutsia gigantea; assembly: GCA_032199065.1. Classification (NCBI taxonomy): domain Eukaryota; kingdom Metazoa; phylum Chordata; class Mammalia; order Pholidota; family Manidae; genus Smutsia; species Smutsia gigantea. The sequence continues at coordinate 184,016 of JAVSCE010020835.1, read as the reverse complement.
GAGGTGTAAGGTAAGTTTTGGATGGGAGGAGGGGAATTATTTCCAAGTAAGCCAAATAAAGCAGAGAAAGCCTGGACAGAAATTGCAATGATGTTTTTGAGAGTGAGGGGATTTAAGGGACTTCACACCAAATGAACTTAGTAGTCATTAGGAACTGAGCCAAGGATATTTGCTGAGAGTGAGAGGGCAATGGAGTGGCCATGCTGAAGGGAGTGGTAATGATGTAAATTGCCAATTGAAGGGGAGGTTTCTAAGAAAATCTGAGCAGACAACTAAGGCTGGAGATACTGTGTTGTGACTTCAGGACAAATAACTGTGATCTTTTCTTCCAGGACTTAGCAGTGTGGGTGTAGGGACTGAAGAAATGAACACTTGGATTTGTACAAAGTTGTCGTTACTTTCCTAGACACAAGTGGTAAGTATATTTAGTTAATTTGTGCTAAATTTGTTAAGTAAACTGAATGAGATATAAGTGCAAAGTATCTATAGCTTTGGTTTCTATTGAAGGAATTTGGGTCAGGGGCTGTGTTGGAGGACCATCCCTCATCTCTCTGAAATCACATTTTGCACTCACATACAACTAACAAACCAGAATCATATAGTTGTTACTCACACAGGCACTGTAGTTAGAATGCTGGGCTTCAAGCCCTGTCTGTGATGCTTTTCAGGTACATAATCTAGAGACAGTTTCTAAATTGTTCAGTTTCCTTACACAAACCTCATGAAGATTCATTAAGCTAATACCTAGAACAGCGCCTGCCTGGTCACATTAAGCATTGTATAAATGTTGGTACTAATTAGGGTCTGTGGCAGTCCTCTCCTCAAATTCAGTGCAGTCTCCAAATGATGCAAACTGAAAGTTAAAAATATGCAAGGAATGAAGCCAAGAAAAAATTATTTGATCTTTCTATTACTGTTATAAATAATACATGTAGTATTCCATCTCTCAATTCCATCAACTACTGAATGAGGATAAGGTTCAGGGTTAATTTTTAAAAAGCAGTTAGTTTGCTCCAGTAGTGACAGAACCTATTAACTTATTGCCACTTACTCCATTCCTCTACACATAGAGAAAAATCTTAATTCAATTCTGAGTATAGTTGTTCCAGTGGCTGAGAGTAAGTAGTCTTATGGCCAGATCATTAGTAGATCAATCTTTGTAATTTCTTGCTAAAATATATTTTAATGGCAAAGGTTATGCATATGCTAGGTAGAGAGTGTGCTGAAATTTGAAGAGGATGCTCTTTTTCTCTAATCAGAGGTAATGAGTTACTTCATTAAGGACAACAGGCATATCCTTCTATACTCATTCATAGGGCAGAATAAACAATTGATTCGTAAATGCCCAATGTTACCTTGTTCCATTTGACCACTAGTCTTGGAAATGTGTGGGTCTAATGTAGGTCAAAGAAGTGAATTAGCATAGAGACTACATTGGGCACTTGTGCTGAGCAATTGAATCAGCAACCTGTTAGAAACATCATTCAGCATCACCTGTTAGAAATGTAAAATCAGAGGCCCCATTTTTGGCCTGTAAAACAGTTTTGAATTTCAACATGGGGTTTGAGAGGCGCTTCTTTGAAGATAATATTCTCTGGAAAAATGAAGGCTGATTTAAGGTCTCAGCATTCTATCCTTTTTTATTCCTTTGCTTTCTGGTTAACCAGAAGAACTGTTAAAGCAGATCTGGGAAATTTGAGAACTAGTCAAGAAGGCACTTCACCCCTATCTACCTTCATAACTCCTCTTTTTTTTCCCACATCTGAGTGGAAAAGGCTGTATGTACATACACCCCGACCTTGGTTCTCCCTACGAAGTGATAGATTTTTGGTTGAAAAAATAGGATGCTCGTGCTTTGGGTACCAGTGCAGCTCATCAATTTTAACAGCCACAGCTTTTGAAAACAAATCATAAAATATGACTGAACATACAGTTTGAAGACCAGGGATAAATTCTCCTGTGACAAGAACATTTTTTAAACTCACTAGTTTGTCCTGGGTGATATGTGCTTTATCAATAAAGACAGTTGTTGTGTCACGTTATCAGGCCAAGTGGATTTAAGAGATCAAAGAGGGATGGGACAACACAACCCAAATGATATTTGTGTATAGTCATGAATTAAGTATCACTGGTCTTATTAGTTTCACTGGCACATGTAATCTTGATATTTAGGAGAAAAGAGGGAAGAATGAACTTGGTTCTCAGAACAAAATTTAAAATTAGAATTGAGTTTGAAGCTACACTAATCATCTCTGGTGCCTTTTTAAATGATATATCGACTATTTTGAAAAAGTATTTGAAAAACAAATCTCACAATTGAATATGAGTGAAATTTTTCCTTGCAAAAACCAAGTAACATATCATAGAAAAAATACTTAATATTTTCCCCTTGAGGACTAGAGTCTTTAAGTATAACAAATTGTGAATTTCCCATTGTTATACCATATCAATTTCTAGAACGAGTATTTCTCTCTATCACTGTGCAGATGAATTGGACATTTTTTAGAGGGTGACCCACTTTTCTTGTCTTGATATATCGTCTGTGGATTAATTTTCATCTCAAAACTTACTTTGAAGTTTAAGATTAAGGAATGAGATTAGAAAAATAAAGGCAATGTGGATGATACAAAAAAGTATGATTATGAAGAGCTTATAAGAGTTAATCTGCAGTTTTGTTTTCCTGTCTATTGAACCTTTAAATAACATTGGAGAATCAGACTATGGGGACTCAGAAAGTATTCAAGACTTGATTTGAGTGTTCACATTAGAAGGGTAAGCCCAACACTATGTTAAGTGGGTGATTGGGAGCAGTGCTTCTTAACCCTGGGAGAAATGCAGTGTCCAGGCCCACACCAGCCCAACTGAATCCGAATTATTTTGGGTGTGTGGCCTAAGCATTGGTATTAAAAAAAAAAAAACTCTTCAAGTGATTCTAATTGAAGAAATGAGATATACTCCGATCTGTAGGGGATACTGATGGACTTAGTATTTGATGTACACAAAATGCAATTGAACTACAAATGCCTAATAAGGAAAATCATACCTATTTATTATATATAATGTCTGAATATGAATTTCAAGTGGCTAAAAGTAATCTTACAAAAGTAATCATAAAATTTCCAGTTAAGTGAAACACTGGTTTTATATAGGAACACTGCATCTGAAGGAAATATATAGACACTTTCTTTGAGGAGATCACAAATGTCATTGTTTCTTACTCTTTTTAGTGCAGTTGAGATTTTATTGCCTTTTAAACTCTATACAGGGAGAATATTGTCTTGTAAATGTCAATCTAAGAAAAATAGAATACAACTTTCACCATGGAGAGCCCCATCCACACCATAAATATGTAACTGGAATTCAGGTATGAAAAAGGATTATGTTTTGTTCGAGTTGATGGTCATTAACTAACATATAATTGCTTAATTTTTCTTATATGCTAAGGTGTTAAAATTTTTCAGCAAATTTCATACTGAAGCATTTTGGATGGCACTGAGCAGAGCAATTATTATCTATGTTTATGGCTTAATGACATCGCATATGTTCTTGAGGAGCCACTGGAGAAAACAGATACTATTTTGTCTATTTAACAAATTTTTTTTAGAGATGGAAATCGTACTAATATGCGTGGCAAAGGAAATATTAGGAAATATACATATTTGCAAATAGATATAGGCCCAAATTAAGTAAAACAATACTCTCTTTATATTAAAGAACTTTGCCTTGAGGATTTTTTTAAATCTTTTTACTATTTATTTATTTATTTTTATATAATGTATTTTGGCATCATTAATCTACAATTACATGTGCAATATTATGGTTATTAAACTACCCCTTCATCGGGAACCCCCAACAATCCCATTACAATCACTGTCCATCAGAATAGTGAGATGCTATAGAATCACTACTTGTCTTCTCTGAGTTGTACAGCCCTCCCCGTGCCCCCACAACATTACGTCTGCTAATCCTAATGTCCCTTTTTCCCTCTTATCCCACCCTTCCCACCCATCGTTCCCAATCCCTTTCCCTTTGGTAACTATTAGTCCATTCTTGGGTTCTGTGAGTCTGCTGCTGTTTTGTTCCTTCAGTTTTTTTTCATTGCTCTTATACTCCACATATGAGTGAAATCATTTGATACTTGTCTCTTTCAGCTTGGCTTATTTCACTGAGCATAATACCCTCTAGCTCCATCCATGTTGTTGCAAATGGTAGGATTTGTTTTCTTCTTATGGCTGAATAATATTCCATTGTGCATATGTACCACATCTTTATCCATTCATCTACTGATGGACACTTAGGCTGCTTCCATTTCTTGGCTATTGTAAATAGTGCTACGATAAACATAGGGGTGCATCTGTCTTTTTCAAACTGGGCTGCTGCATTCTTAGGGTAAATTCCTAGGAGTGGAATTCCTGGGTCAAATGGTATTTCTATTTTGAGTTTTTTGAGGAACCTCCATACTGCTTTCCACAATGGTTGAACTAATTTGCATTCCCACCAGCAGTGTAGGAGGGTTCCCTTTTCTCCACATCCTCGCCAACATTTGTTGTTGTTTGTGTTTTGGATGTTGGCCATCCTCACTGGTGTGAGGTGATATCTCATTGTGGTTTTAATCTGCATTTCTCTGATGATTAGCGATGTGGAGCATCTTTTCATGTGCCTGTTGGCCATCTGAATTTCTTCTTTGGAGAAGTGTCTATTCATGTCCTCTGCCCATTTCTTAATTGGATTATTTGCTTTTTGTTTGTTAAGGTGCGTGAGTTCTTTATATATTTTGGATGTCAACCCCGTATCGGATACGTCATTTATGAATATATTCACCCATGCTGTAGGATGTCTTTTTGTTCTACTGATGGTGTCCTTTGCTGTACAGAAGCTTTTCAGCTTGATTTAGTCCCACTTGTTCATTTTTGCTTTTGTTTTCCTTGCCCGGGAAGATATGTTCATGAAGATGTCGCTCATGTTTATGTCCAAGAGATTTTTGCCTATGTTTTTTCCTAAGAGTTTTATGGTTTCATGACTTACATTCAGGTCTTTGATCCACCTTGAGTTTACCTTTGTGTATGGGGCTAGACAGTAGTCCAGTTTCATTCTCTTACATATAGCTGTCCAGTTTTTCCAACACCAGCTGCTGAAGAGGCTGTCATCTCCCCATATCCAAGGCTCCTTTATCAAATATTAATTGACTGTATATGTTTGGGTTAATGTTTGGATTTTCTTTTCTGTTCCACTGGTCTGTGGGTCTGTTTTTGTGCCAATACCAAAATGTCTTGATTACTGTGGCTTTGTAGTAGAGCTTGAAGTCAGGGAGCGTAATTCCCCCCTGTTTTATTCCCCCTTCTCAGGATTGCTTTGGCTATTCGCGGTCTTTTGTGGTTCCATATGAATTTTAGAATCATTTGTTCCAGTTCATTGAAGAAAGCTATTGGTAGTTTAATAAGGATTGCGTTGAATCTTTAGATTGCTTTAGGTAGTATAGCCATTTTGACAATATTTATTTTTCCTAGCCAAGAGCATGGGATGCATTTCCATTTGTTAGTGTGCTCTTTAATTTCTCTTAGGAATGTCTTGTAGTTTTCAGGGTACAGGTCTTTCACTTCCTTCATTAGGTTTATTCCTAGGTATTTTATTCTTTTTGATGCCATTGTGAATGGAATTGTTTTTCTTATTTCTCTTCCTGTTAGTTCATCGTAGTGTATAGAAAAGCAACAGGTTCCTGTGTGTTAATTTTGTATCCTGCAACTTTGCTGAATTCAGATATTAGTTCTAGTAGTTTTGGAATGGAGTCTGTAGGGTTTTTTATGTACACTATCATGTCATCTGCAAATAGTGACAATTTGACTTGTTCTTTACCAATCTGGATGCCTTGTATGTCTTTGTTTTGTCTGATTGCTGTGGCTAGGACCTCCAGTACTATGTTGAATAACAGTGGAGAGAGTGGGCATCCCTGTCTTGTTCCCGACCTTAGATGAAAAGCTTTCAGCTTCTCACTGTTAAGTATGATTTTAGCTGTGGGTTTGTCATATATGGCCTTTATGATGTTGAGGTACTTGCCGTCTATACCCATTTGGTTGAGAGTTTTAATCATGAATGGATGCTGAATTTTGTCAAATGCTTTTTCAGCATCTATGGAGATGATCATGTGGTTTTTGTTCTTTTTGTTGATGTGGTGGATGATGTTGATGGATTTTCGAATGTTGTACCATCCTTACATTCCTGGGATGAATCCCACTTGATCATGGTGTATGATCCTCTTGATGTATTTTTGAATTTGGTTTCCTACTATTTTGTTGAGTATTTTTGCATCGACGTTCATCAGGGATATTGGTCTGTAATTATTTTTTTTGGTGAGGTCTTTGCCAGGTTTTGGTATTAGAATGATGCTGGCTTCATAGAATGAGTTTGGACGTATTACCTCCTCTTCTATTTTTTTGGAAAACTTTAAGGAGAATGGGTGTTATTTCTTCTCTATATGTCTGGTAGAATTCAGAAGTTATTCCATCAGGTCCAGGGGTTTTGTTCTTGGGTAGTTTTTTGATTACGGATTCAATTTCGTTGCTGGTGATTGGAGTGTTTACTTTTTCTGTTTCTTGCTTGGTCAGTCTTGGGAGGTTGTATTTTTTAGAAGTTGTCCTTTTCTTCTATGTTTTCCAGCTTGTTAGCATATAGATTCTCATAATATTCTTTTATAATTCTTTGTATTTCTGTGGGGTCTGTCGTTATTTTTCCTTTCTCATTTCTGATTGTGTTTATGTGTGTAGATTCTCTTTTTCTCTTAATGAGTCTGGCTAGGGGTTTATCTATTTTGTTTATTTTTTCAAAGAACAAGCACATTGTTTCATTGATTTTTTCTATTGTTTTATTCTTCTCAATTTTATTTATTTCTTCTCTGATCTTTTTTATGTCCTTCCTTCAGGTGACTTTGGGCCTCATTTGTTCTTCTTTTTCCAATTTCATTAATTGTGTCTTTAGACTATTCATTTGGAAATGTTCTTCCTTCTTTAAATTGGCCTGGATTGCAATATACTTTCCTCTTAGAACTGCCTTTGCTGCATCCCACAGAAGTTGTGGCTTTATGTTGTTGTTGTCATTAGTCTCCATATATTCTTTGATTTCTGTTTTGATTTGGTCATTAACCCATTGATTAATTAGGAGAATATTGTTAAGTCTCCATGTATTTGTGAGCTTTTTTGGTTTCTTTCTAAAATTTATTTCTAGTTTTATAACTTTGTGATCTGAGAAGTTAGTTGGTAGGATTTCAATATTTTGAATTTACTGAGTTTGTTTTTGTGGCCTAGTATGTGTTCTATTCTGGAAAATGTTCCTTGTGCACTTGAAAAGAATGTGTATCCTGCTGCTTTTGGGTGCAGAGTTCTGTAGATGTCTGTTAAGTCCATCTGTTCTAGTGTGTTGTTCAGTGCCTCTGTGTCTTTACTTATTCTCTGTCTGGTTGATCTGTCCTTTGGAGTGAGTGGTGTGTTGAAGTCTCCCAAAATGAATGCATTGCTTTCTATTTCCTCCTGTAATTCTGTTAGTATTTGTTTCACATATGCTGGCACTCCTGTGTTGGGTGCATATATATTTATAATGGTTATATCTTCTTGTTGGCTGACCCCTTCATCATTATGTAATGCCCTTTTTTATCTCTTGCTACTTTCATCGTTTTGATGTCTATTTTGTCTGATACAAGTTCTACAACACCTGCTTTTTTTCTCTTTGTTGTTTGCATGAAATATCTTTTTCCATCCCTTCACTTTTAGTCTGTGTATATCTTTCGGTTTAGGTGAGTCTCTTGTAAGCAGCATATAGATGGGTCCTGCTTTTTTATCCATTCTGTTACTCTGTGTCTTTTGATTGGTGCATTCAGTCCATTTACATTTAGGGTGATTATTGATAGATATGTACTTATTGCCATTGCTGGCTTTAGCTTCGTGGTTACCAAAGGTTCAAGGGTTGCTTCTTTACTATCTAACAATCTAACTTAACTTTCTTGTTAAGTTATTGTAAACACCATCTGATGTTTCTTTATTTCTCTCCCTTCTCAATCTTCTTCCTCCATTGTTTATATACTAGGTGTTTTATTCTTTGCGTTTAGTTAGTATTTGGATGGTCTGCTTTTTTGCTATGATTTTATTTTCTCTGGTGACATCTTTTTAGCCTTAGGGGTGCTTCCCTCTAGAGCAGTCCGTTTAAATATTCTGTAGTGGTGGTTTATGAGAGGCAAACTCTCTTAACTTTCATTTGTCTGGAAATTGTTTAATCCCTCCTTCATATTTAAATGATAATCGTCCTGAATACAATGTTCTTGGTTCGAGGCCCTTCTGTTTCATAACGTTAAACATATCATGCCATTCTCTTCTGGCCTGTAAGGTTTCTGTTGAGAAGTCTGATGATAGTCTGATGGGTTTTCCTTTGTAGGTGTTCTTTTTTCTCTCTCTAGCTGCCTTTAATACTGTGTCTTTATCTTTGATCTTTGCCATTTTAATTATTATGTGTCTTAGTGTTGTCTTTCTTTGGTCCCTTGTGTTGGGATATGTGTGGGCTTCTGTGGACTGCGAAACTATTTCCTTCCCCTGCGAGGGAAAGTTTTCAGCAATTATTTCTTCAAAGACACTTTCTATCCCTTTTTCTTTCTCTTCTTCTTCTGGTACTCCTGTAATGTGAATATTGTTCCATATGGATTGGTCACACAGTTCTCTTAATATTCTTTCATTCCTAGAAATCCTTTTATCTCTCTCTCCCTCAGCTGCTCTGTACTCCTGTTCTCTATTTTCTATTCCATTAACAGTCTCTTACATATCATCCAGTCTGCTGTTAAGCCCATTGATCACTTGTCTAATTTCTGCATTGTCTTTTCTCACTTCCTTCACTTCCTCCCTCCCTCAGCTGTTGGACATTTCTCTCTAGGTCCATCAGCATGGTTATGACTTTTATTCTGAATTCTTTTTCAGGAAGACTGTGCACTTCCATCCCTTCAGGGTTCCTCTGTGGGGTTGTCTGGTTGGTTTTAGTCTGGACCATATTCCTCTGTCTTTTCATGGGTATAGAAGTGGTCGCTGGTAGTTGCCACATATGTCAGCGGGGCTCTTTAAGCCTTTAAAAAGAGAAGAAGAAAAAAAGAAAGATAGAAAAAAAGAAGAAAAAGAAAAAAAAAGAAACAAACAAACAAAAACACAAAACAACAACAACAATAAACGCCCACCGGGAGTAGATTCTGTTGGGATTTCGTAGGTGGCGCTGTTGCCCCACTTTCCGCAGCCATGGCCGCGCCGCTCCGCATGGCCCTTTATAGCTCTGGCCATGGTGGGAACAAATGGGAGTCTGTTGATCTCTGTCAGAAGTTGGTGTGTGGCCACCCTTTCCCAGTCGCCAGCTAATGGGTCCGAAACTCCCCAGGACTCCCAGCCTGCTCGGCTGAGTGTCCCAGCGTGATCCAGCTCCTCCGCTGGGCTCCTGTCTCTTTAAGTCCACTGAAGAAAGCGTGCGCTTTTTTTTTTTCCTTCCCGGGAGCCAGCTGCAAGCACATTGGCGCGTTCCCCACTCAAATCCTGCCCCCTGTCTCTCCAATCTCCTGTACACCGTAGTGTGTGTGTCAGCGCTCCCCACGCAGATCACCGGGGCTGGTTATTTTGCGGGGTGTACTTCCACTCCCTCCCAGCTCTGAATCCTCTCCTCCCACCGTGTGCTGGGGTAGGTGAGTGCTCGGTCCCACCAGGTCATGGCTCCGTATCTTACCCGCCTCTTGGGGTGCTGAGTCCTCTCAGGTGTAGCTGCACGCTGTGCGCTTTCCTGTGTATTCTCGTCTCTCTTTTAGGAATAGTTACTTGTATTTGCTGTATTTTCGTAGATAAATATAGTGTTGGGAGGAGATTTCTGCTGCCCTGCTCACGCCGCCATCTTCCCGGAAGTCTTGCCTTGAGGATTTAGAAAGGCAAACAAAGAAACAATCCCATTGGAACAAATTTCCTTTTAAAACTGTAGATTGTATATTCCACTTTAAGTAACATAACATTCTCCCTAGTGTTGAATAACTTGACAGCATTTTTTTTAAGTTAGATAGGAAATATAAGGATTACTACTATTTGTAAATGGGTCACTGTAGAATGTTCTGTCTCCAGTATAATTTTAAATACATAGGAAAAGAAAACATTTATTTTTATTTCAGTATTTTTGTTTATATTTTATAACTTGATGAATTTTGCCATGTATATAAACTCATATACTCATTGCCCAGATCAGAGACCGGACATCTCACTTTTTTCCCCTTCACCTATTTCACCCATCTCCCCACCCCCATCCCCAATGATAACTACCAGTCTGTTCTGTGTGTTTATCTCATTGTGGTTTTGATTTGCATTTCTCTGATGGCTAGTTATGTTGAGCATCTTTTCAAGTGTCTGTTGGCTATCTATATGTCTTCTTTAGAAAAATGTCTTTTCAGGTCCTCTGCCCATTTTTTAATCAAATTATTTGTTTTTTGGTGTTCAGTTGTGTGAGTTCTTTATATATTTTGGATGTCAGCTCCTTATCAGATACATCATTTGCAAATATATTCTCCCATAAAGTAGGTTGTCTTTTCATTTTGTTGATAGTTTCCTTTGCTGTGCAGAAGATTTTTAGTTTGATATAGTCCCACTTATTTATTTTTGTTTTGTTTTCCCTTATTTTGGAGAATATATCCAGAAAAAAATTACTAGTGCTGATGTTCAAGAGATTACTGCCTATGTTTTCTTCTAGGAGTTTTATGGTTTCAGGTCTTATATTTCTGTCTTTAATCCATTTTACTTTTTGTGTATGGTGTAACACAGTGGCCCAGTTTCATTCTTCTACATGTAGTTTTCTAGTTTCCCAACATCATTTATTGAAGAGAGTGTCTTTACCCCATTGTATATAGTTGCCTCTTGTCATGTATTACTTGATAATATAGGGAAGGTTGATTTCTGGGCTGTCTTTTCTCTTCCTTATTCTATGCATCTATTCTGATGCCAGTACTAGGCTGTTTTGGTTACTGTAGCTCTTGAAATCAGGAGCAGTGACACCCACAGCTTTGTTCTTCTTTCTCAAGATTGCTTGGGCTATTTTGGGGTCTTAGTGGTTCCATACAAATGGTAGGATTACTTTCTCTAGTACAGTGAAAATTGCCATTGGTATTTTGGTAGGGATTGCATTGAATCTGTATATTGCTTTGGGGCAATATGGCCGTTTCAACAATATTAATTCTTCCTACCCTTGAGGAAGGAAAAGCTTTCCATTTATTTGTGAATTCTTCAATTTCTTTCATCAGTGTCTTATAGTTTTCTCATCTCCTTGGTTAAATTTATTCCCAGGTTATTTACTATTTTGATGCAATTGTAAATGGCATTGATTTCTTAATTTCTCTTTCTGACAGTTCATTATTTGTATTTAGAAACACAACAGATTTCTGCACATTGATTTTGTATCCTGCAAGTTTGCTGAATTCATTATTTTATTCTAGTAGTTTTTTGGTGGAGACTAGGGATTTCTATGCAGAGAACATGTCATCTGAAAATAGTGTCAGTTTTACTTCTTCCTTACCAATTTGAAGGTCTTTGAGTATTTTTTCTTTCCCTGAGTGCTATGGCTTAGACTTCTAAAACTATGTTGAATAAAAGTAGAGAGTGGGTATCTCAATCCTGATCTTAGAGGAAAAGTTTCCAGATTTTGGTCATATGATGTTAGCTATGAGTTTGTCATATATGGCTCTATTATGTTTGAGGTTCTGCTATGCCCACTTTGCAGAGGGCGTTTATCATTAATGGATGCTGAATTTTGGTAAATGCTTTTTCAACATCTATTGAGAAGGCCATATGGTTTTTATCCTGTTTGTTAATGTGGTATATCACAGATTGATTTGCAGATATTGAACCATTCTTGCATCTTGGAATATAACTTGGTTGTGGTGAATGATCCTTTTAATGAATTTGTTTTGCTAATATTTTGGGGGGGACTTTTGCTATTATGTTCATCAGGGCCATTGGTCCTGTCATTTTCCTCTTTTGGAGCAAGTCTATCTGGTTTTGGTATCAAAGTAATGCTGGCCTCATGGAATGTTCTAGGAGGTTTCTTTCCTCTTCAATTTTTTGGAATAGTTTGAGGAAGATAGGTATTAACTCCTTAAATATTTGATAGAATTCTCTTGCGAAGCCATCTGGACCTGGACTTTTGTTTGCTGGGGGTTTTTTGATTACTGCTTCAATTTCATTACTGGTAATTGGTCTGTTCAAATTTTCTGTATTTTCCTGGTTCAGTCTTGGAAGATTCCATGTTTCTAGGAATATATCCATTGCTTCTAGGTTGTCCAATTTGTTGGCATATAATTTTTCATAGTAATCTAGTAATCTCTTACAATTTGTATTTCTGTGGTGTCACTTCTGATTTTATTTATTTGGGTTTAACTTCTGATTTTATTTATTTGGGTTCTCTATTTCTTTATGAGTCTAGTAAAAGGTTGATCAATTTTGTTTGTCTCTTCAAAGAATGACCACTTAATGTCATTGATCCTTTGCATTTTTTTAAGTCTCCATTTCATTTATTTCTGCTGTGATATTTATTATTTCCTTCCTTCTGCTAACTTTGGGTTTTCTTTGTTCTTTCCCTGGTTCCTTTAGGTGTAGGGTAAGATTATTTATTTGAAATTATTCTAATTTGTTGACATAGGCCTATAATGTCATAAACTTCCTTCTTGAAAGTGCTTTTGCTGCATCCCAAAGATTTTTTTTCATCATTGTGTTTCTATTTTCATTATTATCCAAGTATTTTTTATTTCCTCCTTAATTTATTCATTGATCCATTGGTTGTTCAGTAGCATGCTGTTTTGCCTCCACATGTTTATGTTTTGTCCAATTTTTTTTCCTATAATTCATCTCCAGTCTCATACTGTTTCTGCTGGAAAAGATGGTTGGTATGACTTCTATCTTCCTAAATTTATTAAAACTCCTTTGTGACTTAACATATGATCTATCCTGGAGAATATTCCATGTAGTCTTGAAAAGAATGAGTATTCTTCTTTGGGGGATATAATGTTCTGTGTATAACCATTCCATCCATTTTGCTCTAAAGTGTCATTCAGATTGACTGTTTCCTTATTGACTTTCTGTCTGGATGATCTATCCATTGATGTAAATGGGGTCATAATGTCCCTTTGTATTATTGTATCACTGTCAGTGTCTCCCTTCATGTCTGTTAATGTGTGCTGTATGTATTTAGGTGCTTCTCTGTTGGGTGCATAGATATTTGTAATTGTTACAGTGTCTTGCTGGATTGAGCCCATAATCATTATATAATGACCATCTTATTCTCTGTTCACAGTCTTTGTTTCAACATCTATTTTGTCAGTATAAGTACTAATACTACAGCTTTCATCTCTCATTTTATGAAATATATTTCTTCATCCCTTCAGTTTCAACCTGTGTGTCTTTGGATATAAAGTGAGTCTCTGTCTCTTCTAGGCAGCATTTAGATAGGTCTTTTTTTTTTAAATCTATTCAGTTACCTTTTGACTGGAGCATTTAGTCCATTTTCATTCCTTTCTTTAGTGTTATAATAGGAGTCTTTTCTCTTTATTTTTTATGTATCAGATAGGTTTTTGGTTTGTGGCTACCATGTGATTTATTTATGAAGTCTTACATACATATGTAGTCTTTATGTACTTACATATATATAATAGTCTATGTTATGTTGACAGTCACTTAAATTCAAATCCATTCTAATAGCATTACATTTTTAACCCCCCATCCTACATTTTTTAATATATATGTTGTCTTCTTTAACACCTTTTATTTAAGGATTCCCTTAACCAACTTTATAAGCAGTTTATTTTACTACTCCTGTCCTTTAACCTTCATGTCAGCTTTTAAGTGATTGGCCTACTAAGTTTGCTATCTTTTTAGTTTTACCAGTGTAATGTTTCCTTTCCATAATTTTCTTTCTTCTAGTTATGGACTTTTTTATCCTAAAGAAGGCCTTTTAACTTTTCTTGTAAGGCTGGTTTACTGGTGGCAAACTCTTTTAACTTGTGTTTATCCAAGAAGATCTTCATCACCCTTTCAAATGCTGAATGATATGTTGGGTAGAGGATTCTTGGGTATAGGTCTTTCTCTTTCATCATTTTGAATATGTCATGCTAGTCCCTTCTGGCCTGTAGAATTTCTGCTGAAAAATCAGCTAATAGCCTTATGGAGTTTCCCTTGTAGGTAACTTGTTGCTTTTCTCTTGCTGCTTAAGTTTCTTTGTCTTTGATCTTTGACATTTTAATTATTATGTGTCTGTGTGGTTCTCTTTGCCTGTATCTTACTTGGGCTCCCTGTCCTTCCTGAACATTGCTGTCTGTTTTCTTTCCTAGGCTGGGAAAGTTTTCAGCTATTATTTCTTTAAATAAGTTTTCCACGCCTTTCTCCCTCTCTCTTCTCCTTCTGGAAGTCCTATAATATGAATTTCAGGATATATGATATTGTGCTCTGTTAACATTCCCTCATTTCTTTTTGCTCTTTTTTTCATTTGCTGGGTAGTTTGAGTACTTTCCATTACTCTGTCTTCCAAATGACATCTGTTCTTCTGCATCTTTTAGTCTGCTATTAATTTCTGCTAGTGTTATTTTTTGTGTCATTTATTGTATTCTTTATCTCTTCTTTTTAGTATATATATTTTTAATCTATCAAAATTCTTACTGATTTCATCCATTCTTCTCTCATGTCTGGTGAGCATCTTTATAACCATTACTTTAAACTCCTTGTTTAGCAGATTGCTTAACTCTGTTTCACTTAGTTCTTTTTCTTAAGTTTTGTCATGTTCTTTTGTTTCATGAAATCTGTGTCTCCTCAATATGTTTGGTTTTGTTTTTATGGGTTAGGCAAAAGGGCTCCCTCTCTCAGTCTTTAAGATGTGGCCTTGTATAGGAATGTCCTCTTGGTAGACTGTGTGTGCCTGGTGTTTTTTTCTGGCTGGCTGACGGCTGGGTAGGCATGGACCACCAAGTTCCCTTGCTGGTGTTCCCAGGGCTTGGATTGGCATCTTCTCTGCGGTTGCCATCTGGGGCTGCACTGGCATGACAGCCAGTGTTGAAGGTGCATAGTGCAAGGGGCTTCCATGTGGAAAATGTGTTGGAACCTCTCTGGTGGGATGACTAGGGACCCCACCACTAGAATCACTATCTTGAATGCTAGAGTGGCATGTAGCAGGGGTCTCCCAAGGGGTCATCATCTGGATCCATGGTAATGGGGCAACTGAGGGTAGGTAGATGCACTCTGTGTCTCCTGGATTAGTACCGTGCTGGGGTAGTGCAAATGGGACCATCTGGAACAGAAGGAAGGATGAAATCCACATGAGTGTCATGCTAGTGCCACTTTTCCGGGACTGCTAGATCTTTGACAGGCCTGTTTGGGTGAGGTCTTGGTGTCTACTCCTGTCACGTCTACATTTGGTGTGTTCATCCTGACCCTGCTCCTGTTCACACTGTCAACATGTGTGGAAAATGTGAACACTGTTTTGCTCACCTTGATTCCATCTGCATAGCAGTGTCTGGGGGAATGTAAATAATGGCCTTCACCTTTCTCCCATTCATGCTAACAGTTCAGGTGTGGAGTATCTCTTACAGTGATGCTCACTAGCGTCTCTGGTCCCCAGGAGAGTTGCAGCACTCCGCTGCCATTTGGCAGTCACATTTGAACCCTCCAACTCAGTGGCTTTTTTTCTGTGCCCCAGGGTAGGTGAGTCTGTGCTCTGGTAGCTCAGGGATATCCCTCCCCACTGCAAGGCTATACTTTGTGTGGAAATCCCTCCACTACTGTGTCTCTGTCTCTCCTGCCACGTTTTTATGTGTCTTTTTTCTCTGTCATTGTGCAGAGGGTATTCACTTAGTCCTTCATTCTTCCCTCAGGATGAACTAGTCTGTGCGTAGTTGTAGGTTTGGGGTCTATGTGGGAGGAGGCAGGCTCAAGCTCTTTCTGTGCCACCATCTTAGATCTGCCCCTTCTTCATTCATTCTTAAAAAATATGGTCTACTTACATTTCCATGGAAGCAGCTATTTGGAGTATGCAAATATGAAATGGTTTCTTCCCTGAAGTAGTTGGCAGTTAAATAAGGAAGATGTGTTAGGTGCATGAGCAATTTTAATAGAAGTGAGACAGGAGGTGATCACTGTAAGTGAAGTACAGGTTAAGTATGAGAAATTAGAGGAGGAGAAAAAACTCTCAGATAATGGGAGATGTAACTACCTAAGTAGTATTGGAGCTCCTTCATGGATATGGAGATATTGGCAGGGAGACCATGCAAGGTAAATATGAGTATGGGCAAATTACACAGTATGGCTGGAAGAAAGTAACATTTAGTTGTTTGGATTTTAGTAACAGGTAAGGAAACTACAGCAAATATATTTGGAAAAGGGCATTGGACCTAGATCATGAGTGGTTTTGAATGCTAGATAAAGAATTTTTACTTCATTCAGTAGGAAATCAGATATGAGAAGAGATTCTATAAGAAATGGGAAGCCAGAGGCTGATTCAATAAATAGGTGGTTAAAATGACAAAGAGGAACCAGTGTAAAGGTTATGTGTGAGGCAAGGCAAGTTCATATTATCTTAGTGCAAGTAGGAGTAGAGATTTGAGAAAAATATTAAAGATTTTGGAACTCAACTAGGATAATCATTATCATATATTAGGTGATTATCCTGTTCTATGTTCATAGCAAGCCTAAGTGGAGGATTACTGGCTCCATTTGTAGAGAGAGCCAAGACTAGCTAGGAGCAGGGATGCTGAGATGTGAACCCATGATGTCTCGCTCCAGAGCTAGTAGTACTCTTAGCGGTTGTGTTATTCTAGAATGCCATTACTAACAGGAAGGCAGGATTCTAATAGCAAAGTTTTCCAGCCTTAGCAACTGAGAAGATGCAGATGAGAATCATAGAAAACTGTCATAGCAGAATTAAGGAAGACAAAGTGAGTCTGTTTGTGACATGTTGGGTTTTAGTCTTTATGGATCATAAAAGCGGAGATATTCAGCAAGCACATGGAAATGTAGGGTGAACTGAAGAAAGGGTTGGAGAGACATAGTTCAGATTCCCTAAGAAGATGTGAAAGAGCAAGAGTGAACAGAGGAAAAGAGGCCAAGGGCAGGTCCTTGGGAAAGTCAGAAAGGCAGTTATGATTTCTGCATGAAACATAAGCATAATTTTCTGTCAGAGAATTTAAAGATCTTCTAGAGTAGCAATTCTCTTCTACATAGAGAAGCCACTGCACTGCAGGGTACCATAAACCTGTAAATCAGTTAAACTGAAATTACAAAGTCAAATGACATCTGTTCCCATTGTGACATAAAACCTGCTAAGATGAAGAATATCTGGCTGGAATAAGTTAAATTTTTTATAAGTTGCTACCCCACTGAGCTGTTTTTCTTCATATACTTTCAATAACATAGAAGCAGATTTGGGGCTTGGAAGATTCCTCAGAGATCACCTCATCTTCCATCCTCATCTTATAAGCAAGAAATCTGAGGCTCAGAAAAGTGACCTCAGGTCATGAAGCTAGTTTTTCCATAAGTGGGTTCATTTATATTTACACTCACTAAATGTTTGGGGAACAAGCAGTTTGTATTTCATAATGACACTTACCTGAGAGTATTATTGAGAAGAAGAGTTTTATAATGTATGGCCACAACATTTATTAAGGCTTTAATTTGTGTACATTTTTATCTTCCTTTACCAAGAATGTAGCTATCATTTTGTTTTTCCCTAAGGAGCTTTTGGTTGCAGGGATGAAAGCAAAGATTGCCTACAAACAAATGACTTTCATAGGTCTTAAGAATATTTGAGTTCCTTGAGAGGATGTGGAAAAGGGAGAGGTATCTTCAGCTGAGAGAAGGGAGAAGTGAAGTAGGATAGGGAAAGAAAAGAAAATGAGGGGCAGAAACAGGCAGGTAGGTACCTAAAGGTTGAGAGCACCTGTCCTCTACTCTCCTAAAGACCCACTGAGTCTCTGCACACTTTATCCTTCACTGTGCAGAGGTGCTCACTCGGGCCTTATTTCTTTCTTATGATGAACTGCTGTGTGTGATTTGGTTTGTACATGGGAGGTGTATACAGGCTCATTCTTCACCATCATCTTAGATCTGTCCCCTAGAAAGCATTTAAAATAAATGAATGAAGGGGACTGGCTAAGATACATATATGTCATTTGTAGCTTATGTTTACTTGGTTCTATCTCACAATTCCAGATCCAAAGAAGAAGAGGGAGAATGAAGAAGATATGATGTCTGGGGAAGTCTTTATTGGGCAGGGGAAAGCAGCCCCTCAGAACTTTCTAGTTTTCACAGGTATGTTGGCATTCCCACATGTCCTTTTGTGAGCTGCAGGCAGTCTGATGGTGCTGAGTGACTAGCTAGCAAAGGGTGTCACTACAGCATCTCTGCTGGGCAGCACAACTGGATTAATAATGAAGGTGTCCAGCCATTATTCAGAGAAGAGAAGCTGGGGAGAGGTAAGGTAGGGCAGGGCAGGGCCTGACTCAACTGGATAGACTCATTAACGACTCACAAGCTTCAGAGAAGCAGGAGACACTGGAAGAAAAAGCAATGACTAAAGGTAAGGACAGATACCACTACTGTAGAAACCAGTGAGAATCTTTTAAGCTCTACCATACACCAGAAAACCAAGGGCCAAAAAAAAAAAAAGCATTTAAAATCAAGAAGCTGAGCTATCCAAGAGTCTTCCCAACCCATAGAAAACAAAATGCCGACTGCTTTCCGAGTTTAATTAAATTTTAAATACCTACCTCCAGAGGGTAGGTGTGAGGACAATGACAGTAGTTAAAAGGAAGGTGAACATCTGAATGTCTATGGTAAGTGACTTCCCTATATATTTGTAATTGTAATTATCCTTCCATACTTCAGCTTCTGATAGTTATGAGAAAATTGTATTTATTTATTCTCCCTACTAATTTCACAACTGGATTTTATCATTTGAGAGCCAATAGTAGTGACATATTTGTATTATTGCTACGGCAACAGTGTTTCTCCTGGGACAGGCTCATGTACATTTGGTTCCCTGTTTTGAGTCACATTTTATCAACAGATACAGCTTTATAGTACATTGCTTGATGTAATTAAATTGAAAAATACTGTGAACTGTATTGTATTGCCCAGATATCCCCATCAGAAAGATAATTTCACCCAGTTTTGGCAAGTGCTGCTATCAAACAACTTCAAATGTTAACCCTTTGGAAACTGCCTTCATTTGAAGAAAGCCTTCTTGTTTGAGGTCATGTCCCCATAGAAGGTACAGCCTAAGTTCAGTGACTAGTTAATACAAGGATGTATGATTTGGGTCATTATCCCAGCTCAAGACAACTCTGAATATCAGTGCCAGCTTCTGAACTTGCAAGAGGTCAGCCAGACTCCAACTTCTCCCTCAGCCTAAGCATGATCCCATTCCCTCCCCCTATAGTGTTAATTCTAAGAGCACTTCCTTCTAAAGTTGGAGTAAAAATCTTAGTGTCAGCTTCATGGGTATTCTGACCTGCAAGAGTTGGGTCTAGTAACAGACTAAGCAGATGGAGTGGATCACTTCCTAGCCAGCTGAGATGCCAAATCACTGATGGTAATTATAATTTGGATAGCTTCTGTGACAAGCACCCATCAGCGGTGAACTTGAGAGGTAACCTGGTGGACAGAAAGGTACTAGCAGGTACAGTGCAGCAAGTGATTGGGGGAAATAGTATTTATAAGCATAATGGAGTTGGACTACTATTGCTAGAAGTAAATGATAATCTGGAGAAAGAAAATGAAAATCTGGGGATTATTAATTTTCCAATTAAAAGCTGTGAGGTATGTTCAAGATAACAGCTAAGAAAGAGCCTGAGCGCACTCCCTCCCATGTAAACACCACAGTTTACCCTGAGGAAACTAAGAGAACACCCTCTACACAACAAGGGATAAAAAGACCACATAAAAAATGGCAGGAGAGGGAGGGATATTGCTGAGCTACCTCAGCACAAACTCACCTGCCCTGGGGAACAGAAAACTGCCACCAGTTGGATGCCTTAAACCTGACAGCCACCACATGGCAGGGTATCAGAGGAGCTGGTGAGTGCCACTGTTTGCAATCCCCACACCCCATCCGGAGCACACACACACTGCTACTTTGGACAAAAGCAGGATGAGCAACAATGTTTACTATCCCACCACACATTATTAGTGAAGACAGCTCAGGGTGTGAGTGAACACACCAGACATAATGGAGGTAGCTTCCTGACCTCACCCATACCCAAACATGCCTGTTGGAGATCCAGCAGGCCTACTGAGGTGATATTAACAAGATGCTCATGTGAGTCCACCATGCCTTGCGCCCCTTCAGTCCCCATCCCCTGTTGCATGGCCACAGCCCTGTGCCTGTTTGACAGTGACTCCCCTGCCAGAGAGGTTCTAGCTGGCAACCATACAGAAGACTCCCAACCCCTCAAAACTAGCAGGCACCATGTACTGTATCCAGAGGCTCTTCAGACACAAGGCCAATCCTTCAAGACTGGGAGAAGTAGCCCCATCCATGAATTCATAGCATCAAGTACAGAAAGTCAAACAAAACAAGGAGACTGAATAGTATGTCCCAAATGACAGCACAAAGCAAAACTTCAGAAAAAAAACCTAAGTGAAACAAAGTTAATCAATCTACCCTATAAG
Source organism: Smutsia gigantea (assembly GCA_032199065.1). Classification (NCBI taxonomy): domain Eukaryota; kingdom Metazoa; phylum Chordata; class Mammalia; order Pholidota; family Manidae; genus Smutsia; species Smutsia gigantea. Next base: position 163,329 of record JAVSCE010020835.1, on the reverse strand, counting down.
GAGCTCAAAACAATAAATATAAAGATGCTTACCAGACTTAAGAGAAGAATGGGTGAGCTCAAGGAAGACTTTAATAGAGAGAGAGAGAAAAATTTCAATGGACTCATTCAGAGATGAAAACTACAATGGACAAAATAAAAAACACACTAGAGGGAACCAGCAGCAGATCAGAGGATGCAGAAGAATGGATCAGCAATTTGGAAGGCAGTAAAGGAAAGTCCTCAAGCTGAACAGCAAAACGAAAGGTTAGCCAAGCTCTGGCACATCATAATCATAAATCTGTATGGAACCATGAGATGTCCTGAGTAGCCCAAGCAATCTTGAGAAAGAACAAAGCTGGAGGTATCACGCTCCCTGATTTCAAACTGTACTACAAAACGACAGTAATCACAACACATGGTACTGGCACAAGAACACATACACAGAGCCATGGAACAGAATAGACAGCCCAGCAATAAAGTCACACTTACAAGGTATTAATAAAGAGGGGGCAAGAATATAAAATGGGGAAAAGACACATTCTTCAATAAATGGTTTTGGGAGAACTGGAAAGCTACATGTAAAAGAATGAAACTTATACCATATACAAAACTAATTCAAAATGGATTTAAGGCCTAAATATAACTTGAAACCATAAAACTCCTTGGAGGAAACACAGGCAGTAAACTGCTGAACATGAGCATTAGAAACTTTATTCTGGATCTGTCTCCCCAGCCCTGGGAAACAAAAGCAAAAAATAAACAAGTGGGACTCAATCAAACTAAGCAAAGAGAACCATCAACAAAACAAAAAGGCAACCTAGTTTGTGGGAGAATATATTTGCAAATGGTATATCTGACAAGGGATTAATATCCAAAGTATATAAGGAACTCATACAACTCAATGCTAAAAATACAAATAATCTGATTAAAAAGTGGGCAAAGCACCTAAATAGACATTTTTCCAAAGACAACATTCAGATAGCCAACAGACACATGAGAAGGTGTGCAAAATCACTAATAATCAGGGAAAAGCAAATCAAAACCACAATGAGATATCACCTCACACCAGCCTGAATAGCTAATGTCTACATGACAAGAAATAACAAGTGTTGGTGAGGATGTGGGGAAAAAAGAACCCTCATACACCACTGGTGGGAATGTAAATTGGTGCAGCCACTAATGGGAAGCAGAATGGAAGTTTCTCAAATACCATATGACCCAGTAATTCCACTTCTGGGAATTTACTTGGAGAGATAAAAATCCCTAATTCAAAAAGATATCTGTACTCCTATGTCCATTGTAGCATTATTTACAAAAGCCGAAATATGGAAGCAACCTAAGCATCCATCAGTAAATGAATGGATAAAGAAGTGGTATGTATATATGCATGTACACACACACATACATACATACAATGGAATATTACTCAGCCATAAGAAAGAATGAAATGCCATTTTCAACAAAGGAAGTGAAACAAAGTTAATCAATGGACTTAGAGGGTATTATGCCAAGTGAAGGAAGATAAAGATAAATACCATATGAATCCACTTTTATGTGGAATCTAAAAAACAAACATAAGAAAGAAGAAATGAAACTGAAATAGATTCATAAACACAGATAACAGACTTGTGGTTACCTTAAGGTATGATGTGAGGGGATGGGTGAAATAAGTAAAAAAAACCAAAAAAAGTCAGTGAGAAAGTTTGATATGTTGATCTGTGTGATAGTTACATGATTGTATGTATACACATGTCAAAATTCATCAAGGTGTACACTAAAATTTTGTATTTTATTGTATGTACCTCAATATAGAAAATTTTTTAAATAAAAGGAAAAAATGAATGAAGAAAAGTACATAAAAATGATTGGATAAATGAATGAGCTATCTAATGGTAATTATTTATTTAGCATATGCTTTATAAATAGGAAACTGGCAATGCTAGTCATAAAATATATATTTGGGTAGGAGAAATTTAAAAAGTGAAAATTAACTCAAGAAATTATAATGTAATTTTCACCACTGATGAGTGAGACAAACTGTGAGAGAGAAAAAGCCCAGGCAATTAACATGGAGGTCCTAAGCTTCCATCTACCATAGGTTCCCTGTCTTCATCATCTACATATATATGTAATTTTACCCTAACATAAAATAGATTGAATTCAACCATGGACCAGTCTAGATTCATAATAATAATAACCTTAATAGTACACTGCTTTATAGTTTCCAATTATTTTTATATAGATTGACTCATTTTTAGTCTTCACAATGATGAGGTATCGGTATTGATTCAGCAGTGGGTTTTGAATATCAGAAATGATTAAGTTGCCCACATACTTAATAATATAATATCTGGGTCTCAAATCCAGAGTTTATGAATTGAAATCCAGATTCTTTCATTCTTTTATTCCTGTAACCCATGTTGGGTAGATAGTATGTATTCAAACTAAAGCATATGCTAAAAGTGGCAAAGTATACATTATCCCTCTAAAAAGCCACTCCTATTTCTAAACAAAGTAGTAAGTTCAGTTTTTCAGGGCTGAATACCAGTTTTCATGCTGCTCATGCTACCCCGACAAGGAATAATGGCTCCTGAATAGATTTCTCCTCATAGTGTAACAAACCTAGGGTGTAGAATCCATGCTGCCAGTGTGATCTGAGGAATTGTGTTGTTCCTCTGTCATTTGTTTACCTTCTCCCTGGAGTCCATTATCTCTGGATGATTTTAGTCCTAAAGAAGGCAGAAGCAATGGCAAGCATATGGATGTTTGTTGAAAAATGCTGCTTTATAGTTCAGGAACACGAAATAATAATACACGGAGGACCTGTAGGCATATTGTAATGCTAAGAAAAGAATCATTCTTTTTTTTAAATTAAAGAATACTGAGAAGGTAAAAAAATTTAGGGTTTCTTATTCTAGGTGAGACAGACAATAATTTACTAATGAATTTGATCTTCTCTATTTAAGTTATTTATTATACTTGGTTGCCAAAATAACTGACATTTGAGGTAAAACTGTTCTTATACAATTTTTATCTCTATTTGGAATGTGGAAGATACAACTATATTAAGCTTTTATAAATTACATATAATTTATATCTCACAAAACATCTAATCAAATTAAAAGTAAAATTGAGCATGATAAATTAATAATTTGGGAGTCTCAAAAATGGGAACAAATTGCAAGTGCTTCACAATGCTTGTTCATTAAAATACCTGCAAAGGACAAAATTGCAAAAAAGTGGCAGTGAGGAGTGGGAAATCAACCTGAATGTAAACCTATTAGCAAACAGTTCACCATATAGGAAATATATAGAACTGAATTTTAAAATCACAACCAGTAAGAAACAATTGTTTTTCTCCTGAGAAGACTCAAAATTGCCAGAATTTAAAAAGCTTTACCAGAAAACTCAGAGCTTCCTCCATCTTCTGTCTCCTTATAGCCCTAGAGCCATCAGTGACAGAACTGGACAACCATCACTCTTTCATTTTCTTCAGTAAAAAAAAATATTTTCTCTTTATCTCTCCACATGACATGTCCCATCAGTATCTCTCTAATGTAGATTGCAAAATATACACATTAGAAATTACATGTAGACTGTGGTGTTACTTATATTTTGAGGGGTGGGAGAAATGAAATGCTGATTTTTTTTTTTAAGTTTCATCATTTAGAAGGAATACTAATGTAACAGAGTAGTGCATGATGAAAAATGTAGTATTTGTACCATCTGGAAAGTTTTTCAGAAAGATCAAGAAAAGAATTTTGCTGAAACTAGCAAATGTACTCTAGTTGAAGTCTGTTTGATATTCACAGTAAGTTTGAAATTTATCATATCGACAATTATTCTATATTTAAGGTGAATTGGGAACAATGACGCCAACATGCAACTTAATAGCAAGCAAGGCTTAAGAGAAGCAAAATTCTTTACAAACATGGATCTGGGATAGACTCAGATTTTTCAACAATCAGTAAACCAAATAATCCAGGTGAGACATATGAAAAATAGCACAAGGAAACAGTACCATCCTATATAGCTCACAGAATAAAAATACCACCACAAATTATTTTTCAATAAGAACCCAAAGAAACAATAGAATCCATTTGATATTCTCAATACAGTGCAATTATGCATGAACCACAGGTAACACTTGCTTAGAAATGTGCCTAGAATATATAGTGAAAATTGTCAAATTGTAACTTATTACTAGAGACAAATAGGACATTATATAATATTAAAAGGGTCAATCCATTTTAAAAGTAAAACTATTTTGAGCACATACACATCTAATGGAGACCTAAATAAATGAAGCAAAAACTGACATAACTGAAAGGATGAATGCATAATTCAATACTTGCAAACTTCAATACTCCACTTTTAATAATAGACCAACTAGACATAAAGTCAGCAAATAAAAAAAGACATGAAGAACACTATAACCAATTAGACCTAACAGAGATATTTAGAACAATTCACCTAACAAAATCCCCATATACACTCTTCTCAAATTCTCATGGAACATCCTCCAGGGTAAATTAAATCATAGGGCACAAATCAAGTTTCAATAAATTGAAAAGGATTAAGATACTACAATATATTTTCTGACCACAATTGTATGAAATTAATAAAAGAAAATTTCAGAAATTCACAGGTATATGGAAATTAAAGCATTTACTAAATTACTTACCTAATCTAATGGGTCAAGAAAAAAATCATCCAATCCTATGTAACTAATAGGTCAAAAATAAATCAAAGGAAAATTATAAAATACCTTCATATGAATGGAAACTAAAACATAGCCTGCCAAAACTTATGGGATTCAGAGAAACCAGTGCTTAAATGGAAATTTATAGCTATAAATACCTGCATTTAAAAAAGAAATATCCAAAATCAACCTAACCTTCCATCTTAAGATATTAAACAGAAGAGTAAAGTAAACTCAAGCAAGGATAATCAAGGAATTAATAAATGCTAGAAGTAGAATAAATGAAGTAAGTAATAGAAACAAGAAAAATCAATGAAATCAAAAGTTGGTTCTTTGAAAGATCAACAAAATTGACAAACCTTTACATAGACTAAGGGCAGGGGTGGGGGGACAGAATGAGAGAGAGAGGAGACTCAAATTACTAAAATGAGGAATGAAAGAAGGAATATTACTACCAACTTTGCATAAATAAAAAGGTCTATAAGGGAAGAAAGTGAGTACTTTTCCACTAATAAATTAGATAACCTAGATGAAATAAGTTATTAGACAGAACTACAGAAACTCATTTTAAAAAAGAGAAAATCCCAATTGACCTTAATAACTTAAGGACAGTAAATTAATCAAAAAACTTCTCATAAGCAAAGCCTGGTATCAGACCTCACTGTTGAATTCTACCAAATGATTAGAAAATTAACACCGATCTTTCTCAAACTCTTCTAAAAGGCGAAAGAGGGAACACTTAGAAAGCTCATTCCCTAAGGCCAGAATGAAAAAAAAACCAATGAAAAAAAAAAAAAGAAAACTGCAGAATACTCCTTTTGAACATGTACACAAAAATTCTCACAAAATATTAACTAACCAAATTAAGCAACATATAAATAAGATTATTCACCAGGACCAAGATTTACACCACAAATATAATGGTGTTTCTACATATGAAAACCAATCAATGTAATAAACCATATTAATAGAATTAAGTAAAAAACTCACATGAGCATCTCACTAGATGCCAAAAGCATTTGATAAAATCTAATACCCTTTAATGATAAAAACTCTAAGCAAACTAGGAATGAACTTCAGCAACTTTAATGGACAGCCACTAAAAATTTACAGATAACATCATGTTTACTGGTGAAAGAATATAAGTTTCCTCCCTAACATCAGAAACAAGACAAGGATGTCTACTCCTGCCAGTTATATTTAGCGTAGTATTAGAGTTTCTAGCCAGGGCAATTAGGTAAGTAAAAGAAATAAAAGGGATCCAAGTTGGGATGGAAGAAGAAAAACTATTTCTGTTTGTAGATGGCATCATCTTATATACTGAAAGTCCTAGTACACGCACACCAAATGTAATAGAGCTAATAAATATATTTGCAAGGCTGCAAGATACTAGATCGACACACAAAAATAAGTCTTATTCCTGTACAGTAGCAACCAACAATCTGAAACTGAAATTTTAAAAAGTTCTACATACAATAGCATTTTAAAAATATGCTAAGAAATAAATTTAACAAGTTCAAAAGTTGTACACTGAAAACCAAGGAACATTGTTCAAATAAACTAAAGGATGTCTAAATAAATAATGTCTAAATAAATAGACATCTCATGTTTCTGGATTGGAAGATTTAAGTTTTCAGAGGTCAGTACTCCCCAAATTGTTCTGTATATTCAATGTCATTTCTATCAAAATCCCAACATCCAATTTGTAGAAATTAATAAGTCGATCCTAATATTCACATGCAAATGCTAGGACCCAGAATAGCCAAAAAAATCTTTAAAAAATGAATAAATAACAAATTGGAAGATTTACACTTCCCAATTTTAAAAATTTTAAAGTGACTGTAATCATGATAGTGTGGTACTGACAAGGATAGACATACAGATAAATGGAATATAATTTAGAGTTCACAAATAAAGCTTGTATTTATGGTAAACTGATTTTTGTTAGGGGTGCCAAAACCATTCTATGGGGAAGCAGTTTTCTCAACAAGTAACACGAGGATAACTGGATACCACACACAAAAGAATGAATTTTGTTCCCTACCCTATACCATGTACAAGATTTATTCAAAATTAATTGAAGATTCTAAATGTAAAAGCTAAAACTCTAAAACTATTAAGAAATAACTTGTGCAAATCTTCAGGAACTTAAATTAGATAATTTCTTCAACAGATGATAGTTAAATAATCCACAGAAAGAGCAGAAATACATGTAAATCATACCTGATAAAGCCTAATATTGTAACTTTACAATAAAAGAAAAATAATCCAATTAAAAAATTAGTAAATATTTGGACATCTCTCCAAAGAAGATGTTTAACACCATTACTCATTAGGGAATTACAAATCAGTGCCACAATGAGATACAGCTATATACCCACTGAGATGACTTAAAAAAAAACAGTAGTAATTGTTGATGAGAATGCGAAGATACTGAAACCCTCTCACATTGCTTCTGCTGTTGAAAATTCTGCTCCTGTAAAGTTTGACAGTTCCTCAAAAACCTCAACATAGATTTATCATATGATCCAGTAAGTCTAATCCTAGGTATATGCACAGAGGAAATAAGAGAAGGCCAAATAAATAAAATTATAAATGAAAGAGGAGACTTTACAACTGATACTACAGAAAAACAAAGGATCATAAGAGACTACTGTTATATGCCAATGAATTGAACAAACTATACAACATGGAAAAATTCCTAGAAACATACAAACTACCAAAACTAAATCACAAAGAAATAGAGAAACTTAGACCAATAACAAGTAAGGATAATGAATCAATGATTAAAAATCTCCCACGGAAGAAAATCCCAACACCATATGGTTTCATTGGTGAATTTTACCAAACTCTTAAAAGAATCCATGCTAATCCTTCTCAAACTTCCAAAAAAAAAAAAAGATGAAGGGGAGAGAATGCTCCATGCTCCCAGACTGATTTTATGAGGCTTGCATTATTGTGATTCCAAAGCCAGATAAGGATACTGCAAGAAAAAACTACAGGCTAATATCCCTGATGAATATTGATGTAAAATTCTTTAATTAACAAAATATTAGCAAACTGAATTCAACAGCACATTAATGGGTCATACACCATGATCAAGTGGGATTCATCCCTGGGATACAAGAATGTTTCAACATCCACAAATCAGTAAATGTGGTACATTACATTAATAGAATGAATGATAAAAATTAATATGATAGTCTTAATAGATTCAAAAAAGCATTTGACAAAATTCAACATCCTTTCATGATAAAAACTCTCAACAAATTGCATAGAGAAGGAAAATACCTCAACATAGTAAAGGCCACATATAATAAGCTCACAGCTAATATATTCTCAATAGTGAAAGTTTGAAAGCTTTTCTTCTAAGGTCAGGAACAAGACAAAGGTACCCATTCTCTACCACTCCTCCTTAATATAGTACTGGAAGTCCTAGCCACAGCTATCAGGCAAGAAAAATAAATAAAAGACATCCAAATCAGAAAGGAAGATATTAAATTGTTTCTGTTTGCACATGACATAATTTTATATATAGACAAACTACCAAAAAACTGTTAGAACTGGTTTTAAAAATTCGGTAAAGTTGCCTAATACAACATAAACACAAAAATCAGTGAATTTCTGTATACTTACTACTCAAAAGATAAAGAAAATGCCATTTACATTAGCATCCAAAACAAATAAAATATTTAGGAATAAATGTAACCAAGAAGGTGAAATATCTATATACTGAAACTATAAAACACTGAGGGAGGAAATACAAATAAATAAAAAGATATCATGTGTTCATGGATCAGAAGAATATTGTTAAAATTTCCATACTACCCAAATCTGTGTGTAGATGCAATGCAATCCCTAAAACAAGAAAACAAAACCTCTGTTACTTTTCACAGAAATACAATATAAAAAAATCCTAAAATGCATATGGAACCACAAATGATATCATAGCAATCTTGAAAATGATGAACAAAGCTGGAGGCATCATTTTTCCTGATTTCAAATTGTATTACAAAGCTATAGTAATAAAAATAGTACAGTACTGGCATAAAAACATACACGTAGTCCCACAAAACAGAATAGAAAGCCCAGCAATATAGATGCTTATATGGTCAACTGATCTTTGATCCTGCCATGTGGGACAATGTGGATGAAACTTGAAGGGATTATGCTAAGAGAAATAATTCAGACAGAGAAAGACAAATACTCCATGATTTCACTTATATTTGGAATTTTAAAAAGCCAGTCTCATAGAAATATATAGTAGATCTGTAGTGCCAGGGGCTGAGTGTTGAGAAAATGGAGAGATTTGGTTAAAGGTTACAAGCTTCCAGTTATAAGATGAAAAGTTTTGGGGATCTAATATACAACATGGTGACTAGTTAACAATACTGTATTATAAACTTGAAAGTTGCTAAGAAAATAGATCTTAAATGTTCTTACCACACATAAAAAAGGAAGTATGAGAAGTGAAGGATATGTTAACTAACCTTATGGTAATTATTTTCTGTGTGTTTGTACATGTGTGTGTGTGTGTATACATATGTACACACAAAGATACAGATATATATACACATTGTATATTGTACACCATAAACAATGTTATATCAATATCTCAATAAAGCTGAAAAGGTTGATAACTAATAAAAGTTACTACTTTCCACTTAATAATGCTAGAATTTTAGAGAATTTCATTCTAGGTACCCTCCTATTGAATAATGTAGCATTTTTATCATCCATTCTAATTCTTATGCTTTAAACCACAAAATGTTATTTTCTCCAATATCCATTTCTGTTTACCCACATATTTACCATTTCTGTGACCTTATTTCTTCCAAAATTTTGCAGAACTCACTTTAGCATCCATTGTTTAAAAATATCTTTATATCATATTTTAATATAATGATGGCAAATTTTTTACAGTCTGAATAAGCACTATATGTGTGTGTGTATATATGTTCTAATATTTTTGTACACTTGGGTAGTTTCCAACTATGAGCTATTCTGAGTCCCATACTAGTGAGACAGAACCCTGTCCACCCACACATCAAGAATTCATATGAGAATAAACAGGCTATATTATTGGCTGGAATATATTTTGGGCTTTAATTTATAAATAAATTCAACTCATAAAAGAAGATAATATGGTTTCATAATTTGGTTCATATATTAATAATGGCTTTAGACATTCATTTTCAAGAAAATTTAATTTTTAGATTTTAATATAAACTTAATGGAAAAGGAGTTATATTCACATTTAAGGCAAACTTTTGTTGTCATTCTTATAGATGTGCCTAATTTAAGTTTTTGAAGTATTTTTAATATATTTTATACCTTCAGTTAAGCTATAATGTACTACACATCTAAACCTAATTTGGGGTGACAAAAAGAAAATAGAATTGAATTTTTGGCCTAGTGTATAGAGTGCCCCTAGACATAATTTAATCAAAGTACTGTTCTGATCGATACAAGAGCTACCCAGAGAACTCTAAAATCTCCACTATATGCTAGTTGTCCCAAAAAGATATGTAAAGCAATTGTGGTTGGTAATGGGAAAGTGTATTAATAGGGTGTAAACCACTCATGATTTCTTGTTCTGAGAGAGACAAGTCTAGCTTTAAGAATGAGTACAATGGTCAAGTCCACGGAGAAAGGAACCACACACTACAAAATGTTGACTAGAGAGGGTACCTATTTCCTCTAATGTTATCATACCATTTGAAGAGGGCTGCACTAGAGTAACAATTTTAGCCTTTTGCTTCCCAGTAGTGAATTTGGTGACATGTGTTAGACATAACAGTGATCTCCAAAGATGTCCACATTCTAATCCCTGGAACCTGTGACTATGTTGCTTTATATGTCAGAAGGCTCTTTTCAGATGTGATTTAAGTAAAGGATTTTGAGATGAGATTATCCTTGATTATCTGTGTGAGTCCCATGGAATCACAAAGATCCTTATAATAAAAGGGAGCCAAGAGGGTCAAAGAAGGCAGATGACAATGTAATAAGAGAGGGAGAAATTGGAATGATGAACTTTTGAAGGTGGAGGAGAGGGGCCATGAGCAAAGGAATGCAGGTGACTCATAGAAGGTGGAAAAGGCAAAGACAGGCATTCTCCCTAAAGCCGCCATGAGGAATTAGACCTGCCAACACCTTGAGTTTAGAACCTCTGAACTCCAGAACTATGAGATAACAAGTATGTGGGTGTTTTAATCAAGTAAGTTTTTGGTAATTTTTACAGAAACAAGAGACTAATACAGAAAGATTGTATTGTTTGCACCCTCCCTCCTCTTTCTCCACATCCCTTTTTTCCTCTTTGTGATCTGCCGGCCTGCAGAGGTCATGCAGTCTGTTCTGCTCTTTTATGACATATTTTTTCAGGCAGATGCCCATGGAAACCATTGATTTTTAAATCCTGCCAGGCACAGTGACTGAATAGCTGCATCCAATTTAGTTTAAAATTTTAGCAACCCTTTTTGTCTAACAGATTTAATGCCATGTTGTAGAACATTAGCATTATAAGAAACCAGTTGATTCAATTTTTATAAACATCCATTTGATTCCAATATCTATTTCTCACTTTGTTTTCAATTCAGAAAGGTGAAAATTAGTGCTGTATATTAGCTCTCTCAAATTCCTGCACCAGCCTGATAGTTGGTGACCTTGGGCAAGGCACTCAATATATCTGCATCTCTTTATCCTTATCTCTAAAATTGACTAATAATAATACTTGCCTCAGCATTGTTATGAGGATTAAATACACTGATCTTTATAAAGTGCTTAAATCAGTGCCTGCCATATAATAAGCACTCAATCAATGTTAGATACCTCTTTGAGATTGTAAACTCTCAAAAGGCTTCTATAGTAACTACCTTTTACAGTACTTATACCATAATACATGAGCTAAGTACTCAGAAAACAGGCTTGAAAGATGACTCCCCTTGGAACCAAATATTTCTATGTAGATAAGTCTCTTAGGAATGCTTTTATTTTATAAAATGTTTCAAATAGATCTTTTCTCACCTGCAATTTAGCTCAACTGAGGGGAAAAAAAGACTCAAAAAGTATCAAGCCTGAAGACATACTATCCAATTTTTATTTCCTCTTCACTGTAATAAATGCTCAGTCTGTCTTCAAAATAGTGATGGAAACATGATCACTTTCAACACTGAGTATATGAAAAAAAAAGCCAAACCTAGCTAAGAAGTCATACCAAGAGGAAATATTTTAGAAAGAGAACAAGCTGAGGTTTGTCATACAGCCACAAACTCATTATGTTGTAAAATATTAAATAACTAATAAAAAAATCAGTTATTTGCTTAAATGATGGAAATGTTTATTTTTCTCTTTCTACCTCATTTTTACTGATATAACAATTTGAAAATCATGAGGTAAAGTTAATCTCTTGGTCTTTGAAATTATGATTTTAAAGTATTATTGAACACAGTGTGACAAATAGAGTGTTCGTGTCCAGCAAATCTGATTACAACTGTTAAAGAGTAGGCTGCCTTAAAACAGTGTAATTGCTCTGGATAGCTGTCTCCTTGCACACAAATCACAGGTGTTTACCCACCTCCTCTATTATTGCCATGCTGACACTACTGAGAACATAATATTAATATATGCATTCTAGGTCTTGGGGTTGTTTGAGAGTGAATTACATACCTGGGAGTATCTTACAGGGTCATCTTAAGTACAGCTGTTCTTTTATTTTGTCTACAACTCTTGCCTTAGGAAAATGCTTCCCAAATGACTTATATTTCTCTTGTTTGCACTCAATACTTGATGGAAGGTCAGGAAATAAGCACAGTATTCTCTCCACTCACCTATAAACAGGACTCTGGTGTAAATATGGTATAAACAATAGGATCCAGCCAATTAGATGTATAAAATAAATTCATAAATATATAAATAAATAGAGACATATACACACACATCTACATCCTATATATACATCTGGATCCTGTTTTAAAACTAAGAATTTATATCTTGACAGCCTTTTAAACATAAGTTCAAGAATTCAGTTTATTAAGTACTCTAGAAATAATGCCAGTATCCAGTGGTTGTTTTATATGATCTTCAGGATCTATTTCAGTATGAAAAATTTAAGAGACTGGCCAGATCTGAGATGGCACTGGAATTTTTTGTTCCATTGAAAATTCATTTAAATAAGAATATATGTGTAACATTAATAAATATATAAATATATATATATTTCTATGTTATATAAATAGAATATTTTTCCCAAAAATGATTAAGTACCAGTATTTACTAAAGCAGAAATTAAGATACTTAAAGACTTTTCCTCATTAATACAGAGTAACACAATAATGTAACAATGTTGGTGATAGTTGATGATTGACAGCCTCTGTAGTTGGGCAACTGAAGGGAGTGTTGGTAGATGGGATAAATTAAAGATAAATGGCAATCTTTTTCCTCTTTTGGGTGACTCAAATCATCTTTGCGATGACTAAGCAATTGTAAAACATATTAGAACATCTCCTTTTCCTCCTTTTCTCATTTATCAACTTCCCTCATACATCAGTTTGAAATTGCAGCAATTCCCAATGTATCTGTGAAGTCAAGGTTGTATCAACATCCATATGATGAACTGCACAGGTGAGTTGGTGCACTTCTCTGAAAAATATAAAGTGGTCCACCTCTTTGTTGAAACAAACTGGCACTTCTGGTGAGTTCTACTCTGATTAAAATTGTTATGTTTAACTGATGGTAGAAAATATATAACAGTTCAAATGAGGCATGTCATCTAATGTAATATTTTTCCTTATTTGGCTCTACTTTTCTTTCTGTTAAACATACTTTTGAAATAATGACTCAGGCCCTTTCACTATGAGAAAGTTTGCTGCCACTGATGTAAGATTTTCAAAATATATTGGCATGAAGTAGTTTATTAGTAAACTTAAGAGGCACAGCAAATATACTGAACTTCCACTTCGATATGTTTACTCAGAATCAGGAAGCAATCCAGAAAGTAGACCTCTGTAGTAGGGAAGTTTCTCTGAGGTATTACTTCACTGTTTAAATCTAGCAGCTGTGCATAGCAAATCGCACTGTAGCTGTTAACAGGCCTAGATTATGAAAGAGTCTTAGAGACATTATTGGAAAGTGTTTTTACTGCAGTTGAACTGAACATTCAAAATCTCTGCATTTATGTAACTGAGCAGGAAGAAATAATACTAGCCAGTTCATTAGCTAATTCAGTGGAATGTAAAGACTGGAGCTGTAAAATTGCAGAATTTGCAAATACAAAGTCGACTCATTTTCATATACTGACTCCAATTAACCCAGAGTGTGATTCCTAATTCAGTCTTCCTGCCTTGTCTGCATCTTTATTGCCATGTATGTACCATTCATATGGTATTTCAAGCATCTTAGACTCTAAGATCCTTGACTACATTTCATCAATATATTTGGAGTAGCATAGCACAACTTGAACCTTGGGATCAAGAATGGATTCAAACTTAAGTGACCATCAACATAACATAGACTACTATATATATTTCCCTACTCTACCCCTTGTCTTCAGTCTAATGTCCATCCCTTTTTATCAGCCCATTTTCTTCTTTCTGGTTTCACACACTAACCTATCTATCCAGTTTCCATTGGTAATCTTCAAACCAGTATGCTCTGTTCTCTTGGGTTTTATGCAAGACTCATTTTACAAATTACCAAACCTGAAAGAAATAATCAGTCTACATTTCAATATCCACAGTTTGAAAAACCTCAAATCTATCCTTTGGTCAAACTACAGACGTAAGTTCCAGACCTTTGCTTTCATTGACCTACTGAATACTCCCATCTTTATGTTTCATAGACATCTCAAAATCAGCAAATTCAAAAGTTTTTCCTTCTCCTATATTTCTACCTTTGCTTAGAAGGAGCCATCTTCAGTTGTAAACTACCACAGGAAGCTCTTGTTAAGGAAATTTCATTTTAAAGCCTCTCTCTGTGCTTTTACGTGTAGCTTATTCCATTTAAATCCTCTATTCAAGACCTTGTAATACTTGTCTCATTATACAAATATTCTGAAATGTATGTCATCATCTATTTCCAATGAATGATAGCATTAATTTTAGAGCAATCCAATGTTATGTAAGTCTTAGAAATAAGAATAAGAAATTGCATTTAAATAAGAAAGTCTATTATATTAAGGATTATTCCAAATCATTAACATCTACTTAATTTTACACAACATATTTATCATAGCTAGTATTTACATTTTTTCTTCTCTAACACAATTTTAAGTGATGGGCTTTACAGTGAAACATATTAATTTTCCAGTAAATTCATGTATATTAATTTTGACAAACCTGTTTATAATTTTAAATGACAAATAATAATTTTTCAAGCATGTTATAACAAAATACATCTCCCAAATCTCATTTTCCTTCCTTAAGATGTCTTCTAGATGAGAGATGGTACTCCCCACTAAAATCATCATTTTTAATGTTGGTTTACTTCATATTTTGATTAGTAGTCCTGTAAGTGCAAAAATAATGTTTAAAAGGAATCAGCCTTAACCTTTAAAAGAAAAAATATCATAGCACTAATGTATATAGCAAATATAATTATTAATTGCTGCCCTATCAAACTTAGAAAAACTTTTAATTCTTATTCTATTAATATATAGGAAGTAATCAAAACTGTCAAGCACTTTGAATATTTGCTCTTTAACTTTTCTTAACCTCCTGTAACTTTACAAGTTCTACTCACTTCTATTAAAGAACTGTGTTCCCTTAATCATTTTTCAGATAATTTATTTCTTATTAAAAGGTACATAGCTATCATTTAAGGATACTTAAATGTATGCTAATTCAGAATATGGGAAATAATTAAAAGCAGTAATATTTGTTAATTTCCATATATGTGTTAGGCCCATAATGCTTAAGATACATGATTTTGTGATCCCTTCTAGTTCTTAAATTCTGTGTCTTTCTTTGAAACAACCTAACACTGATTTGTGCAACTGTTCAGTCTACTAGAATACCTATTTTCTTTCCATGATTGATGCCTCCCTTCAAATATAATTTCTGAGCCTCAAACAAGAAAATAACATTGCCCTGAATATTCTCTTGATGTCTAGAAAAGTAAATTATGCTGTATTCATGTCCAGAAATGGTACAGCCTATGACTAGTATTTAAAAACTCTGCCTTCAGTCAGCTGGTTTTGCTATTCACTAGTTGGGTGGCCTTGGAGAAGTTGCCTAACTTTTCAGTATAAAATTGGGATAATAGTACCTATTTCATAGTCTTTGTAAGGATTACTATGTTTTAATATATGTAAAGTGCTTAAAATAGTGCAAAGCACTTAAGTTCTCAATAAATATTAGTTGACATTAAGTAAAAAATACCATATAAAGAGAAAATATGAGCCAGTGATATATCCTGACTTCCATAATTTCTTATTTTCCCCACCCTAAGAAGGAACTTTAGATCAGATGGTTCATTTCAAAACTCTTCTCTCCAACATAGGTAAATTATGAGCAATGACTCTTCTTCATCTTCATTTCTTTATTCTTATGTGGCTTACAGATAAATCAGTTCCATGTAAGTAGAAAGGAGGGGGAATCATTACCTACAGATCAAGCCATGAATAGAATTATCACAAGTTGTCTGTAAATGGGCAGTCTAAATTACCACAGAAAACTTACAGCTCAGTACATAGTCCTAGGTACCAGGGCTAGAAAAGGAATATTGCAAACTGTAGCATAAGGATTTAAAGCCAGGAGTGAAATACAGAGTGGGCAACATAAGGCAGTTCACGGTATGAATTTGTGGATTAGCAGGAATAGACTTAATGTGTCATTTAAGTCAACACATTTTACTCATTGTTTGTTAAATTAACTTCTCTATTGCGTTAGGCCTTAGTAAATTAAAGTGGATATCTCCTATATGACAAAGCATATAATCAGAAGCTCCTCAAACTACACCATAAAATCTGCAACTGTCAAAGTTTAGTTTACAGAGGCTACCAAGGCAGTGTAAAGTCGTATCTCATTGTGGATTTGATTTGTACTTCTGTGATGACTAATGATGTCAAGCAAGAATGTCTTCATATGCTTAGTGTCTACTTTAAAAGATGTCTATTCAGATCCTTTGCTCATGTTTAAATTTAATTGTCTTTTTTATATTTAGTTGTACAAGATCTTTATCTATACTAGGTACAAGTCCTTTATCAGATACATGATTTGCAAACATTTTCTCCCATTCTGTGGATGGTCTTTTAATTTTCATAATAATGCCTATTGAAGCAGAAAGGTTCTATTTTGCTGAAGTCCAATTTATCTGATTTTCGTTGTTGTTGTTCTTTAAGAACTAATTATTATATATAGCTTTAAAATATTTGCCCTTATGTTTTCTTCTATGAGTTGTATAGTTTTAGTTCTCACATCTGGGTTTTTGATCCACTTAAAATTAATTTTTTGTATATGGTGTAAGGTAAGGGTCCATTGTCATTCTTTTCCATGTGCTTATCCAGTTGCCCTACTACCAATTTTTGAAAAGATTATTCTTTTCCCACTGAATTGCCTGAGGGATCCATAGACACCTAAGCTTATTTCTGAGTTCTTAATTCTATTTCACTGATCTTTAAGTCTATTCTTATGCAGTATCACATTGGCAAACATCACTGTTTTAATTAATATTGCTTTGTCAGGAAACAAAAGCAAAAAAAAAAATAACTGGAACTACATCAAACTAAAAACCTTCTGCCCAGCAAAAAATCAACAAAATGAAACCATCAACAAAACGAAAAGGCAACCTGCATTGTGGGAGACTATATTTGCAAATGATTCATCTGATAAGGGATTCATATCCAAAGTATATAAGGAACTCATACAACTCAACACTAAAAACACAAATAATATGATTGAATAATGGGCAGAGGACCTGAGTAAACATTTTTCCTAAGAAGACATACACCATACAGATGGCCAACAAGCACATGAAAAGATGCCAAGCATCACTAATATTTACCAGGGAAATACAAATTAAAGCCACAGTGAAATATTACTTCACACCAGTCAGAATGGCTGATATCAGCAAGATAAAAAAAAATAACAAGTGTTGATGAAGATGAGGGATCCATCCTGCACTGCTGGTAGACTGCAAATTGGTGCAGCTGCTATGCAGGGCACTATGAAGTTTTCTTGAAAAAACTAAAAATAGAAATACCATCAGACCCAGTGATTCCCCTTCTGGAATTTACCAAAGAAAACAAAATCACTGATTCAAAAAAGAAAAACACATGCCTATGTTTATCACAGTACTCTTTACAATAGCCAAAACAGGGAAACAACATAAGTGTCCATCAGTGGATGAATGGATAAAATTGATATGGTATATATACAGAATGAAATATTAAATAATCATAAGAAAGAGTGAAATTTTACCATCTGCAAAAACATGGATGGACCTAGAGAGTGTATGCTAAGTGAAATAAGTCAAACATGGACAAATACCATATGATCTCACTTATTTGTGAAATATAAAACATAGGAACAGACTGGTGGTATCACAGGTGAGGGAGATGGGGATGGCTGAAATAGTAAAGGGGAAAAAATTTTTTTAAAGAAATCAAAAACACGTCTAGATTGGATTAAAGATGGCGACGTGAGAGGTGAGACAGAGCCTTCTTCCTAAAACCTCATATAATATGAAAATAAAGCTACTACAACTACTCTTGAAAGAGCAACAGGAAAGAGGACGGCAACAAACTGCATACACCTGGAGACAAGAGCAGCCCTCACAGAAAAGGGTAACGTACTAAAGCTGTGGTCCTGTGGGATCCAAGCCCTTCCCCCACCCCAGCTCACTAGCAGGAGGAACAGGAACAGAGAAGAGAGGGAGTGGAGACCTGCCACTGCTGAATACCTAACTCTGGAGATCTGCTCTGGGAGCAAAAACCTACATTTCACGGTGCTTGCATGATACTCTTGTAATTAGGGGGTTGGAAAGCTAAGACAGGAAGAATTCCTGGAGAGTCTAAGATTCCAGCTGCTTGTGAAACAAGGGATCCATACCCAGCTGCTCTGGGACAAAAGAAAGGCAGGCAGTCTGAGAAACTTCCTAACAAAGAAGCCCTTAGCTAGAGGGCTGCTAAAGGGGCAAGGATTGCACAGAGATTCTGCTCAGGAGAAAGGACAGGCAGACAAAATTGTCCAGGTGCACTCTGCCCAGCAGGTTGGGAGCTTTCACGATCTTCAGGTGCTCCAGCTCCCTGGCTGCCTACACAACTCCAAGAATCCCTTCTGTGACAGGCAGACTAGTGCGCCTTTCTTCTGTCCAGCCCCACCAGGCTTGCAAACTGGGAAATCCTTCCCTGGTGTTAGGATAGCCAGAGGGAAGATCTGTCTACAGCAACTAAAAATGCAAACCACAGAAGCTTATTTCTCTGTGCTTACCCACTGGTTCAGGCAGTGGAGACAGGCATAGCAGCCAGGAACCAGGAAACAGCCCGTTCCTCCCCAGAGGCACCAATACCACTCCCCTACAATTACCACATTGCTTCAGGGGTTGGGCAGCTCCAGAGAGTAGAGCTGCTGGGCACTAGAGGGCGCCATACACAAATATGAAATGCCAAAGGAACCTGGTCCTGAGTAAAATTATGAATACAACTCCTGAGAAAGATTTAAATGATATGGACCTTATGACTCTCCCTGAAAGATAGTTCAAAATAAAAATCATTAACATGCTCATGGAGGTACGGAGAGATATTCAAGAACTCAGGAATGAATTCCGGTCGGAAATCCAATCATTGAAGAACACAATGGACAGTATTAAAAGCAGATAGGATATGGTGGAGGAGAAAACAAATGAAATAGAAACTAGAGAAGAGAAATACAAAGAAGCTGAGGCACTGAGAGAAAAAAGGATTTCTAAAAATGAAAGAATATTGAGAGAACTGTGTAACCAATCCAAATAAAACAATATTCACATTACAGGGGTACCAGAAGAAGAAGAGAGAGAAAAAGGAATAGAAAGTGTCTTTGAGGAAGTGATTGCTGAAAACTTCCCAAATCTGGGGAAGGAGATACTCTCTCAGGCCATGGAGGTGCGCAGATCTCCCAACACAAGGGATGCTAGGAAGACAACAGCAAGACATATGGTAATTAAAATGGCAAAGATCAAGGATAAGGACAGACTATTAAAAGCAGCCAGAGAGACAAAAAGATCATATGCAAAGGAAAACCCATCAGGCTGTCATCAGACTTCTCAGCAGAAACCATACAAGCGAGAAGGGAGTGGCATGATGTATTTAATGCAATGAAGCAGAAGGGCCTTGAACCAAGATTACTTTATCTGGCAAGATTATCATTTAAATTTGAAGGAGGGATTAAACAATTCCCAGATAAGCAAAAGCTGAGAGAATTTGCCTCCTACAATCCATCTCTACAGTGTATTTTGGAGGGACTGCTATAGATAGAAGTGTTTCTAGGGTTTAATAGCTGTCACCAGAGGTAATAAAACCACAGTAAAGAAAACAGAACAGCTCCTTACAAAGCAAATCCAAAATTAAATTAACTATCCCCAAAGTCAACCAAGTGATAGACAGTACAGAATATGACACCAAATATATAAAGAATGGAGTAGAAAGAAAAAGAAGGAAGGAAACAAACAAACAAAGAAAGAACCTTTAGATTGTGTTTGTAATAGCATATTAAGTGAGTTGTTAGACTTTTAGATAGTAGGGAAGTTAACCTTGAACCTTTGGTAACCACGATTCTGAAGCCTGCAATGCCAATAAGTACATACCTATCCATAATCACCCTAAATGTAAATGGACTGAATGCACCAGTCAAAAGACATAGAGTCACTGAATGCATAAAAAACAAGAACCACCTATATGCTGCCTTCAAGAGACTCACTTTAAAGCCCAAAGACAACACAGACTAAAAGTGAAGGGATGGAAAAAGATATTTTATGCAAACAACAAGGAGAAAAAGCAGGTGTTGCAGTACTTGTATCAGACAAAATAGACTTCAAAACGAAGAAAGTAGCAAGAGATAAAGAAGGACATTACATAATGATAAAGGGGTCAGTCCAACAAGAAGATATAACCATTATAAATATATGTGCACCCAACACAGGAGTGCCAGCATATGTGAAACAAATACTAACAGAATTACAGGAGGAAATAGAAAGCAATGCATTCATTTTAGGAGACTTCAACACACCACTCACTCCAAAGGACAGATCAACCAGACAGAAAATAGGTAAAGACTCAGAGGCACTGAACAACACCCTAGAACAGATGGACCTAACAGACATCTACAGAACTCTACACCCAAAAGCAAAAGGATACACATTCTTATCAAGGGCACATGGAACATTCTCCACAATACACCACATACTAGGCCACAAAAAGAACCACAATAAATTCAAAAATATTGAAATTCCACCAACCAACTTCTCAGATCCCAAAGGTATAAAACTAGAAATAAATTTTAGAAAGAAATCAAAAAGGCTCACAAATACATGGAGACTTAACAACATTCTCCTAATTAATCAATGGGTTAACTACCAAATCAAAACAGAAATCAAAGAGACTAATGACAACAACACAAAGCCACAACATCTGTGGGACACAGCAAAGGCAGTTCTAAGAGGAAAGTATATTGCAATCCAGGCCTATTTAAAGAAGGAAGAACATTCCGAAATGAATAGTCTAAAGACACAATTACTGAAATTGGAAAAAGAAGAACAAATGAGGCACAAAGTCACCAGAAGGTGGGACATAATAAAGATCGGAGAAGAAAGAAATAAAATTGAGAAGAACAAAACAATAGAAAAAATCAATGAAACCAAGAGCTGGTTCTTTGAAAAAATAAACAAAATAGATAAACCCCTAGCCAGACTGATTAAGAGAAAAAGAGAATCTACACACATAAACAGAATCAGAAATGAGAAGAGAAAAATAATGATGGAACCCACAGAAATACAAAGAATTATATGAGAATATTATGAGAATCTATTTGCTAACAAGCCGGAAAACCTAAAAGAAATGGACAACTTCTTAGAAAAATACAACCTTCCAAGACTGACCAAGCAAGAAACAGAAAAACTAAACAGACCAATCACCAGCAACGAAACTGAATTGGTAATCAAAAAACTCCCCAAGAACAAAACCCCCGCACCAGATTTACCTCTGAATTCTACCAGACATATAGAGAAGAAATAACACCCATTCTCCTTAAAGTTTTTCAAAAAACAGAAGAGGAGGGAATACTTCCAAACTCATTCTGTGAAGCCAGCATCACTCTAATACCAAACCCTGGCAAAGACCTCACCAAAAAAGAAAATTACAGACCAATATCCCTGATGAACGTCGATGCAAAAATACTCAACAAAGTATTAGCAAACCGAATTCAAAAATACATCAAGAGGATCGTACACCATGATCAAGTGGGATTCATCCCAGGGATGCAAGGATGGTACAACATTCGAAAATCC
Organism: Smutsia gigantea; assembly: GCA_032199065.1. Taxonomy (NCBI): domain Eukaryota; kingdom Metazoa; phylum Chordata; class Mammalia; order Pholidota; family Manidae; genus Smutsia; species Smutsia gigantea. The sequence goes on along the minus strand of JAVSCE010020835.1, from coordinate 141,174 downwards.
ATCAACATCATCCACCACATCAACAAAAAGAAGAACAAAAACCACATGATCATCTCCATAGATGCTGAAAAAGCATTTGACAAAATTCAGCATCCATTCATCATTAAAACTCTCAACAAAATGGGTATAGACGGCAAGTACCTCAACATCATAAAGGCCATATATGACAAACCCACAGCTAACATCATACTTAACAGCGAGAAGCTGAAAGCTTTTCATCTAAGATCGGGAACAAGACAGGGATGCCCACTCTCTCCACTGTTATTCAACATAGTACTGGAGGTCCTAGCCACAGCAATCAGACAAAACAAAGAAATACAAGGCATCCATATTGGTAAAGAAGAAGTCAAATTGTCACTATTTGCAGATGACATGATACTGTACATTAAAAACCCTGAAGACTCCACTCCAAAACTACTAAAACTAATATCTGAATTCAGCAAAGTTGCAGGATACAAAATTAACACACAAAAATCTGTTGCTATCCTATAGACTAATGATGAAGTAACAGAAAGAGAAATCAGAAAAATAATTCCATTCACAATTGCATCAAAAAAAAATTAAACACATAGGAATAAACCTAATGAAGAAGTGAAAGACCTATACTCTGAAAACTACAAGACACTCCTGAGAGAAATTAAAGAGGACACTAACAAATGGAAATGCATCCCATGTTGTTGGCTAGGAAGAATAAATATTGTTAAAATGGCTATACTACCTAAAGCAATCTACAGATTCAATGCAATCCCTATCTAACCACCAACAGCTTTCTTCAATGAACTAGAACAAATAATTCTAAAATTCACATGGAACCACAAAAGACTCTGAATAGCCAAGGCAATCCTGAGAAGGAGGAATAAAACGGGGAATTACACTTCCTGACTTCAAGCTCTACTACAAAGCCACAGTAATCAAACAATTTGGTATTGGCACAAAACAGACCCACAGACCATTGGAACAGAATAGAAAATCCAACATTAACCCAAACATATACAGTCAATTACTATTTGATAAAGGAGCCTTGGATATACAATGGGGAGATGACAGCCTCTTCAGCAGCTGGTGTTAGAAAAACTGGACAGCTACATGTAAGAGAATGAAACTGGGCTATGGTCTAGCCCATACACAAAGGTAAACTCAAGGTGGATCAAAGACCTGAATGTAAGTCATGAAACCATAAAACTCTTAGAAAAAAACATAGGCAAAAATCTCTTGGACATAAACATGAGCGACTTCTTCATGAACATATCTCCCCGGGCAAGGGAAACAAAAGCAAAAATGAACAAGTGAGACTATATCAAGCTGAAAAGCTTCTGTACAGCAAAGGACACCATCAGTAGGACAAAAAGACATCCTACAGTATGGGAGAATATATTCATAAATGACGTATCCGATAAGGGGTTGACATCCAAAATATATAAAGAACTCACGCACCTCAACAAACCAAAAGCAAATAATCCAATTAAGAAATGGGCAGAAGACATGAATAGACACTTCTCTAAAGAAGAAATTCAGATGGCGAACAGGCACATGAAAAGATGCTCCACATCACCAATCATCAGAGAAATGCAGATTAAAACTACAATAAGATATCACCTCACAACAGTGAGGATGGCTAACATCCAAAACACAAACAATAACAAATGTTGGCGATGATGTGGAGAAAAGGGAACCCTCCTACACTGCTCGTGGGACTGCAAATTAGTTCAACCATTGTGGAAAGCAGTATGGAGGTTCCTCAAAAAACTCAAAATAGAAATACCACTTGACCCAGGAATCCCACTCCTAGGAATTTACCCTAAGAATGCAGCAGCCCAGTTTGAAAAAGACAGATGCACCCCTATGTTTATCGCAGCACTATTTACAATAGCCAAGAAATGGAAGCAACCTAAGTGTCCATCAGTAAATGAATGGATAAAGAAGAGGTGGTACATATACACAATGGAATATTATTCAGCCATAAGAAGAAAACAAATCCTAGCATTTGCAACAACATGGATGGAGCTAGAGGGTATTTTGCTCAGTGAAATAAGCCAAGCCAAAAAAGACAAGTGTCAAATGATTTCACGCATTTGTGGAATATAAGAACAAAGAAAAAAATTGAAGGAACAAAACAGCAGCAGACTCAGAGAACCCCAAGAAGGGACTAATAGTTACCAAAGGGAAAGGGACTGGGGAAGATGGGTGGGAATGGAGGCATAAGGGGGAAAAGGGGGTATTACGATTAGCTGACGTAATGTTAGGTGGGCACGGGGAGGGCTGTACAACTCAGAGAAGTAAGTAGTGATTCTATAGCATCTCACTACGCTGATGGACAGTGACTGTAATGGGGTTGGTGGGGGGGACCTGATGAAGGGGTAGTTTAATAACCATAATATTCCACATGTAATTGTAGATTAATGATACCTAAATAAATTATTAAAAAAATAAAGTTAAAAAAAATAAAAAACAGCCTGAGACAAATGAAAATGAAAATACAACATAAAATTTGATGGGATGTGGCAAAAGCAGTTATAAGAGGTAAGTTCATAACAGTAAATCCCACCCCAATAAATAAAAATCTCAAATAAACCTTCAAAATTTATGCCCAAGGTCTAATAAAAGAAAAAGGATAGTACTTTGTAACACATTTTAAAATTAGAAAATGTCAGTTCTCTTGTTCTTTATCAAGATTGTTTTTGCTATTCTGGGTGTCTTGTAATACCAGGGATTGTAAAACCAGATGATCAATTTGCATAAAGAATCCAGTTGACTACTTGAATTACTTTAGTGAGGTCTGTTTCTCCCTGCAGTGTGAAGCCTCTGATACTGTTTCTCAGGGGACACAGCCTTGAGTATGCCCCATCACCTTGGGTAACACTGTCTTCAGCAGGGCTCACTCTCTATCCATACCCATGTCTTAAGCCCCACTAATTACTGGGTGGTTATCTACTGTTTACAATAATGCCCTAGGACATAACTTGCTCACACATCCTTATCCAATCAAACACACACTGTTTTGAAGAGATAGTTCCTGTGGTTAATATTTGATATTTGTGTTCACCCTGAAAGGCTCCTCCCTACTGTCTTTCCTCATTTCTCTCTTGCAAGTGAGCCTACCTACAGTTAGGCTAGATCTTCAATGAATCTATCTCATCCCAATTGTCTTTCTGTCTCCACTGTTTTTTGAATGCCCTTAGATTTAAAGTTCTCTAAACTCTGTTACAAATTAAGTCACTTCCTTTGAAAAGAGATTAGTAACTGTCTGAACTATGACTTGCTTCTTCCCTGAGCAAAATCTTTGAAACATGACTCTGGTGCAACAATGATTTCGTACAATTTCAGTGATATCTCCAATTTAGGAACTGAGCATTTTGTTGGAGGGCAACAGTCCCAGGTCTCCTTGGCTTCCCACTCCTGGCATGGAATGTCTGCTTCCCAGGCCAAGTCAAGGAGGAACAAGGGCCTAGTATGTGCTGTCATGCCCAGGGTAGAACCTTCATATCAAAAGCGGGGCATGGGCCGGAGAAGACAACCCCTCCCCATCTCAATGTTCCACAGTCCCAGAACTTTACCTCAATAACAAGTAGCTTGGGGAAGCATGAGAAATTCTTATGTCCAGCTTCTCCTGGGAATATAGCCCTCTGACTAGGAGCCTTAGCCTGTGAGGGAGCCTTTGTGTCTTGGCTCTGCCAGTCTGGAGTTGGAGTTTCTATCTCACTGACCTGAGAGAGGAGAAATGGAGAGTCTTGGTTCAAAAATTACAGAGTTACTGTTCTTACCAAGTTCTGATAGATTTTCTTGAACAAATGTTTCTTCATTTGCTGTATGCCCTTAGGACCATTTCCAGATACTTTAATGGTTAGAATTTTATTTTTAATTATATTCACTAGTTTTGCTGGAAAGCAAGTCCATGAAACTCCTCACATTGTCATACTAGAAATCCTTTTTTAAGTTGTGAGTTTTGTACTAACAAAAAGTCTATAAGGAATGCATTGAAAATATTGTTTGCTGTTTGAGGCATTACACAGTTCTGTAAATAAAAATGATTTAGATACTTTTTTCTATTAAAAAGTCTTAAAATAGTTGTTACATTTTCCCTTACTGTGAATTTAATTTTCATATCATAATGAACATGACCCAAGAGTTCTATCATATTTACTGTATGCTTACTGTTTAAGTAATAACATGAAATAGTTACTATTATATTTTGAATATAGCATTACTGAATTTCAAAACATATATTGCTCTTCATAAAAATACTGAAAATTACCTGGGCACTTAAAATCCTTTCCTGCTGTCTGCTTTTTTAAAAGTAACCTACCTAATTCAGCATTTCCCAAACTGGATAGCCTGTGATGGTCACTGAACAATTTCCAGTGTTTCAAAATCACTTTATCTACCTGATAACATCATCAGGTTTCTTTGCTTTGAGATATTATTTTAATTAACAAATTAAATAATTTATAAATAAATACACAAACATTATTAAACACTGAATGAAGGTCTGGTTAGCTACTAAGAATATTATTTGATTTCCAGAATTCATTGTGTGTGGTAGGGAATGGTAGAAAAAGAAATATTTGTCTGTTTTATCATCCTGATTTTTTCTGATCATTTTCTATTATTGAAAAATAATGTATTTATACAACTAATGGTGCTGGGGTTTTTTTTAATTCCTTTCTTGCTTGATACTTAATTCTGCAAAATATCTTGGGTTTTTTTTTCATTGTAACTAATATTTATTGAGAAATTTGGTTCTAAGTGGTCAAAAAAAGACCAGGATTTTTTTTAACATACCACTGTAAAATACAATTTCTAGCACCATTTGCGTTTCTTTTCCAACACAGTATGGAGAAAAAGGCTGACAGGTGCTTCTTTTGGAGACTATTGCATCCTTCTTCCTGCTGATTTTATTTTTAGTGGAAATTAGTATTCTCCTAGAGGAAGTGATGGGGAGGATCTGAAGTGATTAACTGATAAATTCAGGTGTTGGAAAGGGAATTGAAATCAGATGATTTTGCTTTAAATTAATCTGAAGGAACTGCTTGTCTGTTTGTGCTCCTAGGAATCCATCTATGTCAATTTTTGAAACTCTGTTCTCCTAATCTGTTTTAAGGGATATGTTTGGTGGATTCATTTTCTCCATTTTACATAAAAACTATATATTTTACATTTTCATTTACACCTACATGGTGATATTAAATTTTTTATATAATTTGATAGGAAAGATGATTGTTAATTATTTTCTTCTGTGTCCTGTCATCATTAAAGATCATTTTTCTATGTGATACCAGATGACTTGTATATCTTTACTTAAGAAGAGCTTTCCTCCTGAGGACTAGTTGTTCCATAGTCTAAATTAAAATTAGCACTAACTGAGAGTTAGTGTGGAGGAAATTACTTGCAATTAATAAAATTCCTATTATTGTTCTATTCAATTCAGTCCTTACCATTTTGTGAAATAAATGACCCTAACATAGTTGGCTATACATATACATGGTGCACATGTGCACACACACCACATTTCATCACATTTATGGAAATGCTCAAAGCTATAGAATTGAAAAAATTTACCATACCATTTTCAGAGTCCCCTGGAATCAAATATATGAGCTTTCAGGATTACTTTCTTTGATGTATGAAAACCCCTAGAAATTTGCATTATTATTAATATCCAGGTATCTTCAGTTACACCCGGTAGAACTACAATGACTGTCAGTCATTTGGGGAGTGATACAATTTAGATGAGATCCAGCATTCAAAGTGATAAACCATGAGGAAAAAATGTTTCAGTAGCAAGTAGGGATTGCTGGAGTGTGTGAGCAGTCATCACAGTTGTTAACACTACCATAGTTTACAGTTCATTTCAAAAACAAAGTTACATTTTTTAAAAATAATTTCCCAAGTTATACTGCATTCTTAGTTACAGGGCTTCCTTCTACATTCTCCTGCATTCTAAACAAGCCATGTATCTACATTTAGCCTAAATGTAGTACTTCCAAGATAATATTTTCAAAACAAGCATGCACACACCTCTGTGATCAGGGCTACAGTGCACTGATTTAAAGTGTAGTCTGTTCCGAAGATTAGAGAAACAGGGTATATATATCATAACTAGTGAGGAAAAGGGTAGTGTTAATAATGATAACATGAATAATAAAAGCTGTAATTTATATGGTACATTCTAAATATTTCACAAAAAATATTTGACAAAATAATAACATTTAAGTTATATTACAGTTCCCATTTTATAACTGAGAAAATCAGGGCTCAGAAAGATGAAAATCAGCCACCTACATTCACACAGCTAGAAACTGCAGAACCTGGATTCGAATTCAGCATAGTCCTCTATATATGTATACTGTCATTTAGAGCTGAGTCTTCTGATTCCTCCACTCCTTGTTTTATAGTTCCCTGACTATTCCTGATAGTATTTGGGGATTTTTTTTTTTTGAAAATATATAGGAAGGGACTTCCAGGAAGATGGCGGTGTGAGCAGGGCGGCAGATATCTCCTCCCAACACTATATTTATCTACGAAAACACAGCAAATACATCTATTCCTAAAAGAGAGACGAGAATACACAGGAAAGCGCACAGCGTGCAGCTACACCTGAGAGGACTCAGCACCCCAAGAGGCGGGTAAGATACGGAGCCGCGAACCGGCGGGACCCAAGCACTCCCCCACCCCAGCGCACCGGCGGGAGGAGAGGATTCAGAGCCGGGAGGGAGTGGAAGTACACCCCACGAAGTAGCCAGCCCCGGTGATCTGCGTGGGGAGCGCTGACCCACATTGCGCAGTGCAGCGGTGATTGGAGAGACAGAGCGGCAGGATCTGAGCGGGAAACGCGCCAGGGTGCTTGCAGCTGGCTCACGGGAAGGAAAAAAAAAAGCGCGCGCTTTCTTCAGCGGTCTTAAAGAGACAGGAGCCCAGCGGAGGAGCCAGATCGCCCCAGCACACTAAGCCCAGCAGGCTGGGAGTCCTGGGGAGTTTCAGACACCTTAGCTGGCGACTCAGGAAGCGTAGCCATACTTACACTTCTCACTGAGATCAACAGCCTCCTATTCGTTCCCACCCCTGCCAGAACGATAAAGGGCCCTGTGGAGTGGCACAGCCACGGCTGCAGAATAGTGGGACAATAGCGCCACCTACAGCATTCCCACAAAATCTATGTCCGCTGGGCGTTTTTTTTGTTTTTTCGGTATTGTTTTGTTTTTGTTTTTTCTTTTCTTTCTTTTTTTCTTTTTATTTTTTCATTCTTTATTTCTTGTTTTTTTGGCTTTTTTTTTCTCTTTCTAAAGTCTTAAAGAGCCCAGCTGACATACGTGGCAACTACCAGTGACCAATTCTATAGCCATGAAAAGACACAGGAATATGGTTCAGACCAAAATCAACCAGACAACCCCAGAGAGGGAGTCTGAAGGGATGGAAATGCACAGTCTTCCTGAAAAAAAATTCAGAATAAAAGTCATAACCATGGTGATGGACCTACAGAGAAATGTGCAAGAGCTGAGGGAGGAAGTGAGGGAAGTGAGGAAAGACAATGCAGAAATCAGACAAGCAATCGACGGGCTTAACAGCAGACTGGATGAGATGCAAGAGACTGTAAATGGAATAGAAATCAGAGAACAGGAATACAGAGAAGCTGAGGCATAGAGAGATAAAAGGATTTCTAGGAATGAAAGAATAATAAGAGAACTGTGTGACCAATCCAAACGGAACAATATTCGCATTATAGGAGTACCAGAGGAAGAAGAGAGAGAAAAAGGGATAGAAAGTGTCTTTGAAGAAATAATTGCTGAAAACTTTCCCTCGCTGGGGAAGGAAATAGTCTCGCAGTCCACCGAAGCTCATAGATCTCCCAACACAAGGAACACAAGGAAGACAACACCAAGACACACAATAATTAAGATGGCAAAGATCAAAGATAAAGACAGGGTATTAAAGGGAGCTAGCGAGAGAAAAAAGATCACCTACAAAGGAAAACCCATCAGACTATCATCAGACTTCTCAACAGAAACCTTAGAGGCCAGAAGAGAACGGCATGATATATTTAACATTATGAAACAGAAGGGCCGCGAACCAAGAATATTGTATCCAGCACGATTATCATTTAAATATGATGGAGGGATTAAACAATTTCCAGACAAACGAAAGTTGAAAGAGTTTGCCTCTCATAAACCATCACTACACGATATCTTAAATGGACTGCTCTAGATGGAAGCACACCTAAGGCTAAAAAGATGTCACCAGAGAAAATAAAATCATAGCAAAGAAAGCAGATCATCCAAATACTAACTAAAGGCAAAGAATAAAACACCTATTATAGAAAGAATGGAAGAGGAGGAATAAGAAGGGAGAGAAATGAAGAAACATCAGACTGTGTTGACAGTAACTTAAAAAGAAAGTTAGTTAGATTGTTAGATAGTAAAGAAGCAACCCTTGAACGTTTGGTAACCATGAATCTAAAGCCAGCAATGGCAATAAGTACATATGTATCAATAATCACCCTAAATGTAAATAGACTGAATGCACCAATCAAAAGACACAGAGTAACAGAATGGATAAAAAAGCAAGACCCATCTATATGCTGCCTACAAGAAACTCACCTCAAATTCAAAGATATACACAGACTAAAAGTGAAGGGATGGAAAAAGATATTTCATGCAAAAAACAAAGAGAAAAAAGCAGGTGTTGCAGTACTTGTATCAGACAAAATAGACTTCAAAGCAAAGAAAGTAGCAAGAGATAAAGAAGGACATTACATAATGATAAAGGGGTCAGTCCAACAAGAAGATATAACCATTATAAATATATATGCACCCAAAACAGGAGTGCCAGCATATGTGAAACAAATACTAACAGAATTAAAGGAGGAAATAGACAGCAATGCATTCATCTTAGGAGACTTCAACACACCACTCACTCCAGAGGACAGATCAACCAGACAGAAAATAAGTAAAGACACAGAGGCACTGAACAACACACTAGAACAGATGGACCTAACAGACATCTACAGAACTCTACACCCAAAGCAACAGGATACACATTCTTCTCAAGTGCACATGGAACATTTTCCAGAATAGACCACATACTAGGCCACAAAAAGAACCTCAGTAATTTCAAAAATATTGAAATCCTACCAACCAACTTCTCAGATCACCAAGGTTTAAACTAGAAATAAATTTTAGAAAGAAATCAAAAAGGCTCACAAATACATGGAGATTTAACAACATTCTCCTAGCTAATCAATGGGTTAATGACCAAATCAAAATAGAAATCAAAGAATATATGGAGACTAATGACAACAACAACCCAAAGGCACAACTTCTCTGGGACGCAGCAAAGGCAGTTCTAAGAGGAAAGTATATTGCAATCCAGGCCTATTTAAAGAAGGAAGAACATTCCCAAATGAATAGTCTAAAGACACAATTACTGAAATTGGAAAAAGAAGAACAAATGAGGCACAAAGTCACCAGAAGGAGGGACATAATAAAGATTAGAGAAGAAATAAATAAAATTGAGAAGAATGAAACAATAGAAAAAATCAATGAAACCAAGAGCTGGTTCTTTGAAAAAATAAACAAAATAGATAAACCCCTAGCCAGACTCATTAAGAGAAAAAGAGAATCTACACACATAAACACAATCAGAAATGAGAAAGGAAAAATCAGGACGGACCCCACAGAAATACAAAGAATCATAAAAGAATATTATGAGAATCTGTATGCTAACAAGCAGGAAAACATAGAAGAAATGGACAACTTCTTAGAAAAAAAACAACCTTCCAAGACTGACCAAGCAAGAAACAAAAACTAAACAGACCAATCACCAACGACGAAATCGAATGGGTAATCAAAAAACTACCCAAGAACAAAACCCCCGGGCCTGATGGATTCACCTTTGAATTCTACCAGACCTATAGAGAAGAAATAACACCGATTCTCTTTAAAGTTTTCCAAAAAATAGAAGAGGAGGGAATACTTCCAAACTCATTCTATGAAGCCAGGATCACTCTTAATACCAAAACCTGGCAAAGACCTCACCAAAAAAGAAAATTACAGACCAATATCCCTGATGAACGTCGATGCAAAAATACTCAACAAAGTATTAGCAAACCGAATTCGAAAATTCATCAAGAGGTTCATACACCATGATCAAGTGGGATTCATCCCAGGGATGCAAGGATGGTACAACATTCGAAAATCCATCAACATCATCCACCACATCAACAAAAGGAAGAACAAAAACCACATGATCATCTCCATAGATGCTGAAAAAGCATTTGACAAAATTCAGCATTCATTCCTCATTAAAACTCTCAACAAAATGGGTACAGACAGCAAGTACCTCAAAATCATAAAGGCCATACATGACAAACCCACAGCTAATCATACCTAACGGCGAGACGCTGAAAGCTTTTCATCTAAGATCGGGAACAAGACAGGGATGCCCACTCTCTCCACTGTTATTCAACATAGTACTGGAGGTCCTAGCCACAGCAATCAGACAAAACAAAGACATACAAGGCATCCAGATTGGTAAAGAAGAGTCAAATTGTCAGTATTTCAGATGACATGATACTGTTCATTAAAAACCCTAAAGACTCCATTCCAGAACTACTAGAACTAATGTCTGAATTCAGCAAAGTTGCAGGATACAAAATTAACACATAGAAATCTCTTACTTTCCTATACACTAATGATGAACTAACAGAAAAAGAAATCAGAAAAACAATTCCATTCACAATTGCATCAAAAAGAATAAAATACCTAGGAGTCAACCCAAAGAAGGAAGTCAACGATCTGTACTCTGAACACTACAAGACACTCCTAAGAGAAATTAAAGAGGACACTAACAAATGGAAATGCATCCCATGTTGTTGGCTAGGAAGAATAAATATTGTCAAAATGGCTATACTACCTAAAGCAATCTACAGATTCAATGCAATCCCTATCAAACAACCAACAGCTTTCTTCAATGAACTGGAACAAATAATTCTAAAATTCATATGGAACCACAAAAGACCCCGAATAGCCAAAGCAATCCTGAGACGGACGAATAAAATGGTTAATTACGCTCCTTGACTTCCAGCTCTACTACAAAGCCACAGTAATCAAGACAATTTGGTATTGGCACAAAAACAGACCCACAGATCAGTGGAATAGAATAGAATATCCAAACATCAACCCAAACACATACAGTCAATTAATATTTGATAAGGGAGCCCTGGATATACATTGGGGAGATGATGGCCTCTTCAGCAGCTGGTGTTGGAAAAACTGGACAGCTACATGTAAGAGAATGAAACTGGACTCCTGTCTAGCCCCATACACAAAGGTAAACTCAAGGTGGATCAAAGACCTGAATGTAAGTCATGAAACCATAAAACTCTTAGAAAAAAACATAGGCAAAATCTCTTGGACATAAACATGAGCGACATCTTCATGAACATATCTCCCTGGGCAAGGGAAACAAAAGCAAAAATGAACAAGTGGGACTATATCAAGCTGAAAAGCTTCTGTACAGCAAAGGACACCATCAGTAGAACAAAAAGACATCCTACAGTATGGGAGAATATATTCATAAAAAACGTATCTGATAAAGGGTTGACATCCAAAATATATAAAGAACTCATGCACCTTAACAAACAGAAAGCAAATAATCCAATTAAGAAATGGGCAGAGGACATGAATAGACACTTCTCCAAAGAAGAAATTCAGATGGCCAACAGGCACATGAAAAGATGCTCCACATCGCTAATCATCAGAGAAATGCAGATTCAAACCACAATGAGATATCACCTCACACCAGTGAGGATGGCCAACATCCAAAACACAAACAACAACAAATGTTGGCGAAGATGTGGAGAAAAGGGAACCCTCCTACACTGCTGGTGGGACTGCAAATTAGTTCAACCATTGTGGAAAGCAGTATGGAGGTTCCTCAAAAAACTCAAAATAGAAATACCATTTGGCCCAGGAATTCCACTCCTAGGAATTTACCCTAAGAATGCAGCAGCCCAGTTTGAAAAAGACAGATGCACCCCTATGTTTATTGCAGCACTATTTACAATAGCCAAGAAATGGAAGCAACCTAAGTGTCCATCAGTAGATGAATGGATAAAGAAGTGGTACATATACACAATGGAATATTATTCAGCCATAAGAAGAAAACAAATCCTACCATTTGCAACAACATGGATGGAGCTAGAGGGTATTGTACTCAGTGAAATAAGCCAAGCCGAAAAAGACAAGTATCAAATGATTTCACTCATATGTGGAGTATAAGAACAAGTAAAAAATACTGAAGGAACAAAACAGCAGTAGACTCACAGAACCCATGAACGGACTAATAATTACCAAAGGGAAAGGGACTGGGGAAAATGGGTGGGAAGGGAGGGATAAGAGGGAAAAAGGGGCATTACGATTAGCAGATGTAATGTTGGGGGTGCACGGGGATGACTGTACAACTCAGAGAAGACAAGTAGTGATTCTATATTATCTCACTACGCTGATGGACAGTGTAATGTGGTTGGTGGGGTGGACCTGATGAAGGGGTAGTTTAATAACCATAATATTGCACATGTAATTGTAGATTAATGATAATAAAAGAAATTATATTAAAAAAAAAAGAAAATGTATAGTCCTTCTGAGGTGAACACCATAAAACATCTCCCACCTTGTCCCATTCCCAGTAGGTTGATCACTTTTGTTTGCTATGCTTCTTTTGTATTTCGCACACTTCCCCACTTTCCACTGAATATCACTTATGCCTTTTCCTTGGGACTCCTAACTAGAGAGATTGTAAGGGTATGCCAGACATCAAGTTCAGTGACTTATAACTGGTGATCAGAAGCCCTTAGCTCTCTTCCAACACATGTTGATCACTTGTTCTATAATTTGTTTTAGAAAACAAAATTACCATTTCCATGCAGTCCACCCCAGCACTACTGTTCTCCCTTCCTACTGCCTTTCACATCTGCCTCTTCCTTCACATTTCTACTACCACCACCTCTTTTCTCTTAGTTCATCTGTATGGAAAACAGGGATGGTGACAATTCCTATGCAGCTAGGCTCTATTCATTTGCAGTCTGTTCTAGTCAATGTGGTCCTCCCAGGACACACTACCACAGTAATCTTCCTAATGCAATAATGTGAGGTGGTCAACATGTTCTGTGGCTCTGTGTTACCTCCAGCATAAAGCCTAATCTCCTTTAATTTGTAGCAGACAAAAATTCAAATGTTTAATTGACATAAAAGAGGAAGTGAATAACTACTTAAAAAAGCAGATGAGAGGGTGTAGAAAAAAACTTCTGAAGCATAATAGGCAAAACTTAGCAAATCATAGATCTGCAAAGCATTTGATCAAGATTGTTGCAGACTGAATTGTGTCCCCCTCTGCCAAATTCATATATTGATGTCCTAACCTCCAGTCCCTCAGACTACCTTTCAAGATAGGATCTTTAAAGCAGTAATTAATTTAAAAGAAGATCATTAATGTGGGCCGTAATCCAGTATAACTGCTTTCCTCGAAAATGAGGCAACACGGATACACCCAGTGGGAAGACCAAATGAAGCCACAGGGAAAAGATGGCTATCTATAAGCTAGGAAGGGAGCCATCAGCGGAAACCACCCCTGGCAACACCTTGTTGTTGGACTTCTGGACTACAGAATTGTGAGTAATACTTATTTTGTTTTTTAGGAGTTTGCCTTTTTTGTTTATTTTAAATTTATTCTTAATTGAAGTATAGTCTGACATACACTATTTTATTAGTTTCAGGTGTGCAACATGTGATTCCACATTTCTATACATTATGAAATGCTCCACAATAAGTGTAGTTGCCATCTGTTACCATACAAAGTTATTAAAATATTATTGACCGTATTTCCTGTGCTGTACTTTACATCCCATGACTTATTTTATAACTGAAAGTTTGTATCTCTTAATCCCCTTCATCTATAAAACATATTTCTTTTATTTTAGTTACCCAGTCTGGTTCCTTGTTATGGCAACCCTAGCAAACTAATATTAATATTTTCCTTAAAGTTATTTGTCATATAGAAATACTCACCAAAACAGTAGAAAACAAATGTGTTAATGATTGCCAATTGAGTACCAGTGTACTATTTTAAAAATAGGAAATATTCCAAATATGCTTTATTTGAAGATTAAAGAGATTCAATAAGTTACTGCCATAAATATAAGAAGGACTATATGGAAATAGGTTCTTGTTAATGGGAAAAACAAGCTTCAGAAAAATAGGTAAAATCTCAATTCCATACATAAACCAATAATACAATAATAAACCAAACACTAAAATCCTTTCTATTTTATTTGCATGTTCTCTTGGATATCAGTTTTTAACAGATTATAATTCATTTCAAAATAGAAATTTACTTTTTAAAAATAATTTTTTCAGTTGAATTGGTTTTATTTTTTAGCTCCTAGAAAGTTTCTTTTCATTAGATCTTGCTGGTTATATATTTTTATTCAACATAATCTTTTAAATGTCCTTATATTCATTTTTCATCACTTTATAATCTTTCCCAAGTATTTTACTCCTCTACTGTTAGGCTCTTTATTTTTACCAAGATTAACTTACTTCCCTCTTAATCCTGAAATTGTTCTGCTTCTTCTACTGGTCCGGTGTTAATAAGAAAGTTAAAGATAACATGAGGAAAACTAGAAGCACATGTCTGTTTTATTGCATTATCAACACTGGGGTAATTTTTGAGTTATTAGTGCAGCCAAAAAGCATTTAATAACCTGTTTAACTCCTTGAGTCTAAGCTGCAGACTGTAAGTTAGACAAAGACCCCCTCTTTCTTTTTTGCAGTAAAAGAAAATAAGTTAAAAATTTCTTAGACCTTTTTATCAGAAACAAAATATTCTCTATTTTCAAATATGAATATCAGCTACATAGGGCACTTTCGTTTTTGTATTTATATTCTATTTATAGTCCATATATGACCAATAACTTTAATACAGCTATTCTATGCTTATACAAATATACATTCAAACTGGTTAAAAATGAACAGTGAAGTTTTCTTTTCTACTATATAAGTTTTTTAGGCCCTATCTCTCTTTACACTCTAGCTCTAGATAGAGTTAAATGGTTAAATGAAGAAGTAAACTTTGCAGATATTTTTTTAAATGTCCAGAAATTTCATTAAGCAAATATTACATGCTCAAGACTTTTAATATAGTTGATGCAGAAATATTTTTAAAGCAATTTTTTTAATTTTAAGAGAAATTATTTTCTATCTCTAGAGGGAGATATATTTAATTGATACAAAACAATGGGTAAATAACATAAAAGGAAAATTGTCATTCAGGCTGTAAGTGTTGAAGGACCTTCCTATTTAAACTGTGGCCCTTGGACCAGCAACAAAAGCATAAATCATCACTTAGTAAGTTTTAGAAATGCAGAATCTCAGGCCCTACTCCTGACCTAGAGAAATAGAATCTGTATTTTCATAAGATACTCAGGTGATTTGTATGCACTTTAATATTTAAGAAGCACTCCTGAGAGACATCAGTAATGTAGATATTCACAAGGGGCCAAAGACATTTAGGTAAGACCTATATAGAAAACACTCAGTGAAGCCATGTAACTATGTAATTACAAAGAATAATAGACAAGCTCTTGAACTCTAAGAACTTTAAACATAAACTGAAATTGTACAAAATCAATGTTTTTTATTTGATTTACATCAAATTAAAGTTTATTTACATTCATTGGAAGTAAAAGAGAAAAAAATTATCCTTGTCCCATGCTTTTAACACTTAAATCATCTGTTCTACTACCCTGAATACTCTTTATCTATGTGAACAGCAATTAGATATCATTTAGGATTGCATCAACTGAATGATGTAATTAGTTGATACGAAATTAATGAAGAAGCAACAGAGACAAAGTACAAGAAGAGTGATAACCTTAAGGATGATATAGGTAAGTCTATGAACTCCAAGTCTACTGAAATTATTAATCCCCCATTAATCTTTCGTGAATATATACTAGATGCAGGTAGTATTATATTTCTATTTGTTCATCCTTTTGAGGCACTTGAATCACAACAATTTTAAAAAGGCATAAAATATAATTGAAATCATAGCTATTAAGTATGGTTTTAGGGCTGATTTTATTCCTATATTTGTATTACCTTCTAACAGATTGAATAATTTTCACAACTAATTCCATCATTCAGTTGATGCAATTTTAAATGATATCTAATTGCTGTTCATATAGATTTAAAAGTTTCAGATAAGGGAGTATTCAGGATAGTAGAATAGACGGTTTAAGTGTTAAAAGCATGGGACAAGGATAATTTTTTTCTCTTTTACTTCCAAAGAATGTAAATGACCTTAACACTGATGGCCATTTAAGAAACCTCTGTTCACCACTTTTAAGACAGCACAAGTTGTTAACAATTTAACCAATTATTGGTTAAATAGAATGTGAAGAAAAATGAACATGTAAGACAAAATCAAGAGTGATCCAAAATCCCTGTGTATTGGTCATTGAAATGTGGTAAATGATTTTCAAATCTGACTTGCTTTTCCAATTTGCTTCTGTAGAGTAGCATTAAAATGAAATTTTTATTTCTAATCAGTATAATAGTTGGGTACTTACTGAAAATTCATAAGGAATGCCTGACTACATAGAATGGACAAGTTGATTTGAGACAGAAATTTTTTATCATTATACTAACTGTAATAATTTTATTATTATAATAAGTTTATGTACATTCATAGATTTAAAATTTTCTCTAATATAAGCTTTTGACTGATGGAAATCCCATCTGCAAGTATATTAATCTTAGGATGCTACAAATACAGCATATGCTTTTTTTTTTGTATCATTAATGTACAATTACATGAGTAACATCATGGTTACTACACTCCCCCATTATCAAGTCCCCCCCACATACCCCATTACAGTCACTGTCCATCAGCATAGTAAGATGCTATAGAATCACTACTTGTCTTCTCTGTGTTGTACAGCCCTTCCCGTGCTCCCCACCCACATTATGTGTGCTAATCGTAATGCCACGTTTTCCCTCTTATCCTTCCTTTCCCACCCATCCTCCCCAGTCCCTTTCCCTTTGGTAACTTTTAGTCCATTCTTGGGTTCTGTGAGTCTGCTGCCATTTTGTTCCTTCAGTTTTTCCTTTGCTCTTATACTCCACAGATGAGTGAAATCATTTGATACTTGTCCTTCTCCACCTGGCTTACTTCACTGACCATAATATCCTCTAGCTCCATCCATGTTGTTGCAAATGGTAGTATTTGTTTTCTTCTTATGGCTGAATAATATTCCAGTGTGTATATGTACCACCTCTTCTTTATCCATTCATCTATTGATGGACACTTAGATTGTTTCTATTTCTTGGCTATTGTAAATAGTGCTGCGATAAACATAGGGGTGCATATATCTTTTTCAAACTGCACTGCTGCATTCTTAGGGTAAATTCCTAGGAGTGGAATACCTGGGTCAAATGGTATTTCTATTTTGAGTTTTTTGAGGAACCTCCATACTGCTTTCCACAACGGTTGAACTAGTTTACATTCCCACCAGCAGTGTAGGAGGGTTCCCCTTTCTCCACATCCTCGCCAACATTTGTTGTTGTTTGTCTTTTGGATGTTGGCCATCCTCACTGGTGTGAGGTGATATCTCATTGTGGTTTTAATTTGCATTTCTCTGATGATTAGCAATGTGGAGCATCTTCTCATGTGCCTTTTGGCCATCTGAATTTCTTCTTTGGAGAAGTGTCTGTTCAGCTGCTTTGCCCATTTTTTAATTGGCTTATTTGTTTTTGTTTGTTGAGGTGTGTAAGCTCTTTATATAATTTGGATGTCAACCCCTTATTGGATATGTCATTTATGAATATATTCTCCCATACAGTAGTATGTCTTTTTTCCTGCATATGCTTTTATACTTAGGAATAAAGTGATTCATAATAAAGACATTTTAAGCAAAGTTTCTCAAACATTCCATAGTTAATATTTCATGTTTTCTTATTTGTTATATCAGCTTTTACTCATAATACAGTTTTTAATGTTTACTATCATAATAAATGAAGATTATTTTGATTTATTATAGCTTCTCTCTATACAATGACTTTATAATAGATAATGCTGGGATTTGAGGCATTTTAAAAAGAGATACATATGTTTCAGTTTTCTGCTCTCAATCTTTGCTATTATACAACTAATATTACTTCTTAATTAGTTGTTTAACATCTAAATAGAATTGCCACTTAACCTCTGTCATTCAACTACCTGCTACAATATTATCTTGCAAGACCAAATATTAACTTTCTAAACATTCATCAAGCAATCTGGCTACCTTTAGTTGATAGTAAATTATATTATATTGTCATGATAGCAGAAATAATATGGTAATGATTAGCCATGAACCGTCTAATTAGAAACTAAGTCATAAAGTAAACTCAGTTTAATATGAGTCCTTTTTTTTTTAAAGCAATGTTTGAAGTGGAAAACAAACTGAGCATGGCTGTGCAAATTATCTTGCCTTGCCCCTTTAATATTTGCAAATTTAAAATTCAATGGCTTTTCATTTTGAAAAACTAGCTTGGGCTCTCCTATATAACCCAAAGCTGGTGATTCTACAGAAGTAAGAGGAAGTCTTTGGTATTCCAGAATCCAACAACAATTAAAAAAAAAAAAAGGAGGTGGGGGAATCCCTGTAGGAAGCAGTATGCGTGTGGATAAGTGGGAGCTTAGAAAAGGAGATGTTACTAATGGAAAGGGAGATTCGGAAACTTTCCTTTCTTCTCCAGTGTTCTGTTCCACTTCGCCCCCTTCATTGCCTAACTGCAGGTTAAGAAAGCAGTTATTTCAGATGAGATTGGAAGGGAAACAGACAGCATCACTATAACAAGTGCTGGTGAACTGGCTCACACGTAAGGAATTTGCTCTTATGTATCCTCCATGGTTTGAAACAAAATGCAATCTGTATCATTCACCTCAAGCTCTCCTGTCACCCATTTCCTAAACACGAGGAAGAGAGGCTAGGTCTTAAGGTTCAGCACCTTCCCAGAGGTAACACGTTTGGTCATGAAATCTGAAAATCACAAGGAAATATGAGGTGAAGATGGACAATAATGTGTCACCATAGAAATTTCAAGCTTTATGGAAGACAAGAAATTTAGTAACATATAACAGAGTCTGCTAGAAAACAGAGCTTCAGACAAAACTTGTCCTGACACTCCTGTACTGTGTGGGCCCAGTTCAGTTTGAATGATGGGGGGGAGTGAGGTAGGGAAGTACAGTGGGAGGCATCACTAGCCATGATGGTTTATCTAGTATCTTCCATAAGCTCCCTCCCTATTATAGGACAAAAAGTCGCATTTCAATCTCACTATGCTGATGGACAGTGACTGTAATGGGGTTGGTAGGGGGACCTGATGAAGGGGGTAGTTTAATAACCATAATATTGCACGTGTATTTGTAGATTAATGATACCAAAATAAATTATAAAAAAAATGGCACTTTGTGTCTCTGATGTCAGTGTTAGTTCAGACCTCTTATCAAACAGTCCTCAAATGTTTTCAGATTTTGTCATATGGTTGCAGATATTGGTGGAAGTATTAGAGCATGTGTTTTCAGTGAGTGTAATAGCATCCTCAGAGGGCGCAAATTGGTTCTTGGTGATGGGGGAAAGGGATAGAAAAAATTCTGACACTTATTTAAGATATGGATATATAAAGAACAGATATACATATAGTTAAACCCAGCTGCATAATTTGCAACTGAAAATGCAGGGCACCTCATTCAAAAAGGGAAATAGTGCCGCTAAAGATACTAAAATATATGCCTTTTTCCTTTCATGTGCAATCTAGCTTTCCACTTGTCACATTGTTTGCTATTTAATGTCATTCAAAGTAAAGAAAAATTAAGAACTTAAATTTGTGGATGAATTTTTCCATGTATCTTTATATTGTGCAATCTTAGTATTAAATACAAATATTTATAAGGCCATTTAAGTCCTATGTAGAATCGCTAAAATTACAAAATTTATATTTCACAGCTCATATATGCATATGGACTTTTTTTGTCACAAAACTAAAAACATTGCACAAAGCTGTCTTCCAAATTAGCTAATTAGCTGTGTCATTCTGAATTCTCACCAGCAATGAGTAAGTGTTCCTGTTGTTCAGCATCCACTCCAGCATTTGGTGGTTTCAGTGCTCCAGATTTTGCCATTCTAATAGGTGTGATCTCACAGACCTTACCTTCTAACTGCACCTCATTTGAATTAAACACTTGTGAAAGCTTAAATAACACATTGTGTTGTTACTGAATGCCAGGTTTACTATCCCATTTACTAGGGCATTGGGGTCCCTATTCCTTTTACATGCACAGGTAATCAAGCCACCAAAATGTCGGCCTGAGAATCTGTTTTCTAATTGTCTTAGTCCAGGCTTCCAAGAAAACCAAGCCTGAAGCAAGATTTACATTCTAATGTCTTATCAGGAAGTATAACCCCAATTTAGCAGGAAGGAAAATAGACATACCGCAGCTAAGGATGGGAGGTAAATACAAGGTGCATTTGTAAATACAGAAGTACAAGTACATTTCTTCAGTGGCCACTGTCTCACACAAGCTATGAAAGAACTAAGTGAGGTGATTGTACTCGCTGGGCCCCTATATGAAGTTTCATATGGGCTGTAACTTGGAATATAGGCAGGGAGTTGTGATTTATGTACTGGTTCTTTTCTATCTCCTATTGATCAAGCATTTAACTGTGGGAAGTTAACTCCTTATACACTTTGAGGTTCCATCACCTGCCTTTTCACCAACTGCTTAGGAATCTATATGTCCCATGCCTTTGGTTGTGGCATTTCACTTGAGTGAAAAAAAGTGGCTTAAAAAGTCAGAAATTATTAGACAGCTAAGCAACAAAGCTGTATGGACTTGCTACCATGGAGGCAGCTGAGGTGGAGAAATTAGTCAAGGGTCGCAGAGACACTAAGCTTAGTTAGATATTAAAAAAACACAATATTTTCAGTAAACTTAGATTTAATAATTATGCATGTTATAATTTTATATATATAGCCATGAGATTATAAAAATGGAATGTGTAATTTCCATGCAAATAAAGGCTTTAAAGTGTAATCACTAAAATAATTGCTCTAAATAAAGCAAGAAATGCATAAAGGAAACAAGGAACTCATGAGGACAACCAGAAATCACAGGATGTACAGTAAAGCTACAAACTAAGTATTTTGATAATTCCATTCTACATAAATGTTTTAAATGATCTGATCAAAACATACAGATCATCAGAATGGATTTTAAATACCTAAATTTTTATAATAAATTCATCTAAAATATGCAAAAGTAAAATAAATGATATCACATGTATATTCATATTAATAATTGCAAAATGACCTTCAGACAAAAAGCATATTTGTTGAGATATAAAAGGTCATTCTAAAATAATAAAAAGTTTATTTCATCAGGAATACAAACTATTTTGAATTATCATGTCTCTATTATTTCAATATGAATAATATTAAAAGTTACTATGAGAAACATAAAAAATAATACTCGGAAATATTAGCACACTTCTCAGTAAGTGATAGAAAAGTTAGACAAAAATCTTCAGGATAGAATATTTTTAACAAACTTGGGATTTACATAGAATGCTGAATCTATAAATTCCAGACCGGACATGTTCATTTCACACTCACACGAAGAATTTACAAGGATTAATATGTACCGCTGGGCCATAAAATTGTGCCAACACATTTCAGATTTTGAATTCATACAGGACATATTTTCTGACCGCATAGAAAAAAACAATAAATCAATAAAACAGTCAATTAGGATGTGGTCCAAGATGGTATTGTAGACAGAGCCTGAGACTAACTCCTCCCACTTACACACCAAATCGATACCTATACACAGAGTCATTCACCCTGAGGAAGAATGGAGGCCTGAGTGAACACCTTCTGCACAACGAGGCATAAAAAGCTGCATAAAAAATAGTAGGAGCAACAGAGACATGGTAATGGAGAGAACCTTATACCCAGCACAGCCCTGCTCTAGGGAGGGTTGTCACTGAGCTACCTGAGTGCAGACTCACCTTCCCTGGAGAACAGAAAAAAAGGTGGGAGTTGGAGAGTTTAAACAAGACTATAATAGTAACTGAAGGAAGTTGATTTCAGAACTCCTATTTGGCAGAGAAGGAGAACTGCTAGAACTCTGGAGGTCAGTTCTGGAGGAGTCTGGACTGGAGGTAGCATTGTTTGTATTGCCCCCAGGGAGTACCGGCAGGGTGAGTACCATGTTTACATTCTAGCTGCACGTTGCTAGTGCAGATGGGAACAGGGTGAGCTACATCATTTCCATTATCCCCGGATGTTGCTAGTGTGGACAGGAATAGGGTCAGGGTCAACACACCAGCTCCAGACAGAGCAAACTTAGCCCCCCGGCCTCTGCCACATCCACACATGTCTGTCAGAGATAAAGCAGCCCCACCAAAGTGGTACTAGCACAACACTCGCAGGGGTTCACCCTGCCCTTGCCCATTCTGTCTCTGGCTGCCCTGCGGGCATGGCTGCAGACAGGAGCCAACCCGGAAGACATCCAGACAGGCCTATCTACCCCCAGTTACCCAGTTAACATGAGCCTGACTCGTACCCATGCAGAAGACCCCCAGACTATGCTCATCTGCCCCCACTCACCCACTAGAAGGCCACAGTCCATTGCTACCCAGAAGCTGCCTGGTCTGTGCCCCCTTGACACCAGCCACTCCTTCAGCATGGCCCTATCTGGCAATCACACAGAATACCCTGGCCCATGCCCCGGGAGCCCTGGTATCAGGACACCTCAGTCCAAACCCACCCAGCCTCTAGCCAGCCAGCCAACTGCCAGGCACATGCAATCTCCCAAGGGGATGTTTTTACACAAGGCTTTCAAGCCTGGGAGAGTAGCCCTTTTGACTAACCTATACAAACACATATAGTAAATCAAACAAAATGAGAACACAGGAATATGTCTGAAACAAAAAACATGAAAAACCTTCAGAAAAAGGACTAAATGAACCAGAGTTAAGCAATCAGCTGACCGAGCGAGCTTTCAGTGATAGTTACAAAGATGCTCACCAGACTTGAAAGAAGAGTGGTTGAACTCAGCAAGAACCTCTACAAAGAGATATAGAAAATATAAAAAGGAAACAATCAGAGACGAAGAATACGATAAGTGGAATATATCAACAGCAGGTTAGAGGATGCAGAATGGATCGATGACTCAGAAGGCAGCAATGGAAAGCACTCAAGCTGAACCGCAAAAAGAAAAAAAAATGCAAAGGAATGAGGACAGTTTACAGGAGCTCTGGCACAATATCAAATGCCCTAACTTTTGCATGATAGGACTCCCAGAAGCAGAGAGAAAGTGATGGAAAGCTTATTTAAAGAAATAATAGTTGAAAACTCCTCTAACCTAAGGAAGGAAACAGACATCTAGGTCCAGGAACACAGGCTGCCCCAAACAAGATTAACTCGAAGGGGTCCACATTAAGACACATAATAAATAAAATGTTCAAAGATCAAGGACAAAGTATCTTAAAAGCAGTGAGAAAGCAATTAGTTACTACAAACCAAAAACCTATCATAGATACACAAAAAATAGGCATCTGACCATAACACAAAAAAGTCATCACCCACAAGGGAAGAGAACAATAGAAGAAGAAAGGACCTGTGAACATGACAAAAATATCCAGAAAACTTTTAACAGAAGGGCAATAAGTACATCCCCATCAATAATTACTTTAAATGTAAATGGACTAAATGCTCCAATCGGAAGATATAGGGTGACTGAACGGATTAAAAAAAAAAAGACCCATTTATATGCTGCCTAGAAGAGACTCACTTCAGACCTAAAGAGACACACAGAATGAAACTGAAGGGATGGGAAAAGATATTCTATGCAAATAGAATTGAAAAAACAAAAACAAAAACTGAAGTAGCAGTACTTATATCAGACAAAAGAGACTTTAAAACAAAGACTGTATAAAGAGACAAAGGACATTTTGTAATGATTAAGGACTCAATCAACAAGAAGAGATAACATTTGTAAATATATGTGCACCCAACAGAGGAGCAACCAAATACATAGAGCAAATATTAACAGACATTAAGGAAAACTTGATAGTAAAATAATAGTAGGGGACTTTAACACCCACTTAGATCATTGGATAGATCATCCAGACAGTAAGTCAATAGGCAAACATTGGCTTTGAATGGCACATGGGGCCAAATGGACCTGATAATTATACACAGAACATATATCTGAAAACATCAGAATGCTCTTTATTTTCAAAAGGACATGGAACATTCAACAGAGTAGATCCATGTGAGACCAGAAAACAAGTCTTAACAAAGTTAGAAGACTGAAATAATACCAAGCATCTTTTCTGACCACAACAGTATCAAACTAGAAATCAACTACAGGGAAAAAATGGGAAAAAGCACAAACACATGGAGGCTAAACAGCATGCTGCTAAGTTATCAGTGGGTCAGTGAAAAACTTAAAGAGGAAAATTTTTAAATGCATGGATAATAATGAAAATAAAAACAATGCAAAATCTATGCAATGCAGCAAAAGCAGTTCTAAGAGAAGTTTATAGCATTACATGCCTATCACAAGAATAAACTCAAAATGTGAGCCATGTCTAGATCATGGTAGGCAGGCCCCTAACCTCTTCCTGTAAATGGAAATAAAATTTTCTTTCACCCCATCTCTACTCTGCCATCAGAGGTTGTACTAGCCACATGTTGCCTTTAGACTTTTTCAGATGTGAGCCAGGTATATTCCCTATGGCTCCCCAACTTTGTGACACTGATCAAACTTTTCAGATGGTTCTCTGAAGTCCCCTTCCCTTGGTTCAAGACAGAGGAAATGCCTCAGCTCTTTAATAACTCCTGCTATATAAATCCCTTCTAACTCTCCTGACCCATCTCCATGACTCTGGAAGCACCCAAAGTGATGAGATAAGCTACATGCTACAAAAGTTTTTACAATTTGTTATTATGCCATAAGTAGATAATTTATCACCTAAATTCTAAGCATTTGGGAAATCTGAAATTGTGAGACAACAGAAAATTAAGTTAACTTCCAGTTTAAAATATTGATATGTACACATACAATGTTTACATGCTATTACATAAACATATTTTATTGCTAATGCATATATACACTCATACATGTACAACACAGTTAATAAACCACCATATTTGTGTGTTTATGTGTAATATATTAATATATATCTCAAGCTATTGAACTGGTTTATTAAACATTAGATTGCTATTATCATTACAGAGATGGAAACTAGTTATCTCACTATTCTGTTTGACCCCTGAACTGGGGAGAAAAGTCTAAAATTTGAAAATATGCAGATGTAAAAATGATCATTTATCAAGTATGTTAATTTTAGAGTATCAGTATTGATAGACATTGATAATATTGATAAACTGAAAATACAGTTTAAGAAAGTTGGGTTTAGTCATAAAATTGGGATGGTTAATTTGTTTACAATATATTTTTACGGGAAAAAAACACACTATTCAACCACTGGGTATACTTTGATTTAGGTGTATATACTTTGACCTATATAAAATTAATTATAATACAAACTAGGAGCCCCAAGACCTAAAATTATAAGTGGCATAATGTGCATAGACAGAATAAAGAACTCCCAGGTTTTTCTAAATTCTTAAACTGGTTTTCTCTGAACTTTCATCAAGATCTGAAGAAAGATCAGGTTAGTAAACAAAGAAACAAAAAATAAACTACAATAACACAAGAATGTAATAAGGATTCTTCAGCAAAAGAAAAATGCATAATGAATAATATGTGAAATATGCTCAGCATCATCAGAAATTGGAAAAAGAAAGTTAAGCACGATGAAATGCACTTTTTCATCTACAAATTAGCAATCAGAGTAAAGGTGGACTGAGATGGGCATTTTGATAACTGCTTAAGGAGTGCAAATTTCTATAAACCCTCAATAGCAATTTGACACCCAAGGACTTGAGATTGCTTCATTATCTTTGCCCCTGTCATTTTACATCTAACATGAGAAAATAACTCTAAATGAAACCTGATGAAAGTATGTATCTGTTGTGAAGTTATTTATAATAGTGAAAACAATCAAAATGTCCAACAAGAGAATGCTTGTTATACTCACACTACGAATGTTAAGCAACCACTGAAAACTATGTTTATGCAGAGGTAGTTATAATATGAAAAAGTACTTATGATGAAATTAATAATAACTGGCAGAAATTTTATAGAAATATGATACCAACTATGAACAGATATGCTCCCTAACTCTTGGCAGAAACAAGTAACAGAACCTCTTGGCAGGAAGGTGTCCTAAACTCAGAGTCCTCATTTGCTCCCCACAAATGAATCCAATAAAATATGAACTAAAAAGAATTTCAAAATGCAGGAGCTAACCAGTCACTACGGGTAAGAGTATTTCAGATTTAACAACCTCCATATATAAAGGGTAATCATTACCTTTATGATCTTTGAAGAAACGCAGAGGAAAGTATCACCAACAAATAAGAAACCATTAAAAGTGATAAGAAAATGTTGATAAGAATCAAATAGAACCTCTCAAGTAAAAATATATATGGTACATATGACATAATATGTAATAAAAAGTAAAATGGAATGCATATTTAAATACTGATGAAGAATTAATAAACTAGATAATAGAGCTGAAGTTGACATGGTATAATCCTTCAAAGTGACCCTTTATGTTCAAGAATCTGTATTCTTCATACTTGAATTTGAAAACAGAGAAATGGATTCTGCAGACATCTGCTTAAATAGAATTGGCTACATTTGAACTCATATGACAATATTCTGAAATACTGCTTTCTTTGGTCCTGATGATATTTGGAGATTTCTCCTTTTTGTGCTATGGGCAGAACTGACATTAGAAGCTGTTTTATTTACATGAGTGACTTGTACTAGCATATGCTCACTGCCTGAAGCTTGTTTGGAGCTGGTATGGATGTCAAAATTGATTCTGCTAAAGAATGCCTTTAGAGGAGTTTGTTATGACCTCCACATAGAATGTGAATGTTCACAATATTGTCTATGAAACTCCTAAAATTGTAGGGTGGAATATAAAAAGCAAGTCTGCAGTGTAAGCATTAAACTCTGATCCAGTTACCCCTTTAATTTTGAAATGCAAATCTCTGAATTACAACATGCTATGTTGGTAACATGTTCAATAGAAGCCTTGGATGAAATATTCAAATGATATAGAACAGTCCTGACACATGGAATTAGCCTCTCAAAAATAATGAAGATTACCTTCTGAGCCTAAACACAGCATTAATTCATACTTCAGTAATGGAAAAAACATAAAGGGGGAAAACTAACATTTACTTAGTATATCCTATATGCCCATAACTGACTAATGTTTTATAAGTGTTGCTTCATTTTTACCTCTACAATGACCTTAAAGGTAATATTATTTTATATATTGGAAAACTAAGACTTAGAACCAAGTAATATGTCACAGAGAGAGCTGAAGTTTCACCCTAATGCAAGATTGCGTGACTTCAAGCCTTATGTCCTTTCTTACAGAATACACTTTTTCACAATTTAATACAGTTCACAAGCCCTTTATAATCCATTTTTTAAAACTACAGAGTGTATTTCATTTTTTCCCTATCTGCTTTTTACATTTTAAGACCAGATTTAATTTGCTTTTATAATTTGTTTTATTTTTACAGTTTTGCAAATTCTACCAAAGTTTTCAGAGACCATTGCAGTCATACAAAATCCTCAAATCTTAGAAAAAGACTAAATGCTTCTCAACTAATTTGAAGATACTAGCATAATACTTACATCAAAACCAGTGACTACAGTAAGATAAAGTCACACATCAAATATATGTGCATATGTAAATAGGTGGAAAATGCTAAACAAACATATAGCACTGTATAAAAAATAAACCCAGATCAAGGTGAACTTATTGAGAAATTTAGGGATAGTTTTACATTAAGAAAACTGAAAATGAAAGATATCATCATATAGATGCACACAATTCATTTAATAAATGTCAACTTTAATTTGGGACAAAAAATTCAAGGCAACCTAGTCAAATAATGAAATTTCCTTAAACTGGAAATATTACCTAGACAAACTACAATCTTCACGTAAAACATTTTCACCCACCATATTAAAGAATTACTATTATCTTCTGGATAAGAAACAAGAAAAATAGATGATCTAAATCATTGTTTGTAGGAAATATAAACTCATGTTATTTTCCCTGAAAAATTATTTGGCAGTATCCATAAAAATTAAAAGGCATATATACCATTTTAGCAGCAAATACATTTCTAGAAGATTTTCCTACACATATGCAGAAAGACATATGCAAACAGATACTCATAGTAGCACCATTGGTAAGCATAAACAATAAAATGCTTATAAATTGGGTAATAGTTAAATACACTGAGCAATATTTAGTAGCAGTTGTAAGTATGGGTAGCTCCAAATACACTAATACAAAAATTATTCAGATACATGATAAGTTAGGAAGAAAAAATAACAAGTACATAAAGCATGACCACAGTTGTATTAAAAATTTTAGAAAACTTGTATGTATTCATATATGCTCCTATTGATTCTTATGCATAGGGAAACATTGGATCATTAGCAGTGTTTACTGCTGAAGGGTAAGTTGGGTTTAGCAAGAATGAAATAGTTTTATAACTCTTTCCAGTATCAAATTTTGTATTGTTTACTTTTATTTATTAGCATTTGTTCTTATATTACTTGGCAGATTAAAAATAAATAAAATTGCAATATAATCTCATAGAGAATATAATAACACATTCATAAAGAGGTGGCTGAGTTTGTATTGCTTTCAGGGTACAAATACATACTTGAAAGCATCTTATTTCCCACGAGTCCAAATGGTTCATCTCCAGATTTTTAATCTACCACCCATTTATTTTAATGTTTTCCCTTCAGTTTGGCACTTCTGTCTGGCACTCATCTCCTCCATTTATGTTCTTCAGCTAAAGAGGGTAAAAGGAAACAGAGAGGAAAGAAAGTGACAGGGAGGTATCAAGACCGGCGCCGAGTCAGAGATGGTACCCTATTGGGAGCCATGATATTATTCCTCGGTCATAGAGACTCGACTTTATTACTCACAATAGCAATTACAATAACAACAGCTAGTGTATTAGTATTTTCTTATGTCATTTCCCTAGATCCAACTTCCTATGGGGAAATGCAAAGAAGACCAAAGTTACTTGCACATAGAGTGGGTTACATTATGGGAAAGGAACCCTGAGATTGCAATATAAATCTATTATAAATAGTCAGTTAGCATGCCTGACACTATTTCTATTTGTCAAGGTTGATTATTATAAAACATGCTTACAAAGTACTCTAGAACAAAAAAGAAAGTCAATGCCTATGCTTGCACAACAGACACGCTGAAATACAAAACATCAAAACATACTAAAGTCATTTAGATGAGTTGCTTCACAAGAGTACTGCTAGGTCTGTCATGTCGCTGAAATGTAGACACGTAGTTCTCAGAAGTAAATATCTTGTACTGCTTGGGTGAACTTTGATAGTATCATAACAGATGTTTAAAAATACACAGAGAACTATGGAAAATCTTAGAGATAGGTGAGAAAAAACTTCACTGAAATTAAGATGACGAAAATCCACTCCTAGTAGAAATAATCAAATATTAAAAAATTATAAGACCATACTCTTAACTAGAAATATAAATGTATTTGGGGAAAGTGAGTTACAGTACCCTGTGTTTGTTAGACTAAATTAAGAAATTAAGCAGGGAGGTGTTACTAGTCATTTTTTTTTAACTCATTCTTTCTTTCTCCTGGAAAGTTAGTTGATAAAAGGGCTATGCTTAAGAAAAGATATATATTTTCAGTGGAGAAACCTGGCAGACACCATCTTATCTAAATGATCAAGGTTAACACCATCAGCACATTACTGCATACTGACATAACGTGCTTCCTAATAGATGCATTGAGGCCACATCACTTCTGTGGTATACTTGCCAAAAATGCATATGCTTAATCCAATCATAAAAAGGCTATAGACAAAGTCACTGAGATTGGGATACATTTCACAAAATAACTGAGCAGAAAAGTGTCCGTGTCATGATAGACAAGGAAAGATTAAGAAACTATCACAGACTGGAGAAAACCAAGGAAATAACAATAACAGAGAATTCTGCCTGCATCGGGTTCTGAAAAAGAAACATGATATCAGTAGGAAAATTAATGAATTCCAACGAAAGCCTGTTTCAGTTCATAACATTGTGCTAATGATTACTTACAGGTTTTGTTGTGTTACGGCTATGTAAGATGTCAATATTAGGAGAAAGGGGTGAAAAGTACAGGTAAGAATAGTATATGTACTAATTTCTGCTGCTTCTGTAAGTCTAAAATCTCAATGGAAAAATTTCAAGGTATATGAAACCAAGAGAATAAATGACAAAAATAAGGCATGATTTATTTATACTGGGACACCGTAGTACATTAAATTAATGGCTACCAATCAATCATACGTCCCAGTATCCACACCTTCACACACTGACTCAGGCCTTTGTCCGGTGATCTGGCTTGACTAATGACAGATCACACACATGAGGCAAGCAAAGGCTTGATAAGTGACCAAGTGTTGGTATTTGCCCTGCTAGGATGCCCCTACAGCCACCCACTCTAGCAGGCTATTCTGTTGGATGAGCCAAATGGAGGAGAATGAGGTACCACAGACAGCAGGTGCAGTTAACGACAGACATGTGAGTGAGACTCTCCAGTGATCCAGTCCCAGTCAAGCTACCAGATGAGAACAGCTGTAAGAAATATCCCAGACAAGATCAGGAGAAGTACTACCCAGCTGATTTCAGCCCAAATTGCAGGATTATAAACAAATAACTTGTGTTTGTCTTAAGCTATAGATACGGATATTATTTATTGAGGCAACTACTCAACTCTGTATATAACTTCATGTGTCATTTATATTGAATGAAATGAATATGGCAAGCAATAGCTTTTTAAAAATCTTTTATTGAAGTATAGTTGATATATAACATGTTAGTTTCAGGTGTACAACATAGTAATTTGACATTTGTATGCATTATGAAATGTTCAGCACAATAAATGTAGTTACCATCTGTCACCATACAAAGTTATTACAATATTATTGGCCGTAGTCCCTATGCTGTACTTTTCATCCTCATGACATTTATTTTTTTATTAAGGTATTATTGATATACACTCTTATGAAGGTTTCACATGAAAAAACAATGTGGTTACTACATTTACCCATATTATCAAATCCCCACTCATACCACAATTCAGTCACTGTCCATCAGTGCAGTAAGATGACACAGATTCACTGTTTGACTTCTCTGTGCTACACTGTTTTCCCTGTGATTTCCCACACCATGTGCATTAAACATAATACCCCACAATCCCCTTCTCCCACCCTCCGCACCCACCCTCCCACACCCCTCCCCTTTGGTAACCACTAGTTCCTTCTTGGAGTCTCTGAGTCTGCTACTATTTTGTTCCTTCAGTTTTGCTTCATTGTTATACTCCACAAATGCGGGAAATCATTTGGCACTTGTCTTTCTCCACCTGGCTTATTTCAATGAGGATAATATCCTCCAGCTCCATCCATGTTGTTGTAAATGGCAGGATTTGTTTCCTTCATATGGCTGAATAGTATTCCATTGTGTATATGTACCACCTCTTCTTTATCCATTCATCTACTGATGGACACTTAGGTTGCTTCCATATTTTGGCTATTGTAAAAAGTGCTGCAATAAACATAGTGGTGCATATGTCTTTTTGAATCTGAGAAGTTGTATTCTTTGGGTAAATTCCAAGGAGTGGGATTCCCGGGTCAAATGGTATTTCTATTTTTAGTTTTTTGAGGAACCTCCATATTGCTTTCCACAATGGTTGAACTAGCTTACATTCCCACCAGCAGTGTAGGAGCATTCCCCTTTCTCTGCATCCTCGCCAGCATTTGTTGTTCTTAGTCTTTTGGATGGTGGCCATCCTTACTGGTGTGAGGTGATATCTCATTGTGGTTTTAATTTGCATTTCCCTGGTGATTAGTGATGTGGAGCATATTTTCATGTGTCTGTTGGCCATCTGAATTTCTTCTTTGGAGAACTGTTTCTTCATATCCTCTGCCCATTTTTTAATCGGGTTATTTGCTTTTTGGGTGTAGAGGCATGTAAGTTCTTTATATATTTTGGATGTCAACCCCTTGTTGGATATGTCATTTACAAATATATTCTCCCATACTGTAGGATGCCTTTTTGTTCTGTTGATGGTGTCCTTT
This sequence comes from Smutsia gigantea, assembly GCA_032199065.1. NCBI lineage: Eukaryota > Metazoa > Chordata > Mammalia > Pholidota > Manidae > Smutsia > Smutsia gigantea. The sequence goes on along the minus strand of JAVSCE010020835.1, from coordinate 108,786 downwards.
GCCATACAGAAACTTTTTAGTTTGATATAGTCCCATGAGTTCATTTTTGCTTTTGTTTCCCTTGCTCGAGGAGATGCATTCAGGAAGAAGTAGCTCATGCTTATATTCAGGAGATTTTTGCCTATGTTGTCTTCTAAGAGTTTTATGGTTTCATGACTTACATTCAGGTCCTTGATCCATTTCAAGTTTACTTTTGTGTATGGGGTTAAACAATAATCCAGTTTCATTCTCTTGCATGTAACTGTCCAGTTTTGCCAACACCAGCTGTTGAAGAGGCTGTCATTTTCCCATTGTATGTCCATGGCTCCTTTATCATATATTAATATGATTGAGTTTATATCAGGGCTCTCTAGTCTATTGCATTGGTCTATGGGTCTGTTCTTGTGTCAGTACCAAATTGTCTTGAGTACTGTGGCTTTGTAGTAAAGCTTGATGTTGGGGAGCATAATCCCCCCAGCTTTATTCTTCCTTCTCAGGATTCCTTTGGCTATTTGAGGTCTTTTTTGGTTCCATATGAATTTTAGAATGATTTTCTCTAGTTCATTGAAAAATGCTGTTGGTATTTTGATAGGAATTGCATTGAATCTGTAGATTGCTTTAGGCAGGATGGCCATTTTGACAATATTAATTCTTCCTATCCATGAGCATGGGATGTGTTTCTATTTATTGGTATCTTCTTTAATTTCTCTCATGAGTGTTTTGTAGTTGTCAGAGTATAGGTCTTTCACTTCCTTGGTTAGGTTTATTCCTAGGTATTTTATTATTTTTGAAGCAACTTTGAATAGAATTGTTTTCTTGATTTCTTTCTCTGCTAGGTCATTGTTAGTGCATAGGAATGCCATAGATTTCTGCACATTAATTTTGTATACCACAACTTTGCTGAATTCAGATATTAGATCTAGTAGTTTTGGAGTGGATTCTTTAGGGTTTTTTATGTACAATATCATGTCACCTGCAGACAGGGACAGCTTAACTTCTTCCCTGACAATCTGGATGCCTTTTATTTCTTTGTGTTGTCTGATTGCCGTGGCTAGGACCTCCAGTACTATGTTGAGTAGAAGTGGGGAAAGTGGGCATCCCTGTCTTGGCAAGCAATACTCTTTAAAATAAATGGATATGCATTGATTGTGGTCTAACATAACTACGATCAGGATAATGGTCATGGTCTCTTAGATATCCACTATACATGGGGATTCCCTGTACTGTACTTCAGAACAATGAAGGTGGACGGTGTCACTGAGCAATGGACTGCTTCTTGTAGATGTCTGTAATCAATAGTTGGAGGAAGAAAGAGCTCATCCCTGTGAATCGGAAATAGCATCTGTTTGGGTCTTGTCTATAGCTGCTCTCCTTTGTTCAGTGCAAATCTCTTGCTATAAAAGGCATGGTAATGTAATGGAATATTGAGTTATTACTTAGAGTTATGACCTTTTAACTGTAACAACAGGCTCAGTCAAATTCACATGCTTTGGTCAATAATTGTCTCTGGATATACTTAGATTTGTCTGAGATAAAGCCCTGACCTGCAAGTATTTCCAGTGGTTCAGTCTCTCCTGAAAGTAACTGTGCAAGGTTTTCTGAGCGGCTCTGGTTCAGGGGAATACATGAGGTGGCTTTCTTTCAAAAAACATAAACAGCATCTGAGTACAGCTTTCAGGTATCTGGACTGTTGCTCTTTGCACCCTGTTCACCTCTGTGTCAGTATCAGTTATCATCAGGTCTTCTCTGAAGGAAACACTGGAATTCCCCTGAAGCCTGAAGCTTGGGAGACCTCAGGTTCTTCTGTCATCAGTCACCCTGTCTTCTAAGGACACAGAGAACTATGACCTGGATGCTTCCCTCAGGCCTTCCAAAGATAGATTTCTCCATTATGAACTCTCCTCTTTTTCTTTTCATTTTAAATGTGTTTTTTGTTTTCAGAAATGCTACCGTGCTGACATAGAAATAATGGAAGGGAAAATAAATTGTAAAGCACTCCTTTTTTATTTTCTAGATGGTCTTTCGAATACTGCCATCTTTTAATAAAGAAATCTTGTCTGCTAAGTGAAATATTAGCCCATATTATCTGATGAGAAGTGAAATAGGAACTTAACATTATTTGCAGATGATGCAGTATTATACATTAAAAATCCCAAAGTACCTATTGATACACTATTACAATTGTGATAATTTAGCAAAGTTGTGGAATACAATGCCAATGTACAAAAATATAATCACTGTATTGACTATAAACTAGCAACAAAAAAGTCTGAAAATGAGATAGTAAATGATAGCAATTATAATAGTTTCAAAAATTATCAAATGAAAAACCACAAAAAAATACTATTATACACTCATTAGAATTTAAAACAAAAACATCAAATGTTGGTGAAGCTGTGTAACAACTAGAATTCTCACACATGGCTGGTTAGAGAGCAAAGTGTTAGAACTACTCTGGAAATATTTTTGGTAACATCCTGGAAACTAGTCATATTTTCTATTCCCATGTAATAAACCCACTCTTAAATATTTATGTCCACACAGACTTGGACTAGAATGTTCATAGCAGCTTAATTCAAAATAGCACAAAGCCAGGAATGACTCAAAATGTCCATAAGGAGAAGAAAGTATAAACGAACAGTGGTATATTAATACAATGGAGTATTGCTAAGCAATTAAAAGGAGCTGATAGTACCCATGATAATGTGAATAAATATGACCAACATAATATTAAATATACCAAGCACAAAAGAGTGCCTGACATATGATTTAATTTGTATATATATTACTTTCTGGCTTAAACAAATCAAAAGTATTTGCCTCAGGGGGATGATTAAGTAGGAAGAGGCAGGAAGTAAATTCTTGGGGTGATGGAAATATTCTGTATCTTGTTAAGATTGTGGTTTGTACTAGTAAATGTAAAATTTACCTTAAAAAAGGAATGGTTAAAAAAAAGTCCATTGAACTCTAGTTAGTAAAGGTTTGTCTTGTACACTGGTATGGACTAGAAATTTTGAAAACATTTCATCTACATTTTCATTTGTCTAAATGAGGAAATCTGTTAAGGATAATGGTAGACAGAATTTTACAATTGGAGAAGGGAGTTACACATGTGGGAAAAGTGAAGACTAATGTATTTCCTATGGCTTCTAAATATTATTTTCACTACAGGAAATCAAAGTTCCTTGGAGAAAAGCCTGCTGCTAAGGTGGCACAAAGACAACACCAAATGAACCTAGAAACCTATGATTTTAAGAAGTCAACTATCTGATAAAAAATGAGCATGACCTCTACAAAGAAAACTACAAAATACCTCTGAGAGAAAAACAAGAAGACCTAAGTAAATAGAAAGATATAACATGTTCAAAAGGTTGGACAAGTCAACATTAAAAATATTTCAATTGTTAACAAATTTATTATAGATTCAATAAGCTCACAATAAAAACAGTTTATATGTCTGTGACTGTTTGTGAATTGCCAAATAAGCCCTGGGGATGAAATGTACAGCATGGTGACTATAGTTAGCAATGCTATTGCTAAGAGAGTAGATCTTAAAAGTTCTCATCACAAGAAAAATTTTGTAGCTGTGTATGGTATGGCAATGGATGTTAACTAGACTTATTATGGTGATCATTTATCAATATATACAAATCCAAGCATTACATTGTACATCTGAAACTAATACAATGTGATATGTCAATTACATCTCAATAAAAATTAAAAATAAATAAAAGGTCCACACCTTCTCACCCCCATAAAATATTCTTACTTGGAATTGTGCTATTGTATGGGAAATAACTTCAAGCAGACATTTCTCAGCAATTTGAAACTCTTAATTATGAGAAGACATATGAAAAGTGCTCCTTGCGTCACAGCCCTCTGCAAATTGGTTCCTTGTTGAATAAACATTGCTTCTGAACATAGACTGGTCATCATTTAAACTGTGAACATTCCCACTTCTTTTTCTATGACATAGAAGGGTAGGAAACTTCTAGCTTGAACACCCATTTTAGATCCCATATCTTCCAAACAGTTTTCCTTTATTTCACTTGCAAAAAAAAATACTGACCTCTGAAATCTCATCCATGGTCTTCTGACCAGCAAATTTCACGTTTAATTTCATGCTTTTCTTGTCACACATTGCGCTGTTTTCTTGAATTGCAATTTGCGTTTTTATTGTTCAATGTTTTACTTGTCTAAATATTATACCCTTAAATAGAGACTGCCAGCATCTTAAGAGAAAGCCATCTGAAAATTATTCACGTTTCTCCTCATACATCATAGGGAGGGGAGGAGTTCTGTAACAGGATACCTTGAAAAGATGTCAGTTGAATCCTTGAATATACAAAATCTGAATTACTAATTCAAGGGAAGGAAAGTAAATTTCCTCAGCCAACTCGATCTTAACCTAAAATTAACATAATTAACAGCATTGTAAAGGAAAATGTTGCATCATATGACCTGGATTTGCATCCCCTAGATTCTGTGTGAATTTACATTAATTCTCATAGCTTTTTTTCATCTTAAAATCTTTACTAACAGGATTCTCAGCTCATATTAGTGATCATTAGATGAGACAATGCATAAAAGTGCACTAATAAGAAATTTCTTACTTAACATTTTGTGATTCTAAGAGAATTAAGGACAGACAGACTCTGAGTTTTCTAATATTACTTCTCTCCAGTTCTTTATTTCCCTCAAATTCCCTTCCTCCATACTTATACAAATATATTAGACGCTTAATCTTCCATGGAAGACTGATCCCTTCTTTCAGGCAGGAGGGGAATGAGTGGTCTCTACAGCCAGAATATAAGGAGGGGAAACTGTTCATGGCATCAAAAAAATGTGAACATAATTACCATAGTTTCCAACATTCTTATATTTCCTGCTTGTAAATACAATATCTGTACAAAGAGTTACCATCCATTGCCTAAAATTTCCAGCACTGAATATGAATATATGTACATATAAATATATATAGAGAGACATTCATAGAGAAATCATTTTTTAGTTTGATGCCACCAATTAACAAATAAGCAATGTTTTAGGAAGTTCAGATATACCTATATCAACACTGACTTTAATTTCCTTAGAAATACAAGCATATGTAGAAAATAACAAAAAAGAAACGTTTGTTATTCTTTAACAAGCACTATCAAAGAAAATCTAATATGTTGCTAGAATATGATGATGTTGAGCCAATTGCTTTTTCAGTTTCCTCATATCCATTTGCATCCAAAAATTAATTGAATTCACACTATTTGTTAAGTGGCAAATATGAGAACATGCCTGCATGTAAGGAAATTAGATACATTTATTCAAGTATTAAGTATGAAAAAATTTGTGGCAACACAAGTATTTTTCCTTCATTTGTATACATTTGATACAAATTTGGAGGTAAAAGTTCCTCTCCATGTGTATCAATAAGAATCAATTCCCTTAAAACATTTTTTTGCCACAGTTTTTGTTCTCCACAAAAATACATACACGTTTTTCTCAATAAGCTAAATAACTGGTGGCTACCTGACATTTACCCAAAACTTGGTCCATGAATCTAAGTAGAATCTCCTTTTTAAATTAATCACTTGCTTTATTATCTTTTTTTATGGTAGTCACAGTCACTCCTAAGCATGAGGGATTATGAAATATTCCTGTAACAGCACCTCACACATTGAAGGGGGCCAACAAGAATTTGCTGAATGACTGAGAAAATATTAATAAACTATGCAATTATTTTAAGTAAAAACAAAGTAGAAGCACTAAGGAACTAAATATTATGAGTTATTTTTCATTTAATTTATTGCATCATTTTATTTGCATTTGGAGATATGCTTTGTCTTTCAGTATTTGCTTTCTGTTTCTAATATAAGCCCAGAAGTTGTGTATGATAATGTGGAAGCTTATAAATATTTCTAATTTTAAATATGAAACTCAGACCATAAGCTTGAGGTCTTTTTCCATGTTCTCTCCACCAGTTGATAAACTCAACCCTTGTTCCCCTTATTTCATACCATACTCTTTCATAGGCCTTGAAGAATACAAGACTGCATCTATTTTCTGTTAATAATCTATAAAGTTAGAGACATCATAAGATCCTGCTTATAATTCCTACTTCTCTTTATTAGTCCTTATTTACCCTTGCATTGACCTCTGACTTTTAGTTTTGTTTGTTTGGTTTAGTTTTAGTTTTAGTTTTTTTATTATCTTTCCAATTGCGAATTTCCCCAATAGGTCTTTCCATGAAAAATAAAATTATATTCTTCGTACTATGTATGTAGTATGTACTACATATATAAAAACTACATATTTATATATGTAGCACTTTAATATTAAAATATTTATTTTGGTTAAATAGCTCATCAAATTTGATACATTACAAAGAGTCTCCTACATATTCTATATTATGGAGATTCTGAAATTATTCTCAATCTTTTCCAAGAAACTTGCGAGGGAATGGTTTCTCAGTGATGCTTTTTTTTCCTTGACTTATAATATTTAAACAGATATAATTAATATATATTTCCTAATAGTATGAAAGCATCTATAAAATGAGAACTTCATGTTATTCTATGTGGTATAATACCTTTATAACAGATGTCAAATGTTCTGATTCATGAATCTGTCACTCATGTGCCTCCAAAATCTAGCAGCAACTGACTCCTTTTGTGTGTTCCTGTGTTCATTTATTCCTTCATTCATTTGTTCATTCCGCAATGCTTATTAGTCAATTACAATATCCAGGCTCTGAGCTAGTTTCTGGAGATAAAATATTAAACAGTACAGTACTTAACATTGCACCATTTTCTCATTTGTGAGTTTCCTCTAGGCTTAATTGAAATATTAAAAGGAACACAAGCTTGCATAATTGTTCATAACATCCAGGAAGCAGTTAACATTTTACAGAAATTTTCATATATTATTTTCTTCCATTATTGCAATATATATAAATTTCTATCTGAACATATGATGGCTTATATTTAGATAAAATTGGAAAGATGTCCACATTTCCAACAACAAATATTATTTACCTCAGACCCTATAATCTTACAAAAGATGTCCACTTTTCAACAATTACAAAGCAAAAAATAAAGTAAAATGCCATGAGACAGAGTAATCAGTAAAAACAGACTCAGGTGTGACATCAGGTTGAGATTATCTCACTGGTATGATTAAATATCTATGATTAATGTGTTAAAGCTGAACAACACGCAAGATCAGATGTGAAATTCCAGCAGCCTCAAACAAACTGATTAAAAATCTAATTAAATGGTAGAAATGAAAAAACCAGCAAAAAGTATTGAAACATGTATTCAACAAGTTCATCAAAGACTCAACTCAGCAAAGAATCAGCAAACTTTTCCCCTAAGAACAGGAACAAGGCAAGAATGACTTCTCTCACTAGTTTTGGGAGTCCTGTTCAGTGAAATAAGACAAGAAAAAGAAATAAAAGCATACAGAATGAAAATAAATAAATCTCTATATACACAAGACCTGCTAGTTACATATAAATTCCCCAAAAAGTCTATAAAAAGTTACTAGATCTGATTAATGATATTAGAAATGGCTCTGGGTACTCAAAAATTCAATTGCACTTGTAAATATTGACTATAAACAACTAGAAATTGATTTTTTTAAGTAACACTTATTATAGCTTTAGGAAAAAAATATTTAGGTTAAAGTTAATACATACATATAAAATCTGCATGTTGATAACTACAACCACTGAATAAGAAATCAAGAGTGTCCTCGTAAATAAATAAATACATTGAGTTCATGGATTAGAATAATTGACATTTTGTAGTGTTAGTACTCTCCAAATTGATTTATAGAGTGAATGAAAACCCAACCTATTTCCTTGTAGGCATTCTTGTAGTATTGACAAGCTTATGCTAAATTTACATAAAAATAGAGTAACTAGAATTACTAAAACAAGTGGAAAAAGAACAAATTTGGAAATCTTATACTTCCTTATTTTGGAATTCATTAATAATTTGCTTTGATCAAGATACTGTATTATGGTCAAAAAGAAAAACATATAGATGAAAATAACTAGTTAGCTTACTAATAGATAAAATACAGCCATCTGTATATTTATAAATATGCAAAGGCAATTTAGTAGAGAAAATTTTATTTCTTCAGCAAATGGTTTTGGCCCAATTGGACTTTAATATGTATCTCAAAACTTACACAAAAAAATTAAATATGAAGTATAGATTAAATTCTAAAGTTTAAAGCTTTAGCTCATCAAGAAGAATGTGTGGAGGAAAGTCTCTAGTCTTGGGTTAGAAAAAGGGCATGTTTTATGCCATACTGCACGATCCATAAAAAAAATATATTCATAAGTGGAACTTCATCAATTCATTTATTGCTTGAGTAAGTGAAATGAAACCCCATTAAGTGAATAAAAATATATGCCATTTTCTAATAAAAGGAATCTAGAATTCTTGGAGAAGTGGTTAACTCCAAAATGGGTCTGGAGTACCTTGTAGTGCTTGAAAGTAAGGAAATGCTCAACATAGTACGGGATATGTTGAAGTGACCCAGAAAAGGGTCTCAAAAGCTACAGTAGAATATTTTGAGCAAAAAAAATAAATAATGATAGCATTGGATTATGACCAAGAAAATATTCATGAGCCTATACTGATATAAATGAATAATTAGGTAATTAAACAAATGGAGGATAATAAGCAGCTCTTCCTTACAGAAGAATTTCAATTAGCTCATGTAGAAAGAATGAGGATGAGGGAAATCCTCACTCAAATACCAGTGTAAGAACTTTCGCAGTCAAGATTCAGTTTACTAAAAATTAGTGGGCAAAATGAAAGGAGAAACAAGATATTTTCATTATCTCCATGTTTCTCTCTCAAGCTAATTTATTAATGCCAAAGAGAAAATAATAGCCTAACAGTGAAGAGAGCTGGAAGGCACTATCTTAGTCATCTGATCAAGGTTAGTATTATTAGTATTGATATATTGTTATAATGTAACTCCTGATATAAAGCAGTGAGAAGAGAAGGGCATACCCCTTCATTGGTTTTCTTTTGAAAAATCATAACTTCAATCTAATGGTAAAAAAAAAAAAAAGAAAAATCCAAATTGAGGGATAGTCTATAAAATAACTGACCAATACTCTTCCAGAATATCCAGGTCATGGAAAACAGAGAAAGCTTCAGGAACTGACATGGACTACGGAGTAGACTAAAGAAATGTGACAAGTACATAATGAGATCTTCTACTTGATCCTGGAACAGAGAAAAACATTAGTGAAAAATCTGAGTAAAGCATGTGACTTAATAGTAGTAGGGTAACAACATTACATTGTTGGTTATGCTAAATCACACTAAGGCAAAAAGTTCAATCAGGTAAATCTAGGCGTAGGGTATACAGAAACTTTCTGTACTCGCTTTTTCACTTCTATAAGTCTAATGTTTCAAATTTTTTTTAATTATATATACCCACACATACAAAAGTAAAAAATTAGAAATACTTGTACCATGCAATCAGGAAAGGTAAGAAAGCTGGTGTAAACACCACATTACATAGATTTCAGTAGAAGGAATATTACCACAGGTAAAGAAAGGTATTTTTTTCCTGGTGTGTCAAATTCATCAGTTTTGTAAATGTTTCTTGTGCACTTGAAAAGAATGCTTTGCAAGTATTTATGTATAAAGATACAACCAAACCACCCATTAGAATGGCTTAAAAAAAGACTAACAATATCGAAGATAGAAAATATCAAATGTTGACAAGGATGTACAGCAGTTGGAACTTTCATATTTTGCTGGTGGGAAAGCAAAAATAAATGTTACAGCCACTCTGCAATACAGTTTTTCATTCTTTAGAAAGTTTAATGAATATGTGTGTGCGTATGTATATGCACAAGGGACTAACTTCACTTCCTAACTATGGAAGAGAAATGAATACATGTGTACCCCCAAAATATTGATAAATGAATGATAACAAAACTTTATGCACAACAGACGTGTGCATAAAAACTAAAAATGGGCCAAATGCCCATTAACAAATGAATGGATAAACAAATTGTGGGACGTCTGTATAATGCACTGCTATTCAGATACAAAAAGGAACAACTAATACGTGTTTGAAAAGAACTGAAGATGAGGGAGGTTTGATGCCATCATCCCTATATTATTACCAGAGTCACTGATAAAACAAAGATATCTGGGCATAGAATGCATGGAAATAATATATAAGCAATGAGTCATGAGCTGCAAAATATTTCTGGGTCTCAATGAAAGTAGTTTAATGATATTTTTGGAGTTGCAAATGTATTTGATCTACTGAGGCCCCATAAAATTCAAAACAGTTTTTACTATTGTAGTGCTATGATTACTTTGTAAAAAAGATTTAATCCAAATGAAGGAGTCTAAAATTAGTTTTGATTTTGTAGGAAAGTAGTACCTTCAGTATTAGCCACTTGGGCAACAAGCAAATGGGCAAAAAGATCGAAGATTTCTAATCATACACTATGATAAATGGTGTATGAAGAGAGGAGCTTGACTGTCAGCTTTCTCTTTGCTAGAAGAAGAAAAACTAAAGAGTTGGAAGGTTAGGCTATTCTTTATTATTTGCACATACACATACACACACACATACACACAGCAGATAAGATCTCAATTCCAGGAATTGTAGGATTTCAGAAAATTATATTTTCAAGTGAGATTTTACATGTCTAAAGTTCAGAGTCAAATTAACATATTCCGTAAACCTTTTGTTCCAACCCGGATTCCCAGAAAACGGTTGATACCTCACAAAATGTGTTCACTACATGACTATCCACTTGGTTTTACAAAGAAAAAAGAAATTAACTTTCAGAATGGTTAAGTATCTTGAAGCAGAATTAAATACATACATTTTGTTAACAATACTATGAATACTTCAAAACATCATCAAAACAATCAAATACTGAATTTACATCGTCTATATTTTCAGTGGTTTGACACAAATTTATTAAGAATTTAAAAAATGTATGTGAAGGTGATTCAATATATCTATAAATGTTATGATTCTTTGTTGAGCTAAATATGGTTATTTGCTTATATTTCTAGTTATGGATTCTTACAATGTGACATTAATTTAATCTTCCTATGTTAGAATCTATTAGCTGAATAAATACATAATATTAGTATTGCTTCATAGACCCTTATAGGGAATCTTTATTATTTGTCTGAGTACTCTCAGGAATGTTTAAACTGGGTTTGCCAAACGACCTATAGATAGAACATGAACTCTAAGGTCACATTCACAATATAAAGCATCTATGACCTCTTTCCACTGACATCAGATGATATGAATAATAAATTTTATACTTCAGTGGGGCTTTTGGAATATCTTCTAGTTTGGGCAAGAAGTCTGAGGCTCAGAATAGTTAAATTTTATGATAAAAGACTAGCACCAAATTTACTGAAAAAGTCTTTCTGGACTTAGTTTATAAAATATTTCTCTGTATCAACTCTTCCAAGATATTTTTGAAGTTTTTCTTTTTTTAACTAAATGGAAATATCTTCAAGCTAAGGAGTATAATTTATATCTGTAGGTGGAAAAATCACATAGCAAAAATATCAGTGAGCTTGAGTTCAGAAAAGTCATGTACCTGTTCTGTAAGCTAAGAATTGTTGTGACTCTGTGAAGGTAATTCCACCTCATGTACCTTCATTACTTCATGTGTAAAATAAAAGCATTGCACCAGAAATGTTTTCCCACTGTTTGTTTTTAATGTTTTCTTGAGGTGCCTTTCAAAATTAATAAAAGATCAATGAGGGAGAAATAACATCTTACAGTAATGGAAATATAAACTCAAACTGTAGTGTGATGATTCTTTATTCAAGCAACATTCCTGACTAATCAAAAGAAAGCAAATTTTCCTTATGATTGCTTTTCTTTAGTTACAGCCATTTAGATACTAATCTGTAAGAAGTAATTATGGGTCTATTTTTATTTTTCTTTAATATACTTGGCCTTTGGTATGTTTTTTTTTCTTAATTTTCCTAAAGAGAAAGTCACTGAATGTACAAATTAACATGAGCATATGCAATGGAATGTACTTTTCTATTTTCACTGACCTTTTCCTAGTGAGTGCATTAAAGTGTATTGACTGTGACACCCAGGAGCTGCACAGGAGAGTTAGTGAGTCCAGGAATAGATTTTATTACTATTCACTTGACAGTTTTTTATTTTTCTCACTTTGAATTGGCTCTATAAAATTCATTGTTATTAGTAGATGGCTAATCAATACATTCATTTATACAGCTTGGATCTTCAGATCCAGTGACTTAACCACTGTGATTGAAGTCATTTTCCCATTAAAATCATTTGGAAAAATTATATTTCACATTAAGGATAATAATTCCATCAAGAGGGGTCGCGTTCAGGGGATGCTAAAATCTTAGAAAAAGTCACTGCACTCCAAGAGGATCTCATGCTTTTTCTATTCTGCCTAACATGATCTCAAGATCCTAATTTGACTGCATTTTTTTTTTACTTAAATCAACTGCTTGATTGGGTTACCTATAATTTTAAAGACAAATATCTAATGCTCTAAGTAAATAAAATGTATCAAGATCAAATTGTAAAGCAAATTCACATTTAAGATCTAGAAAATGGTCTAACTTAACTTATTATATATGCAGAAATTCCTGAAATTGGTTGAGTAATTTAGTAAAGGTTCATCAAACTTGTAGCTCTCAGTAAACTTTATAATTTAAAAATAAAAATATTAAAAATAATTATATCATTAATCATGGTGTCAAAGTTAATAAACCACCCTTAAATTTATAGCCAAAAGATAATTTATTATTGACTCAGCAATGAAATTTAAAAATGATATTTCACTTTAATACTTATTCTAAGTGCTCTATAGTTATATTTAGTAAACACCTTCATTAATAGTGACCAATTTATAATTTTAAGTCTTCATTAGTGGTGCTAAGTAGAGCTTGAAAATTCTTTAGAAACACTGTAAGAATGCCTGCAAGAGTGTTCTCTTGGTTAGTTTGATCTTTACTGATCCTTTTCTATAACTCTAAAAAATCCATTGAGGAATTCTTTATTTCTTCAAAACAGTTCATTCTATGACTCAAAAGAGAATAATAAACCTCTATCCCAGAATTCATGTAGTTTAGATTCAATTGCTCTGTTAAAATTTTAACTGAGTTTTAACAGACCATAAGATTTTAATAATCAATTTATTGAGAAAATGTCAGTGAAAACTCTTTCTTTTTTTCCTTACATCAGTATGATCAATAATAAAAATAATCAGTTGTTTACTATGTTGTAGGCTCATATATCTATACATGTATACATATGTATATATTTAAACATAAAAACCTGTAAAGTACATAACTTTATCATAACTTATTTGGTATAAGATACCATTGTACCATTGATTGTAAGACTTAAGATATGCCATTTTTATGTGCCACTAAGAAACAAAGCTGATAAATATACTATTACATTGATTTTTAAGACACTAGATAGTGAAAAATGCATTTTATAATCAATTAATGATGGTATTTATCTTTCCCATTTTACACAGAAAGTAACTATATGAGGAACAGCAGGGTTATATAACTTGCTGAATATCACAGAGGTAGTGAGTGGCAGCTGCAGTCTAGACTCAGGATCCTTAGACATTAACCACTACCCTACACTGTCTCTGATACAAAAAAAACATGATTTAAACCTACATCAGGATACCTGGAAGAGAACAATGAGGCCAAATCTGGCTGTACTATGATAGAAATCATTCTAGTATCTGATGTTTTAATATCATAAACAAAACCTTTGGCAGGAGGTCAAGTATTCTCACAGTCCATAATGGTTTTTAGGTCAAATCATCTGTGAAAAGACATTTTATGTCAATTAAAATTTTTTGAATTTGCTTGATGAGATGAAATTTTATTTAAATGGAATAATAGAAATTATTGACCAAAACCAGCAGGTTGCGAGATAGAACATATATTTATCTAATTTTGTTAAAAACATACATATGTACATATATGAGAAGAGAAATTCTAGAAGGATATTTATAGTAGTGTGATGGTAAACCTGTGGCAGGGGTGGCGATGGGGGTTTGATTTATAGTACTTGCTGATTATCATGTACGAATACTCCCAGTGTGGCAATCAGCCATATGGTAATTAACACAATACCAATCTGATGTCGCTGAATACACACTTTGGAAAAGACATGCCCAGTTACCCTGGGAGACAGTAGAAGCCAGTTCCAGCACAACTCTAGCTATGCAGTAAACTAACATGCTAACTCTGGGGACAGCTGGGTAAGGGACATGTGAAGATTTGACTTTCTGTTTTTATTTTGATTATCTATAACTTAACTTATTTTACATTACAGATATTCTATTGTTTATGCATATGTATGTGTGTACACACACATACTCATGCGTGCATATAAAGGACTTTGTCTACTGAACTCTCCTTACCCTATAAAGTGTGATGGCATTACTTCATAAATCAAAGAATTGGAATCCAGGTATCTGAAGGATTATTGTTTTAATGAAGCAGGTGGGCTGTAGTCCACAAAAATCTTTCCTGCTTTTCAAGAGTATGTCTGATCTTTTCTATTTATATAATACACTAAAGTAACAAAGATTTCCAAAAAGAATGTGGATTGATATGGCATATTTCATTATTTGTTTTCATTAGTGAAAAAAAATATTCACTGTTTAAAAATATATTCAGTCATTCATGGGGGAAAAAGGTCTATTAAATAGAAAATGAAAAATGTGTATGACTCATAGTTCCCCAGGAGTACTCCCCAAACCCTTACAATCTTATTTTTGAAAAAGCCTTGAAAATTAATTAGCATGAATCTTAGCAATAAGACTAAAACATCATTTCAATGACCTAAACCAACGTTTTGCCAAGGAAATATTCTAAATCCAAACGAAATATTATCTTCACAACCTAGAGTTTATCACCACTGGAAGAGTTAACAGTGGGTCATGCTCAGAAAAGTAGATATCATACATATTGGACAGATCAATTGAGAATTTCACAAATCTATCTTAAAACGTTAGTTAAAAAAATAGCCTGTCACAAGTGCCATTTTACTAAATTGGTATTTCTTACTAAGTCTCTGCACTATGGGACTAAAGGACATCTATTTGGTTGTTTAGCTCTCACATGTAAAAAGCCTTTTCCATATTTAGAGCCTTTGCCAAATTAAAGGCAGAATTCAGAAGCTATATATATTTTTTGTTCCTATCATCGACTTGTGCATGAACCTACACTGTCTTCTCATAATAAATATGAAAATGATACAAAGGTATTTAAAGATATGAGATTCCCAAAAATATGCTTCAGGAACTTTGAAGATTAAGAATATCTCATGACTGAGTGCATTTATTGCCAGGGAAAAGATTTTATACATGTAATCTGGAAGAAAATGGGAATATATACAAAGTGTATACCCTATATAATACTTTTTGAAATAAGTAAGAACAATAAATATTTAATAAAAATGCAAGTATAAAGTCAGGCACAGTGCAATTTCAGCAATAATTTTACACCATATAGTTTACCTCAAGATTAGCCTTTTAGCAGTTCATCCTCCCATCAGAAATGGTGCTGGAAGTAGAGGGGATTTAGGAGTGGGAAGGGGATAAATAGATAAACATTAATTATTTATTTCTGAAAAGGGAGTTACTTTCTGCCTTTCATCCCTCCAGAATAGTCTTGTTGGTTAGATTTTGGTTGTTTTATTCTGGAAGCACAGTGTCTAACAATTTTCACTGTCTATGAAATACAATGTTACAATAAATCCTAGATTATTTAGCTAATTACTCCTGTAACAAACAAGTATATAATGCTAATTAATTCTATAATTTTGAAGGGCATTTCATTACTTCTTTATAAATTTTCAGTACTTCTGAATTGAAAGTAGCCATCTTAGCTCAGAGTGAAGGGTGACAGGAGAGATTCCCCAGTTGCATTTTAAGACAATGGTTTAATGACCAAATGGGTCCAATGTCTAAGATATAGGGGGTGAGTTTTGTTTGTATCTGTTTTTGGTTTGATATTATTAAGCCATGAAATTGGTACTCTACACTGATGAGTGTGTTAGATTCTGATTAAATGTTCACACATGAATAGGTTTTATGTCCAAATATAGAAAATATCTGGTCCTGTAGAAAATGCCAAATATTTCTATCTCAACTAACTTAAAACACGACTTTTAAGTTGCTATTCATTTGCATGCTTTCATATTCTGAACTTCACACCAGAGGGTGGGTATTCTTGAACTGCTGTGCGTCAAAGTGCTAATTTGCAAACTTGGCTTGGCACAGTCTGCTTTCCCATTCATTGACACTACTCTCTCTTCCTCATACAGTACTCTCTGCATGTATGTGTATATATGCCCCCATACCTCTTCTGCATATCTATATTGTCTTGAACACAGAAGTTACACACATTATACACATTTGCTCAAGAGCATTGTTAGTTAACATTTTAAATTATTATTTTAATGGAAAATTTTAAATGCCTAAAAGACAACATGATATGAAGAAATATTCTTCAATGGTAAAGTTGAAATTTAGGAGGACATTTTGTTTGCAACCTTTTAATAGAGAAAATAATCTTTAATAGAGAAAACAAAAAATAATATTTTAATTTTTACTCATAAATCATTTTTAATGAAATATTGATAAATTACACTAAGATTTGGATTGTGATTACTCTGGTTGTTTAATGAATTTCTTGTGTGGAAAAGTATTAATTAACTAGTGCAGAAAATGTGAGAACACGTTTTTGCATAATAGTAATATAACCATGAATTTTTGTGAGGTTATTTGAAATTGGATCATCACAAATATTCCAACATAACCTGACTCAGTCAGTGGTAAGCTAAGTAAGTATATAGAGAAAAAGCCTCTCATTTAATGTAAATTCTTATCATTTAGGTAGAAAAGAAAAATAAGATTTTGATTAAGGAGGTTTTGTAGATTAGCTGCATTCTGAATGATATTCTTTTAAGACCTAGACAACTACAGTTCTTCAGGCTTTCTTTTTTCTCTGTATTTGGTAAAATTCAATGAACATTATCAAGATTTTTAAAAAGCAAAGCTTTGTTAGTCACCCAGTACAAAAGAATACTTAATTATTTGTGGTTTAGTTATTACTTAAAAATGTTGTAAAAAGAATGATAATTTCCTCCCATCAGGATAAAAAAACTGTCATCATTGAAAGGGTGTGATTATTACAGAGAAAATGTAAAGGATTTAAAATTATTATTTAAGTTTTTAAAAAAATGTTTCTTATCTTTTCCAACTGTCTGGTCAGTTACTGCTTATAATAAAATCTTTTTACAATTAAGTTAAACTATTATGCAAATTTTATATTCTTTCATTTTTGTAAAATTGATTACCCTCTAAGTCAATATATTCTCACTTTGAGAACATATAAATAGGATTATTTATATATCATTAATATCATCACAAACATTCAGAATAATTCCATTGTCTTTTTAAAAGTGAAAATCGATCTTGGTGCTGCATCTGATATATAAATAGTATATTTAAAAGGTTTTGATTTGTGGGTTGTTTAATAAGATTTCATTGGTGATAATTATTGATCTTATTATCATAATGAAACAGCAAGTGAAACAGATATCAAAACCAATGCAATAATAGTCCTGATATCCTCCTAGTACACTGGGTTTTATAATCTTCATTTTATAGATAAGAAGACAAAAACATGAGAATTAAAATAATGGACCATTGTATATGTAGGATTTAAAGAAAGGCTGATCTTTATCCGAAGCTAATACCAATAGCCAAACCATCACACACACCACTTCTCAATGCTTTTTGTTCTTGCTTTTTGACCTGTGAACTCCAGTGAGAGGTTGACCTTGATTTAGCAGCACCAAGCCCAGCAGCCCTGCTCTACTTTCCATCACTCAGCTCCCGAAATGCTCTCTGAATAACAAACTTGAGTTCTCTGAACAGCCTGGGACCAGACTAAAGCAACGGACTTCATAGTCCCTCAGTGAATCTTCAGGTACCCAATCCTGAATGAGGAAGTGAAGCACATCGGTTGACAAACCTCTGGCTGGATGCTCTCCTCACTCCACCTGGGCTCTGACTCCCTGTACTCAGCTGACACCCTCCACCCCACTCTTAGGTAGAAAGATAGACATGAGCAGCTGGGGAAAGGGAAGACAAGGTTCAAGGACAAAAACGCCCAGTTAGGGGGTCCCACTTGAGGACAACAAAGGCTTTGCAGGGAGGTTACCTCCTTGCCTAGTGGGACCAGGCCAGACTGGTCCCACCCAGATCACCACACAGATGTAAACAAAACTAAACTGCCCAAGCCCAAACCACACCTCCTCATAATCTCATTAAAATAACATTGCTGTTTTGCCCCCCACACCCCTAACATTGGCTTTTCTGAGTGCATTTTGGGAAAAGACATGCGCACCAAGAGGAGTGGGTGTGTAACTAGAACTGTTTATCAAATGACCTCACCCTGTCAATCAAACAGGCACGTTCAAGCCAGGGCATGATAATAGATCCTATCCTAAAAGTTCGGGGGCCTTTGTCTACCTTGAATCTGGCCCACTTCCCCCTTGGCATGTATTCAAATAAGCTTTCGTTCTGCTTTGCTATTGGGTCTCTGCCTTTCAATTATTTGTTTCAGCAGGGACAAGAACCAAGAACAGACTCGAACCACAGCACTGCGTTCCCTCCTCATGCGAGTCTCTTCATCCACTTGGACTCGGTCCTCCGGGTGAGGCTACCGCGCTGTGTGAGCGTAGTCCTCCTTCTGCCGGGCCCTCACACCCAGTTCTGACCAATATGCTTTGCTCTGCGTCACCGTGGTCCCTGCTCTCCCAGGGCAGACGCCGACTTTTTTCTGTCCGACCTAATGGCTTGAGGACTGAAACCTTTTTTACTAAGATTTACTTAGATCTTCTCTCTTCAGCTGATGACTACAGGAAATAATGACTTAGAGTTGACATTTTCTAAAAGAAGGGGAAGGAAAGAAAAGCAATGGAAGGGGAAAAAAGGAAAAGGAAAGCAATAGTGTGTCACTTTTAACAACTGTGTTGAACAGGATTATCTCATGACAAAATCAAACTGAAACTTTCGCCTCCTGTTCACTCATTAAAATTTATTCAGTAAGTTGATATTTCTGCCTTCATTTAGGTGAGAACTTGAGATCATCCCATACATTTCTCTGTGACTCATGTAGTAAGATTCTTATTGTTATGGAGTAAATGTTAGTATCCTCCTAAAATTCATATGTTGAAGTATAATCCCCCTTGTTATGTATATGGAGGTGGGGCCTCTGGTGGGCTGCACCCTCGTGAATGGAATTGTGCCTTTAGAAGAGGGCAGAGGGCTAGCTCACTCTCTTTCTGCCCAATGAGGGTACAAAAGAAGCTGGTAGTCTACAAACTGGAAGAGAACCTGACCATGCTGGCACCCTGATCTCTTCCCAGCCTCCAGAAACTGATTAAGTAAATTTCAGTTGTTTACAAGTTATCCAGTCTATAGTCATTGTTACAGTAGTCCAGACTAACTAAGATTATTGTGGTTCTTTTATTTCACAAAACAAATGAACAAATACAAAAGTCTCAATTTGTTCACGAGAATTCTCAGTTCTTTGTAGCAATGTAGTAATCAAATTTCAAACTTGATTTACTCTTAGATCTTCTCTCTTTGGCCTATGACTGCAGGAAATAACGGCTTAGAGTTGACATCTTTTGACTGAGAGTTGTCTTGTGTATCTTCTTTACCCTTTGCAAATCCCTGCCCACTCAGCTTCACATCTCTCTAGGAGAAGGATAGGAGCAGAGAGGAGAGCTAGAGGGCAGGCAAGGCCACACTAGGTACTTAGAGTATTGATGTCACCCTCTCTGAGCCAGCAAATATTGAAATTGCTCCTGTGGAGGTTCTTGCCAGTGATGGGAAGTTGATGATATGAGAATGGATAAAAGTTTTAAATATCATTTGAGAGAGTGAGTCATTTGCAGAAAAATAGAATTGCTGCTAAGTATTGAGGGTCAATTGTTTTCACTATCAAAACGTAAAATATTACTCAAAATGTGAGTTATCTACTTTTATTGCTCATCACTGCTCCTAGTCACTTTCATCCCTCTGCCACTGGTAAATCTAACCAAAGAAACCACAGTACCTTATTAAGAAAAAAGGAACCTCATATCCCAAATCACTGTGAGTTATGATTTTTTTAAATATTGAAGTGTATTTTTACCCCTTATAATTCAAAATTAGTAGGTAATGATATTTTAAAAATTCATAATTCTTGATCTATTTAGTTATATTAAGCTTTTAGCAGGGAATATCCTATGAATATTAAATCCACGTAAGAATTTAACATGTTTAACCCTTAACTGGTGGGGGGAGGAAATTGAACTACAGAACTAAAAGTAACATGAAGTTTCAACGATTCAGCTAAATTTCAAGATGTCTTGGATTTCAAGAGTAATCTTTGGATGAAAGTCCAAAAACAGGAGGCAAAGAGCTGGGACGTAAAAATACTATTAGGCATCCCCCTTGGTAGGGATGACCAGGCTATTTAGTGCCCCCCATGGCTAGCAGTAACCACTTTACACTGTATCATATAGTAATTTACAGGGAAGTAATATATACGGTATTTGTTTGGTAATACCAAAGAAACCTATGAGCATAACACTTGCTGTCATTTTCAAAGCTAGGCTAGTATAGTATTGTCTTGCAGGGGAAGGAGCTTAAGGCTGCTCTCCATTCCACTTTCCTCCTACTTTGCTTTGTGGTTTTAAAAATAGTCTTTTATTCTTATAATCTTCACGTTGACTCAGTAAAGAGGTTATGATCAAATCACCATGCAGTTTGTCTCTAAGTCTTCCTTCTTGAACATTCTTTCTCTCTTTTCCTTCGTCCAGTGCAAGTGAAATGGAAGGGTAGGTGGGAAGGTAGGCAGCCTGCCTTCGAGAAGAAATGTGATGGACTTTCTCAACCACATGCATTAGGAGTAATCTGTCTTTAGATGTAAACCATCTAGCTCTTCTGAGGCCATTATTTGGGAATACTGATCAAGAAAGTGAGACCAGAACCAACCAGACTTCTGTGGTTTAAATCTCAAAACATCTCACTTTTTAAAAAACATGTCCCTGTGGTTCTTATAAATTATCCCAGGTCAGCCACGTTATGGCTTAATGTGGAAGTTTGGAAAACAAATCCAACATTAAGCCCCAACTTGGCATTAAGTTGTCTGTCTGCTTATCTATGTCCTCTGTATAGAAAGAAGATAGACAGATAGGTAGATACATAGATAGCTACTCAGGTAGATATAAATATAAACATGATTATTGTCCCTGGGGAACGCTTTTTTAGTCATAGCAATGAGTTGAGAATTTGAGGTTTCATCATAATTACTGTTCAGTTGCCTTTAATTAGTGAATTAATTAACATATTATTTATTTCATTACTCTTAACTATTTTCCTGTTAAAATGTAGAGGAGTCAAGTTATTGGTAACATTTTTCACAGTAGATAAAATAAGACACTGCATAAAGCTTTGTGCACAATAAGGTGTGTGTTTAAGGACTGATATCATGATCTTGAAAGTGAGCAAAATTCAGACTGAGGAGCAAGAAAGGAATCAGACATCACAGGGTGTTAGAGTCTGAAACCATTTCAAAGTTATATCTTTATCCTAAAATAAATGTTAAGTAACTATAGTTTTGCTTTTAAAAGATCATTCTAGCAAAAATGTGGAGAATAGACTGCATATAGGAGAAGGCGGGGGTTAGAAAATTTTTTTGACTTACAAAGTCAAATAAGTAAAAAACATAGCTTGGACAAGAATGGTAAAGTTAAGAGAAAGAACTGAATATAGTTTAAAAGTGTTTTTTAATTTTCATTGTTCTGACAACTCTTTTTAAATGACACAATTAAAAACAA
This sequence comes from Smutsia gigantea, assembly GCA_032199065.1. Lineage (NCBI taxonomy): Eukaryota > Metazoa > Chordata > Mammalia > Pholidota > Manidae > Smutsia > Smutsia gigantea. The sequence goes on along the minus strand of JAVSCE010020835.1, from coordinate 86,859 downwards.
TTGAATTATTTTTAATTACACAATTATACACAACAATTTTCTCCTTATAAAAAAATTGTTAGGTAAACCTACATTTAGCATTTCTCCCTCCATCCTTGGTATGTCTCAAAGATATTTTTGTATTAATACATACATACCTTATTCTTTTTAGCTGCTGATAATGTACCTTATATTTAAAAGGAATGCTCACTTTGGTTTTGCAGAATGGCAATCCAAGTTTCACCCTATTACAAATTCCTTACTAAATTCATTCCTGCCCATATATGACATGATTTATGTCATAAAGAAAACTGGAAGTGTTTCAAAGGTAAGAGCTAAATGAAAAGGTGAAAAAATGTAAATAAATGCTAATCCCATTTATATAAAACTAACAATGCCTTTTCTTCTTTATCCTGCACACTCTTTTTCTTGCTCTGTCCTATTTATAGCCTATGCCTCACCTTCAGTCTATTTAAAGTTGCACAGAATTTTTCATCATTTAAACAAATTAAAACATTTTACTCCTTCAAGTCCCCAGTTTCATCCTGCTCATTATATTAAAGTACTGCTTTCTCTACATTTCTGAGCTCTTTCCTTTAGACTATCAAGTCCTACTCTCACTACTCTAACTTACAAATATAGCTATAGATAGATAGATAGATGACAGATAGATAATAGATGATAAACAGATACATTCTTAAAAGCCTCACTTCACAGGAAAATGCTGATGAGTCATCTGTCAAAGGGGTACTGGTCACCTACAAAGATCCCTAAGTGTGGCATTCATTTGATATATATCAGCAGTCCAATGTCTGATCTTCCAAATAATATCCAATTGTCCTTTCAATGAACGTTTATTAAGGGCCTTCTATGTGACAAGATAACTATTAGACATTGAACATAAAAGGACAGCAAGTTGAGCAATAGTCCTGCACTAACAGAGAATATAGTCTGGCATCCAATTTCTAGCCAAAATGTCATTCAAGTGGGAGAAAAGAAAAAAAAAAACAGTAACCATGGTGAGACTGCAAAGTTTGCAAATTTCCCTCCCTATACCTATTCCTCTTGAATGTAATTTTATATCTCTTATTATCAAGGGTGGGAAACTAGTTATCAACCCCTTGAGTCTATACTGGCCTTGTGACTGGCTTTGGCCTACAGTCTGCAAGAATGCCAGTTCTGATTTTCTACAAGTGTGCTTTTGTGCTTGGAATTGAGCTATGGCACCACATGAACATGCCTGACCTTGACTGTTAGACAACACAAAATCACGCTCTATTTGCCAACATAATCTTCCCAGTGAACAAGGAGCCAACCCCTAGAAAAGCAGCCTTCTTACTGACAGCAGCTGACTACAGACTCATTAATAATAAATCCAGTTGTGATGCAAAGACTTGCCAACGTGAGCCCAGCCCAAATCACCACATAATCATGCTTGTAATGAATGGTTGTTGCTTAAAACTAGTACATTTGTGGTGATTTGTTATTCAGCAAAAGCTAACTGATACATAAGGAGAAAAAACATGTTGCATCAATGGAAGGCATATTCTTGAAAGTCATCAAGGAAAGTTAGCACAGACTGGAAAAATGGTGGTGACCCAGATACAGAAGCCTGGGAAAATATCAACAGTGTTATGTCATAATGAAGAAATTAACAAAACTGTCACCTTTAACTTGTAAAAAATGAGCCTGATGAACTTGGACCTTGAGGAGGTGATTTACAGCAGAATGTTAAACATCTCAGTTGCTTTGTTTAGCCATGTGTGATAAAGAATAGGAAGAAAGAGATTCATCTTAAAAAAGGAACCAAGTAAATAAAAGAAATATAAAACCAGCCAGGTTTGCTAGGTTGGGAAAAAACTGAACTAAACTAAAAACCCTTCTATCTTCAGTCTCTTTAGCTGTTAAAACATTTTTTATAAGTGAATTGGGGCCCTGTAATATAGTCCAAATCAATGGTGTTATTGACTTTCAAGTCTATAGAATGGTTTAAGATGGTACTTAGTCCATCCTCTCAGATGGACAAAAATGTTGTAAAAATCTTAATAATACTGTCACAAAGCATTCTGATATACCAAGTAGTTCTTAGTCTAGAAAAGCAGGCATATTTTAAAATTAACTTTGAGTCTGGCTTTTGTTGAATGCAGCTAGAGTCATAGGAAACTGCAGTTTTCAAAAAGTATGTACCACAGAATGTGTTGTTGCTTACACTAAAATTAAGTGAGATTTTTCAAATAGCAAGATATTTTAAGTTCCCTACTTTCTGTGTGTAAAACCTGCTTAGGTGCCAAAACAGGACCTCTCTTATGGAAAAAGAAGGTCATTAGAAATGACAGAATCAAGAATCTAGAAAGTGAAGTCAAAATCCATGGAGATCAAAGAAATAGCGAATCATCCCCAGGAGAAAAACAATGGATCAGGGAGCCATCTCCACAGAGCAGAATTGTGAAGTAATCAAGGACCATTCCTTGTCCCTGGAATCATGGCAGCAACATTTGTCCAGTGGAATTTCAGAATTGCAACAAAGCAGTGACTGTGTGTGCCAACCTGTGTCCCCTTGACATTGAAAGTATCTGTTCTGGAGAGCCTATCCCTGTCTCACTCTTGCATGTTGGATAGGGTGGGGAAGGGGCAGATAACTCATCTTCTTAATTAATGGTCTCCAGAACATAAAGAGGATTTTTGGGACATGATATAAGTCATACAGTTCTGCACTATGTACCTGCTGTTATAATTAGATCTTTAGAGATAATAATAATTTAGGGAGTCCCTGGATACAAAGAAGCACATTCATGTGTCAAGGAATGTAAAAAACCATGGTGGGTGGGCAGACTTTGACAGATTGCAAAAAAAAAAATGGCCATAAATTATTCCTTTCCCTAAATCCATACCCCTTTCAACGTCATTTTTTAGCACTTCATCAAAAGATGGAGACCATTTATTCACCCCTCAAACTGGACTGGCTTTTTGATCAACTTTGACAAGTCAAATAGAATATAGGGGAAACAACACTGCATCAGTTCTGAGCCCTGCCTCAAGATGCTTTACACATATTTGTTTAAGCTTCTGGAACTCTGCTGAGTTAACTATGCAAATGGTCCTATTTGAGTATGTTGAATAATGAGTGACATGCTATTTACAAACCCCTATTTTGGTTACAGCTAATTTCCAGCCAGTCCCCAGAAGCAGAGCCTCTTACCTGACAAGCAGCTAAGTGCAGACTCACATGATCTCGGCCATGACCTGGAGAATCACCCAGCCAAGTTCAGCCAAAATTACTGATGTACAGACCTGTGGTCATGATAAACGGTTATTGTGAGATGTCACTAAAAGCTTGGGTTGTTTATTACTGAAACAAACAACAAAAAACACACAAAAAAACCCTTGATACATAGTATTCTTTAATAACACAAGAGAATCAATGATAAGTGTAATTAGTAAAATAATTCAGTGTGGTAGGATATAAAATTAATAGATAAAAATACTCTTCATATGTATAAACAACAAAAATTTAAAGATTTAGGTAGAGAAAGCACTTTTTTCTCCTTATATTAACTATAAATGGATAAAATACTAGATAAATTGATAAGAAATGTGAAAGCCTACTTTTGAAAACTTTAAACACCTCCAACAGTAACTTGAACAAATGGAAGGACATCTATTGTTTTTTGAAAAGGTGACTCACTAAAGATGTCAATTACTCTTAAGTAATACATTGATTTAATGCCATCTCAATAAAAATACCAGTATCTGGGGCTGGACAAGTTGCTTCTAAAGTTTATATAGTGAATAAGTTTGCATGGAAAGAAAATCCTCCATGTATATCTACAAAATTTTAAGAAAAAAGGGACATTGCAAGGTAACTAATGTAACATAAAGCCTCTATAATTAAAAGAACATTGGAGTAGTACATATATATATATATATATATATATATACAAGAGGACAAATGGAATACAATAGAATTTCAAAATGCAGATCAATGTGTATATGAAATTGTAGTACATGAAAAGGAAGTATCTCTCATCAGTTAGGAATATAGTGGTTTTTAGAATATGTAAAGCCTAGAAACTGAGACAGACATTTGGACAAAGGTGAGAGTATATCCACATCAGACACCATTCCCCAGAAAAATTCCTGGTAGATCTGAGACATAAATGTAAAGTATGACCTCCACTTGCATGAGATATTTAAAATAGTCAAATTCATAGACTCAGAGTAAAAGGTTGTTGTGAAGGGCTAGGAGGAGGGAAAATGGGAAGCTACCAATCAAAGATGGCATAAAGTTTCAGTGAAGCAAGATTAATAAGCTCTAGAGATCGCTATCCATATTGTGCCTATAGTTAAAAGAAAACTGTATTGTGCACTTAAAAATTTGCTAAGAGGGTAGACCTCAGACTGTGTTCTTACCAAAATAAAATAAAATATTTAAAAAATGTAAAGCAAAAAAAATAGTTATTTGTAACTTGGGTAGGCGAAGGCACTATAATATTTTGTTAAAATCCAGGAGCAATAAAGCATAGTTAATTTAACAACTTTTAAAAAAGTCCTTTTCATTAGGAAAACAAATATAAGCAAAGTCAAAAAAAACTGACAGAAATATAATTTAAACAAATAACACACAAAAAGATTAAAAGGATAATTTACCTAAAATATAAGGAGCTTTTAAAAAAGAGAAAAAACACCCCGAAATCAAGTTCTGATAGAAAAATAGGTCCTCAGACACACAAAATAATGGACAGTTCACAAAATAAGATTTACAATCATTAATATGTATAAAAGACAACTTTGTACATAATAAAAGGTGCAGATTAATATTAGACTCAGGAGCCATTTCTCTTGAAATTAGCAAAAAAATTTAAGCTAAACAATGCACTACATTGGCCAGGCTATAAAATTAAAAAATTAATACAAAAATACCTCCCCCTATTCCTAAGAATTTATCCTAAGAATATGGTCCACACTATAAAATAACATGCAGTTATTTAATGATATTATATGTAAAAGCAAATATTGGAAATATATTAACACTCTTCCATAGAAGACTGGGTGCAAACACTAGGATGGGTAGGTATCACACAAAAAAGAATTCAGCAGCTTTGAAAAGAGAAAGATCCACATGATCTGATATGAACCGATTCCCAGAAGCAGTATTAAATAAATAAAAATATTTAAAAGTAAAAGAAAGCCCAGTTATATCACTATGGTTTGGTTCAGTGAGACATCCTCTGTTGTCTTGAACAAAATTTGCCTACTAAGTTTAGATCATTTCACATGGGTTTTGTTGCTTGCGATCAAAATAATATCCATTAACATACTAAAAATTCTCAGTGTATAGGATGACATTCACTTTTGCATTTCTCATTCTTCAAGGTAAGGTGAAATAAAAAACAGAACTTTAAGAAATCACCTACTCAATCTGACATAGCTCCAACACCCTCAAGGGCATTCAGTGTTAAAGGAAGCAATTTTCTTCTTTTTTAATCTCATTTGCTCTTATTTTCCTTATCACTTCCCTTGTGCACTCTATGTCCACCCTGCCAAATGCCAACATTTACATGAACGTCTGAGTTTCAAGTGATGAGAACAAGGTTAATAAAACTGTATGCTCTCCAACAAGCCTGTCTTTATATTAATGTTGAAAGAAGTTGCTAAGATTTACAAATATAAGAATTTCCTAAAATATAAGGCTTCCTGAAATCACATTGGAAAATAAAAAATGAAATGTGTCTTGTTACTTGTTTTAAAAAATGAACCACATTTTTCTGATGGAAAACAGTATTTTTTAAAGATTTCAATGCTAACTATCTCAAAATACTTGCAGGAATGATGGCTTACATTGACACTGGGTCTGCCACCTCCAGGTTGGAAGCGGGAGTCAGATGGAAGAGGTAATTATAAGGCCTTAGAAGTCATTTATCCTGACCCTTTCACATCTAACAAGACATTAATGAGGCAGTTTAAATCTCTAGGTTAAAAACAACTTGGGTTATATCACATCCAAAGTTGGTAGAGAAAGGCCAACTAGACAGTTCTTAAGGGAATTAACTCCTTTTATATGACTACACTGTCAAGGTCACACTCAGAACAATTTTTTTAATGAAATTTCCCAAGTTTTTCCACTTTACAAATCTATTCTCTGTCTCCAGTACACTATTTGCATTTCTCAAAATCACCAGTGAAAATTTTGAATTTATGAGTTTTGGAAAGAAATTTAGCTCCCACATATTCCTAAAAATCTGATTCTGCATGAACTTTGCATCTCTTTGCTGCTTTAAGTCTTTTACAAAATATCTAGGAACTACTACTCAATTACTTCTTTTACAGCACTCATACTCTTGCTTCTATAAACTATATATATATACAAAGAAACTTCCTTAGGAAGTAGTTAAGCAGGTTTCTTGACTATTTCCCGTTTGGGGACGAAAGCAGAGAAAATGTTTCCTAAAAAGTGCAGGACAGTCAAAGGACTTTCAGAGAAAATGACCGTATCTGACATATTTTGCAAGGGTGAATTTTTAGCATTCATAGTTAGCAGCTTAGAATGCACACCAATTTGGTGTTCTATGAAAGTTTAAAAAAGAAGAGATAATTGTGGACAAAAATAAAGAAGGAGAAAAGAATGAAGTTTAAGTATGAAACGATTTGCCCTACTACATTCTCATAAATTAATCTCAGATAATTTCAAAAATGTAATATATTATTTAAATAAATACTATTTGTTCCTATGATGTTTGACTTGAGAGTGTATGTGAAGATTCTCCAACTTCTCTGATTAACATATTTTAGTTTGTCAAAATTATTATTCCTAAGCAGCCAATACTTAAATATTATTTTTATGAAAAATGCCAATTTTCTTTATTAAAAACATAGGGAAAACCCATCAAAGATTTATTTTAAATGTTTAATTCTTTCCATACTTGAAGTCCCAGGATAATAAGGAAACATATCTATTTATATATTTTTTTTAAATCCTTATTTTTCTGACTTAAAAAGTAATGAGTGTATTTTCTTTTTTTTAATCAGCAGGCTATCCTGTCCTGAAAACTGAAAAGAAATTTACTTAAAGCAGTGTTTCTGCAATGACTGGTGTAAGTGAATCCAGATGGGTTATCCTAGACTTAAACATGCACTGATGGAGAGTTCTGCAACTGTATCAGTCTTCCTAAAATTCCCCATTTAAATTATGATAAGGAATCAAATCTAATTTCACTGTTTGGTAAGAAAAATTTGGTTATCCTGGAGGAAAAGAAATAAGCACTTCAATTAGCCTGAACCCCATTGCATCCTTAGATCCCATGGAACTGAGCATGACAAGGTGTTATCTACTCTCCATGCTCCCAGTTTCATTTAAAAAGAATATAAAATGAAGAGAAAACTTCACTGACCATCAATAGATACTTTTGGTCTCATCACCAATTGAAATTTTCTAACTTTGCTTGGGCCTATTTTGTTTCTGTGGAAAGTACTTAATAGTTCCAAGTGACACAATCTCAGTTCTGTACAGTATTAACTAGTTTCATATTGAACATTGTAAATTGCAAACCAACACGAACTTTGAGCTATGTAAATAAATCTCTTGGCTTTCTGACTGTCATTGAAAGACAAGTGATGATAGAAGGAATATAAATAATGTTAATGACACTTGGAATTTCAAATTAATATCTAGACATATGAAAAATTTTTAGATCTTTATTATCTGTCTAAATTTTGTGCAAAGGTTTTTGATGATTTCTGAAGATAGATATCAGGATTATGTTTTTGAGCCTTCTATTATAAATTGTTGTAATAGAAATTTTATTAAGGCTGGGAAAATGTTAGCGGGATAGGCACTTCCTAGAAATACTATAGATGGGGACAGTCGTGAGAGACTTTCTTAATGACTTATTGAGTGCAGTGTAAGTAAATTAGTCATCATTGTTGCCTCTGACATGATAAAGTAGTCTGGCTCAAATGAGGACATATATAAAATTGATGGGTAATTTCTTTGGAATTACAGTTGAGATGGGATAAGCTGCAAAGATTCCTTTTATGAAGCAATCTCACAAGTGTTCTCTTGGGCTGAAATTCTTGTCAGAAAATGTTAAACTCAAGTTCTGCTACTTCTTTAAAACATGCATATCTAGAGTACACACTCAGTTGAAATCAGCCAAGAAATGTCACATTTATATCTCTAATTATCCAGAAGACAATCAATTCAAATAATATGGAAAGAATCCTGGAGTGAGAATTAGGAGTTTTGAGCTGTTATATCAGGTAGAACTTTAATCACTTGCTGTGTAATATTTGCTAGGACCCCAAACCTGTCTGAGCTCCACTATCTCACCTAAAAAAAGACAGGGGCTGGTTTAAGTCAGTTTTTCTACCTCAAGGTCTGTTATCGGTTTACTTGTGCCCCCCTCTCCCCAATTCATATACTGAAGTTCTAATCCATATTACCTCAGCCTGTGATCTTATTTAGAAGAGGGTTCTGACTTCTGAGAAGATGGCGGCGTGAGCAGGGTGGCAGAAATCTCCCAAAACCACATATATTTATGAAAATACAACAAATACAACTATTCCTAAAAGAGAGACCAGAAGACATAGGACAGCACCCAGCCTGCAGCTACACCTGAGAGGACTCGGCACCCCACGAGGGCAGGTAAGATACGGAGCCACAACCCAGTGGGACCCGAGCCCTCCCCCACCCCAGTGCACCGGCAGAAGGAGAGGATTCAGAGCGGGGAGGGAGTGGAAGTACAGTCCCATGAAATAACCAGCCTTGGTGATCTGCGCCAGGAGGGCTGACCCACATCGGGCAGTGTATCAAAGATTGGAGAGACAGAGGGTGCAGGATCTGAGCCGGGTAACACTGGGTCCTTGCAGAAGGCTCCCCAGGACAAAACAAAAGCGTGCCCTTTTTACAGTGGTCTTAAACAGACAGGGGCCCAACAGAGGAGCAGGATCATCCCAGTACACTCAGCCCAGCAGGCTGGGAGTCCTGGGGAATTTCAGACCCCTTCGGTGGAAACTGGGAAAAAGTTGCCATACTGAGACTTCCCACAGAGAACAACAGCCTCCCATTGGTTCACGCCCCGGCCAGAGCTACAAAGGGCCCTGCGGAGTGGTGAGGCTGAAGCTGCCAAATAGTGCAACAACAGCGCCACCTACAGCATCGCCACTGAATCTACTCCCGGCGGACAATTTTTTTTTCTCTTCTTTTCTTTCTTTTTTTTTTCTTTTTAAAAGTCCTAAAGAGCCCAGCTGAAATACATGGCACCAACCAGCAACCACTTCTATCGCTATGAAAAGACAGAGAAAGATGGTACAAACAAAACTTACCCACACCCAGACAACACCAGAGAGGGAACCTGAAGGGATGGAAATGCACAAACTTCCTGAAAAAGAATTCAGAACAAAAGTCATAACCATACTGATGGATCTACAAAGAAATATGCAAGAGCTGAGGGAGGAAGTGAGGGAAGTCAGGAAAGACAATGAAGAAATGAGACAACCGATCGACGGGCTTAGCAGCAGATTGGACAAGATGCAAGAGATGGTTAATGGAATAGAAATCAGAGAACAATAATACAGAGAAGCTGAGGCAGCGAGAGATAAAAGGATTTCTAGGAATGAAAGAATATTAAGAGAACTGTGTGACCAATCCAAATGGAACAATATTCGCATTATAGAAATACCAGAAGAAGAGAGAGAAAAAGGGATAGAAAGTGTCTTTGAAGAAATAATTGCTGAAAACTTCCCCAAACTGGGGAAGGAAATACTCTCTCAGAACCTGAAAGCCCACAGATCTCCCAACACAAGGGACCCAAGGAAAACAACAGCAAGACACATAATAATTAAAATGGCAAATATCAAAGATAAGGACAGAGTATTAAAGGCAGCTAGAGAAAGAAAAAAGATCACCTTCAAAGGAAAACCCATGAGACATCTCAACAGAAACCTTACAGGCCAGAAGAGAATGGCATGATATATTTAACGTAATGAAACAAAAGAGCCTTGAACCAAGAATATTGTATCCAGCACGATTATCATTTAAATATGACAGAGGGATTAAACAATTTCCAGACAAGCGAAAGCTGAGAGAGTTTGCCTCCCATAAACCACCTCTACAGGATGTCTTAAACGGGCTGCTCTAGAGGGAAGCACTCTAAGGCTAAAAAGATGTCACCAGAGAAAATAAAATCATAGCAAAGAAAGCAGACCATCTAAATATTAACTAAAGGCAAAGAATAAAACACCTAGTATATAAAGAATGGAGGAGGAAGAATAAGAAGTGAGAGAAAGAAAGAAACATTACACAGTGTTTAAAATAACTTAACAAAAAAGTTAAGTTAGATTGTTAGATAGTAAAGAAGCAACCCTTGAACCTTTGGTAACCATGAATCTAAAGCCAGCAATGGCAATAAGTAAATATCTATCGATAATCACCCTAAATGTAAATGGACTGAATGCACCAATCAAAAGACACAGAGTAATAGAATAGTTAAAAACGCAAGAACCATCTATAGGCTGCTTACAGGAGACTCACCTCAAACCCAAAGATATACGAAGACTAGAAGTGAAGGGATAGAAAAAGATATTTCATGCAAACAACAAGGAGAAAAAAGCAGGTGTTGCAGTACTTGTATCAGACAAAACAGACTTCAAAACGAAGAAAGTAGTAAAGGATAAAGAAGGACATTACATAATGATAAAGGGGTCAGTCCAACAAGAGGACATAACCATTATAAATACATATGCACCCGATACAGGAGTGCCGGCATAAGTGAAACAAATACTAACAGAATTAAAGGAGGAAATAGAAAGCAAGGCATTCATTTTAGGAGACTTCAACACACCACTCATTCCAAAGAACAGATCGAGACAGAAAATAAGTAGACACAGAGGCACTGAACAACACACTAGAACAGATGGACCTAACAGACATCTACAGACCTCTGCACCCAAAAGCAACAGGATACACATTCTTCTCGAGTGCACATGGAATATTTTCCAGAACAGACCACATACTAGACCACAAAAGGAAGCTCAGTAAATTCAAAAATATTGAAATTCTACCAACTTCAAAGATCGGAAAGGTATAAAACTACAAATAAATTGTAGAAAGAAAACAAAAAGGCTCACAAATACATGGAGATGTAACAACATATTCCAAATTAATCAATGGGTAAACGACCAAATCAAAGCAGAAATCAAACAATATATGGAGACTAATGACAACAACAACACAAAGCCACAACTTCTGTGGGACGCAGCAAAGGCAGTTCTAAGAGGAAAGTACATTACAACCCAGGCCTATTTAAAGAAGGAAGAACATTCCCAAATAAATAGTTCTAAAGACACAATTACTGAAATAGGAAAAAGAAGAACAAATGAGGCCCAAACTCACCAGAAGGAGGGACATAATAAAGATCAGAGAAGAAATAAATAAAATTGAGACGAATAAAACAATAGAAAAAAATCAATAAAACCAAAAGCTGGTTCTTGAAAAAATAAATAAAATAGATAAACCCCTAGCCAGACTCATTAAAAGAAAAAGAGAATCTACACACCTAAACAGAATCAGAAATGACAAAGGAAAAATAACGAAAGACCCCACATAAATACAAAGAATTATAAGAGAATATGATGAGAATCTATATGCTAACAAGCTGGAAAACATAGAAGAAATGGACAACTTCTTAGAAAAATGGAACCTTCCAAGACTGACCCAACAAGAAACAGAAAAACTAAACAGACCAATCACCAGCAACAAAATTGAATAGGTAATCAAAAAACTACCCAAGAACAAAACCCCCAGACCAGATGGATTCACCTCTGAATTCTACCAGACATAAAGAGAAGAAATAACACCCATTCTCCTTAAAGTTTTCCAAAAAATAGAAGAGGTGGGAATACTCCCAAACGCACTGTATGAAGCCAGCATCACTCTAATACCTAAACCGGGCAAACACCTCAGCAAAAAAGAAAATTACAGACCAATATCCCTGATGAACATAGATGCAAAAATACTCAACAAAATATTAGCAAACCTAATTCAAAAATACTTCAAGAGGATCATACACCATGATCAAGTGAGATTCATCCCAGGGATGCAAGGATGGTACAACATTCGAAAATCCATCAACATCATCCACCACATCAAAAAAAGAAGAACAAAAATCACATGATCATCTCCATAGATGCTGAAAAAGCATTTGACAAAATTCAGCATCCATTCATGATTAAAACTCTCAACAAAATGGGTAAAGAGGGCAAGTACCTCAACATCATAAAGGCCATGTATGACAAACCCACAGCTAACATCATACTTAACAGCGAGAAGCTGAAAGCTCTTCATCTAAGATCGGGAAGAAGACAGGCATGCCAACTCTCTCCACTGTTATTCAACATAGTACTGGAGGTCCTAGCCACGATTATCAGACAAAACAAAGACATACAAGGCATCCAGATTGGTAAAGAAGAAGTCAAATTGTCACTATTTGCAGATGACATGATATTGTACATAAAAACCCCTAAAGACTCTACTCCAAAACTACTAGAATTAATATCTGAATTCAGCAAAGTTGCAAGATACAAAATTAACAAACAGAAATCTGTTGCTTTCCTATACGCCAATGGTGAAGTAACAGAAAGAGAAACCAGAAAAACCATTCCATTCACAACTGCATCAAAAAGAATAAAAGACCTAGGAATAAACCTAACGAAGGAAGTGAAGGACCTGTACTCTGAAAACTAAAGACACTCCTAAGAGAAATTAAAGAGGACACTATCAAATGGATATTCATCCCATGCTCTTGGCTAGGAAGAATAAATATTGTCAAAATGGCTATACTACCTAAAGCAATCTACAGATTCAATGCAATCCCTATCAAAATACCAACAGCTTTTTTCAATGAACTCGAACAAATGATTCTAAAATTCATATGGAACCACAAAAGACCCCGAATAGCCAATGCAGTCCTGAGAAGGAGGAATAAAATGGGGGGGAATTACGCTCCCTGACTTCAAGCTCTATTACAAAGCCACAGTAATCAAGAGAATTTGGTATTCGCACAAAAGCAGTCCCACAGACCAGTGGAACAGAATAGAAAATCCAACATTAACCCAAACATATACAGTCAATTAATATTTGATAAAGGAGCCTTGGATATAAAATGGGGAGAGGACAGCCTCTTCAGCAGCTGGTGTTGGAAAAACTGGACAGGTACATGTAAGAGAATGAAACTGGACTACTGTCTAACCCCATACACAAAGGTAAACTCAAGGTGGATCAAAGACATGAATGTAAGTCATGAAACCATAAAACTCTTAGAAAAAAACATAGGCAAAATCTCTTGGACATAAACATGAGTGACTTCTTCATGAACATATCTCCCGGGTAGGGAAACAAAAGCAAAAATGAACAAGTGGCACTATATCAAGCTGAAAACCTTTGTACAGCAAAGGACACCATCAGTAGAAAAAAAAGACATCCTACAGTAAGGGAGAATATATTCATAAGTGACGTATCCGATGAGGGGTTGACATCCAAAATATATAAAGAAGTCATACACCTCAACAAACAAAAAGCAAATAAGCCAATTAAAAAATGGGCAGAGGACATGAATAGACACTTCTCCAAAGAAGAAATTCGGATGGCCAACAGGCACATGAAAAGAAGCTCCACATCACTAATCATTAGAGAAATGCAAATTAAAACCACAATGAGATATCACCCCACACTAGTTAGGATGGCCAACATCCAAAAGACAAAGAACAACAAATGTTGGCAAGGATGTGGAGACAAGGGAACCCTCCTACACTGCTGGTGGGAATGCAAATTGGTTCAATCATTGTGGAAAGTAGTATGGAGGTTCCTCAAAAAACTCAAAATGGAAATACCATTTGACCCAGTAGTCCCACTCCTAGGAATTTACCCTAAGAATGCGGCAGCCCAGTTTGAAAAAGACATATGCACCCCTATGTTTATAACAGCACTATTTACAATAGCCAAGAAATGGAAGCAACCTATGTGTCCATCATAGATGAATGGATAAAGACGTGGTGGTACATATTCACAATGGAATATTATTCAGCCATAAGAAGAAAACAAATCCTACCATTTGCAACAACATGGATGGAGCTAGATGGTATTATGCTCAGTGAAATAAGCCAGGCTGAAGAAGACAAGTATCAAATGATTTCACTCATATGTGGAGTATAAGAACAAAGAAAAAACCTGGAGGAACAAAACAGCAGCAGACTCACAGAACCCCAAGAACGGACTAATAGTTACCAAAGGGAAAGGGACTCGGGAGGATGGGTGGGAAGGGAGGGATAAGGGGGAAAAAGGGGCATTACGATTAGCATATTTAATGTTGGGGGTGGCACGGGGAGGGCTTTACAACTCAGAGAAGACAAGTAGTGACTCTATAGCATCTCACTACGCTGATGGACAGTGACTGTAATGGGGTTGGTGGGGGGGACCTGATGAAGGGGGTCGTTTGATAACCGTAATATTGCACATGTAATTGTAGATTAATGATACCAAAATAAATTATTATAAAAAAGATTGTTCTTAAAGATTAATTAGGATAAGATCATACTACAGTAGGGTGGGCCCCTTTATCCAATATAATTGCCACAATTTGGAAATTCCCAGAAAAATGGAAGAACCACTCAATCAAGAGGTGAGAAGTGACATGCCATAAAATGCCAATTCTACTTTGATAAATTAAGGTCATATTTTATGAAAAGAATGACTTAACTACACTTTGATTATAGATAGCACAAATTTTAAAAGTCTTTTGGGGATCATATTTATTTTTATGGCTAAATCACAAGTCATATTATATAAAGATTTTTTTTTTAATGGGAGAAAAATCCTAGCATATTTAGACAAAGAACTATACTGTGGCAGGCTGAATAATGGCCTCCAAAGATAGTTTCCAATCCTTGGAACTGTGAATGTCATCTTACAGGGGAATAGGGCCTTTGTAGATATGATTTAGTTAAGGATCTTGGGAAGATTACCAAGGATAATCTTGTTGGGTCCTAAAGTAACCACAGTGTCATTATAAAAAGAATGAAGAGGGAGATTTGACTATAGAGGAGGTGTAGGAGATGTGAAGACTGAACAAGAGATTGGTGTGATTCAAGGAAGAGGTCATAAGCCCAGGAATTGAGGAACCCTCCCAAAGGTAGAAAAAGTAAAAAAAACATTCCCCTTTGAGACTCCAGAGGGACCAGCCCTGCTGACACCCTGATTGTGGCCCAGCAAAACCAGTTTCAAACTTCTGATCTCCGAAACTGTAAGAGATTCAGTTTGTGTTGTTTTAAGCCACTAAAAGTTACAACAGCAAAAGAAAAGTAATACACATAGCATTTCTCATACTCTTCTTCCTGAGTTGGGATTCTTTTTCCTATCCTATGTAATTTCCTCTAAGTCTAGGACAAGAGAGGTAACAGTTGACTCCAATTCTTTCCAATGCAATGGGTTGCTTAAGAACAAGTGATTAATAAGGCAGATTGTCCTCTCTGATGTACTAGAAAAGAGGCATTTTTCACTTATTTAATCCAAAGTTATGAGGGTAGATACATACTGTGTATGTCATGAATTAGCAGCAACATCGTGAATAAGAAATATGGGTGTCATTGATATACTCAATATAGAGTGACAAGCTACTACTGTTAAAACTGTTGTGTAGGTGGAGTGTTATTGTAAGGCCTTTCAAATGATACTACTTACATTAGGTGTTGTTCCAACAGATATTAAATTCTCTAAGCGATTGGAAATATATTTATTGAAATAATGGTGTTCATTCTCTTTTCCAACCTAAAAGTAAAACTTCCATGCATTTAAAAACATTTCAGTAAACTTGGAATCAATGAAAAACACTGGCTATTCCCCTTATGATTGTTATTAATCAGTCAAAATACTTAAAAGAATATATTTCTAAAAAATGAAAAGCTATACTCTGGCTTGACTCTCTCATTCTTGTTGAAATGGTCATTCTAGCAGATAATTCCCCTGAGAAAGGGTAAAAGGCTATCAATCTTCTTTGAGGAATTCAAGTTCTGCTATAATATTGTGAAGTATTTTTTTAAATGGAGGGAACACTTACTTTGTTATTATAATAACATCAACACATCTGCTAATAAAACTTGACAAAATAGAACAGATCAAATAGATACAAACCCATGATAAAGAAAACATTTAAAAAACAGGAAGAGAGAGAAAGAAAAAAAGCACATTACCTACAAGGGAAACATGGAATGACTGCAAACTTGTTGGAAAGAAAGCAAGCCAAGTCAGTGAACAGTATTTTTAAAGTGATAAAAGCCATGCCAACACAAATTCAACAAACTTTCTCTAAAGGGTCGATTAATCTTTTGAAAATCTTTTGAAGGCAATATAGAGAACATTTGTCTCCCACAGACATATACTGTAAGAAATGTTAAAAGAATCTCTTAAAATGTTAAGCAAATGATAGTACATGGAAACTGGTTCTATAAAAGGAATGAAGAGTTCTTGAAATGGTAAATACATGGAAAACAAGATTATTTTCTCTTTATTCAATTTCTTCAATAGATAATTAACTGTTTAAAGCAAAAATAACAACAATCTAACATGTTATAACATACATAGAGGTAGAAAGTATGAACATAATAGTACAAAAGATGGAAGAGGGCATGGAAAGAATGTTGCTAAAATTTTCCCACAGGCAGAGATTTCTCAAGATGGCAGTGTGAGTAGGGTGGTGGAAATCTCCTCCCCAAATCATATATATTTTGAAAATACAGCAAATACAACTATTCCTAAAAGAGTGACCAGAATATACAGTACACCAGCCAGGCTACATCTACATCTGCAAGATCTCAGCATCTCACAAAAAGGGTAAGATGCAAAGCCGTGACCCGGCGGAACTGGAGCACTCCCCTGACCCCAGCTCACCAGCAGCAGGAAAAGAATCAGAGTGGGGAGGGAGTGGAAGCACAGGACTGCTAAATAACCAGCCCTAGTAATCTGCCCCAGGAGCACAGACACACATACGCATGGTGTTCTGGATATTACAGGAACGGAAAAGCAAAATCTGAGACTAAGACTGCGAACAGGTTCCCACAGCTGGCTGCCCAGGGACAAAAGAAAAGCAGAAGCTTTAAAAGTCTTAAAAGGACAAGGGTTTAACAGGTGGACAAAATCGTGCTGGCACACTCAGACCAGCATGCTGGGAACTTTAAGGAACGTCAGGCACCCTAACACCCTGGGGGGCAATGCAGCTCCCAAGCCCTCATGGTGATAAGCAGCATGCCATTCATTCCCGCCCCGCCCCCGCCAGCACTACAAGTGAACCAGCTGACCCGCCATTGCAGCAGAGCAACTGGGGAGCAGCCCCGCCCACAGCAACCACACAGAGGCTTCTCCCAGCGTGTGGCTAACCAAGCCAGACCCAGAGCCAGGCCCCTGCCCTCAGTTGATGGACACAAACAACAGAGACCGGTGCAGAGTCCGGAAGGCACAAAGGTTCTTTATTCTCACGGCAATCATGCACTGCTTGCCTGCAACCCCCACTAGTGCCCTATGCCATCCCGAGGGCCGCCCCACCCACAGCAGCTCAGGGGATTAACCCAGAGGCTTCCCCCTGTACCTGTTTGACCAGCATAGGCAGAGGAAACCAGCATGGACTCCGCAAAGCACATAGGGGCTCTGTTCTCATGGCGAACATGCACTGATTGCCTGCAACCACCGCCAGTGGCCCAGGGCATCACAAGGGCCACCCTGACATGGCAGCTCAAGGGATTAATCCAGAGGCTGCCCCCTGCACCTGGTTAATCGGCACAGGCAGAGGAAACCAGCATGGAGTCCATGAAGCACATAGGGGCTCTGTTCTCATGGTGAATATGTGCTGCTCGCCTGCAACCACCGCCAGTGCCCCAGGCAATCCCAAGGGCTGAACTGCCCATGGCAGGTCAGGGGATTAACTCAGAGGCTGATCCCTGTGTGTGGTTGACTGGCACAGGCAGTGAGACAGGCAAGGTGAGCAGCAAGCAAAAAGGGACTTTGTTCTCCCAGCTGACACTCACACCACTCGCTGGTGAAAACTTCTGTCACCATGAAAAGGCAGAATAACCTTATTCAGTCCAAAATCCCTCAAACACCAGAGAGAGGGCCTGGTGAGACCAATATCACCAATCTTCCCGTAAAAGAATTCAAAATAAAAGTCATAAGCATGCTGATGGAGCTACAGAGAAATATGCAAGAGCTAAGGGATGAAGTCCGGGGGGACATAACAGAAATGAAATGATCAATTGAAGGACTTAAGAGCAGACTGGATGAGGTGCAAGAGACTGCTAATGGAATAGAAATCAAAGAACAGGAATACAGAGAAGCTGAGGCAGAGAGATAAAAGGATCTCTAGTAATGAAAGAATATTAAGAGAACTGTGCAACCAATCGAAACAGAACAATATTTGCATAAAAGGGATACCAGAAGAAAAAGAGAGAGAAAAAGGGATAGAAAGTGTCTTTGAACAAATAATTGCAGAAAACTTCCCCAAGCTGGGGAAGGAAATAGTCTCTCAAACCGTGGAATCCCACAGAACTCCCAATAGAAGGGATGCAAGGAGGACAACACAAAGATATATAATAATTAAAATGGCAAAGATCAAAGACAAGGACAGGGTATTAAAGGCAGACAGAGAGAGAAAAAAGATCACCTACAAAGATCAAGCTATCATCAGACTTCTCAACAGAAACCTTAAAGGCCAGAAGAGAATGGCATGATATATTTAATGCAATGAAACAGAAGGGCTTTGAACCAAAAATACTGTATCCAGCAATATTATCACTTAAATTTGAAGGATGGACTAAACAATTTTCTGATAAGCAAAAATTGAGGGAATTTGCCTCCCCCAAACCACCTCTACAGGGTATTTTAAAGGAACTTCTCTAGATGGAAGTACTCCTAAGGCTAAGTAGATGTCACCAGAGAAAATAAAGTCACAGCAAAGAAAGCAGACCAACAAAATACAAACTAAAGGCAAAAAATAAAATCAGCTATCCACAAAAGCAGTCAAGGGAATCACAAAAGAGTATAGAATAAAACATCTAACATAAAGAGTGGAGGAGGAAGAATAAGAAGGGAGATAGATAAAGAATCATCAGACTGTGTTTATAATAATGTAATAAGTGAGTTAAAGTTAGATGGTTAGATAGTAAATGAGCTACCATTGAACCTTTGGTAACCACAAATCCAAAGCCTACAATGGCAATAAGTACATATCTATCGATAATCACACTAAATGTAAATGGACTGAATGCACCAATCAAAAGACACAGAGTAATAGAATGGATAAAAAAACAAGACCCATTTTTTGCTGCTTATACAGAGACTCACCTCACCCAAAGACATACACAGACTAAAAGTGAAGGGATGGAAAAAGATATTTCATGCAAATAACAAGGAGAAAAAAGCAGGTGTTGCAGTACTTGTATCAGACAAAATGGACTTCAAAACAAAGTAACAAGAGATAAACAAGGACATTACATAATGATAAAGGGGTCAGTCCAGCAAGAGGATACAACCATTATAAATATATATGTACCCAACACAGGAGCACTGACATATGTGAAACAAATACTAACAGAATTAAAGGAGGAAATAGAATGCAATACATTCGACTTCCGGGAAGATGGCGGTGCGAGCAGAGCGGCAGAAATCTCCTCCCAAAACTATATAAATCTATGAAAACACAGCAAATACAACTATTCCTAAAAGAGAAATTGGAGCACACAGGAAAGTGCACAGCATGCAGCCACACCTGGGAGGACTCAGAACCCCGTGAGGCGGGTAAGGTACAGAGCTGCGACCTGGCGGCACCCAAACATACACCCAGCCCAGCGCGCCAGTGGGAGGGGGGGATTCAGAGCCGGGAGGGAGTGGAAGAGTAGGTCTGCAAAATAACCAGCCCCAGTGGTCTGCGCCAGAGCACCGGGAGCACTGACACACATCGCGTGGTGCATCAGATATTGGAGAGGCAGAGGTGCAGGTTTTGAGCCGGGAAGGTGCCCGGACCATGCAGCCAGCACCCAGGGACAAGAGAAAAACGTGCGCTATTTCTAGTGGTCTCGGAGGGGGGGGGGCCCACCGAGGGAACACCATCGCCCGGGCGGGCTCAGCCCTGCAGGCTGGAAGTCCTGGGGAACTTCGGTCTCCTTAGCTAGTGCAGCCAGCGCCCAGGAACAAGAGAAAAGCGCGCGCCATTTGTAGCAGTCTCAGAGAGGCGGGGGGCCCAGCGAGGGAACACCAGCACCCCGGCAGGCTCAGCCCTGCAGGCTGGAAGTCCTGGGGAACTTCGGTCCCCTTCGCTAGTGACAGAAAGAAGGGAGCAACCATGCTGGAACTTTATACAAAAAACAATAGCGTCCCATTCATTCCTACCTACAAAAACAGCGTGGCTGCAGCTGCGAATTAGTGGAGCAACAGCGACACCTACAGCACACGTAGAGAATCCACTCCAGAGCTCAGCTGACACACATGGCATCTACCAGCGACCACTCCTGTCAACATAACAAGACAGAAGAAAATGATACAGACTAAGCTAACCAAGATTCAGAGCGCCTCTGAGAAGGAATCTGAAGAGATGGAAATGCAGCATCTACCTGAAAAAGAATTCAGAATAAAAGTCATAACCATGCTGATGGATCTACAGAGAAATATGCAAGAGCTAAGGGAGGAAGGGAGGGAAGTCAGGAAAGATAATGCAGAAATGAGACAAGCCATCGACAGGCTCAGCAGCAGACTGGACGAGATGCAAGACACTGTTAATGCAATAGAAATCAGAGAACAGGAATACAGAGCAGCTGAGGCAGAGAGAGATAAAAGGATCTCTAGGAATGAAAGAATATTAAGAGAACTGTGTGACCAATCCAAAAGGAACAATATTCGCATTATAGGAGTACCAGAGGAAAAAGTGAGAGAAAAAGGGATAGAAAGTGTCTTTGAAGAAATAATTTCTGAAAACTTCCCCATGCTGGGGAAGGAAATAGTCTCGCACTAAATGGAAGCCCACAGATCTCCTAACACAAGGGACCCCAGGAAGACAACACCAAGACATATAATAACTAAAATGGCAAAGATCAAAGATAAGGACAGAGTATTAAAGGCAGCTAGAGAAAGAAAAAAGATCACTTCAAAGGAAAACCCATCAGACTAACATCAGACTTCTCAAAAGAAACCTTACAGGCTAGAAGAGAATGGCATGATATATTTAACGCAATAAAACAGAAGGGCCTCGAACCAAGAATACTGTATCCAGCACGATTATCATTTAAATATGACAGTGGGATTAAACAATTTTCAGACAAGCAAAAGCTGAGAGAATTTGCCTCCCATAAACCACCTCTACAGGACATCTTAAAGGAACTGCTCTAGAGGGAAGCACTCCTAAGGCTAAAAAGCTGTCACCAGAGAAAATAAAATCATAGCAAAGAAAGCAGACCATTCAAAACTAACTAAAGGCAAAGAATAAAACACCTAGTATATAAAGAATGAAGGAGGAAGAATAACAAGGGAGAGAAATAAAGAAACATCAGACTGTGTTTACAATAACTTAACAAGAAAGTTAAGTTAGATTGTTAGATAGTAAAGAAGCAACCCTTGAACCTTTGGTAACCACGAAGCTAGAGCCAGCAATGGCAATAAGTACGTATCTTTCGATAATCACCCTAAACGTAAATGGACTGAATGACCCAATCAAAAGACACAGAGTAACAGAATGGATAAAAAAGCAAGACCCATCTATATGCTGCCTACAAGAAACTCAGCTCAAATGCAAAGATATCCCCATATTAAAAGTGAAGGGATGGAAAAAGATATTTCATGCAAATAACAAGGAGAAAAAAGCAGGTGTTGCAGTACTTGTATGAGACAAAATAGACTTCAAAATGAAGAAAGTAGCAAGAGATAAAGAAGGACATTACATAATGATAAAGGGGACAATACAACAAGGAGATATAACCATTTTAAATATATATGCACCCAACACAGGGGCGCCGGCATTTGTGAAACAAATACTAACAGAATTAAAGGAGGAAATAGACAGCAATGCATTCATCTTAGGTGACTTCAACACACCACTCACTCCAAGGCACAGATTAACCAGACAGAAAATAAGTAAAGACACAGAGGCACTGAACAACACACTAGAACAGATGGACCTAACAGACATCTACAGAACTCTACACCCAAAAGCAACGGGATACACATTCTTCTCAAGTGCACATGGAACATTTTCCAGAATAGACCACATACTAGGCACAAAAAGAACCTCAGTAAAATCGAAAATATTGAAATTCCACCAACCAACTTCTCGGATCATAAACGTATTAAACCAGAATTCAACTTTAGAAATAAAACAAAAAGGCTCACAAATACATGCAGACTTAACAACATTCTCCTAATTAATCAATGGATCAATGACCAAATCAAAACAGAAATCAAAGAGTATATGGAGACAAATGACAACAACAACACAAAGCCACAGCTTCTGTGGGATGCAGAAAAGGCAGTTCTAAGAGAAAAGTATATTGCAATCCAGGCTTATCTAAAGAAAGAAGAACATTCCCAAATCAGTAGTCTAAAGACACAATTACTGAAATTGGAAAAAGAAGAACAAATGAGACCCAAAGTCACCAGAAGGAGGGACATAATAAAGATCAGAGAAGAAATAAATAAAATAGAGAAGAATAAAACAATAGAAAAAAATCAATGAAACCAAGAGCTGGTTCTTTGAAAAAATAAACAAAATAGATAAACCAGTAGCCAGACTCATTAAGAAAAAAACAGTATCTACACACATAAACAGAATCAGAAATGACAAAGGAAAAATCATGACGGATCCCACAGAAATACAAAGAATTATAAGAGAATATTATGAGAATCTATATGCTAACAAGCAGGAAAATCTAGAAGAAATGAACAACTTTTTAGAAAAATACAACCTTCCAAGACTGACCAAACAAGAAACAGAAAAACTAAACAGACCAATCACCAGCAATGAAATAGAAACGGTAATCAAAAAACTACCCAAGAACAAAACCCCCGGACGAGATGGATTCACCTCTGAATTCTACCAGACATATAGAGAAGAAATAACACCCATTCTCCTTAAAGTTTTCGAAAAAATAGAAGAGGAGGGAGTACTTCCAAACTCATTCTATGAAAGCCAGCATCACTCTAATACCAAAACAAGGCAAAGACCTCACCAAAAAAGAAAACTATAGACCAATATCCCTAATGAACGTGGATGCAAAAATACTCAACAAAATATTAGCAAACCGAATTCAAAAATACATCAAGAGGATAATACACCATGATCAAGTGGGATTCATCCCAGGGATGCAAGGATGGTACAACATTCGAAAATCCATTAATATCATCCACCACATCAATAAAAAGAAGAACAAAAACCACATGATCATCTCCATAGATGCTGAAAAAGCATTTGACAAAATTCAGCATCCATTCATGATTAAAACTCTCAAAGATTGGGTATAGAGGGCAAGTACCTCAACATAATAAAGGCCATATATGACAAACCCACAGCTAACATCATACTTAATGGCGACAAGCTGAAAGCTTTTCATCTAAGATCGGGAACAAGACAGGGATGCCCACTGTCTCCACTGTTATTCAACATAGTACTGGAGGTCCTAGCCACGGCAATCAGAAAAAAACAAAGACATACAAGGCATCCAGATTGGTAAAGGAGAAGTCAAATTGTCACTATTTGCAGATGACATGATATTGTACATAAAAACCCTAAAGCCTCCACTCCAAAACTACTAGAACTAATATCTGAATTCAGCAAAGTTGCAGGATACAAAATTAACAAACAGAAATCTGTTGCTTTGCTATACACTAACGATAAACTAACAGAAAGAGAAATCAGAAAAACAATTCCATACACAATTGCATCAAAAAGAATGAAATACCTAGAAATAAACTTAACAAAGGAAATAAAGGACCTGTACCCTGAAAACTACAAGACATTCATAAGAGAAATTAAAGAGGACACTAACAAATGGAAATGCATCCCATGCTCTTGGCTAGGAAGAATAAATATTGTCAAAATGGCTATACTACCTAAAGCAATCTACAGATTCAACGCAATCCCTATCAAACTACCAACAGCTTTCTTCAATGAACTAGAACAAATAATTCTAAAATTCATATGGCACCACAAAAGACCCCGAATATCCAAAGCAATCCTGAGAAGGAGGTATAAAACGGGGAATTATGCTCCCTGACTTCAAGCTCTACTGCAAAGCCACAGTAATCAAGACAATTTGGTACTGGCACAAAAACAGACCCACAGATCAGTGGAATAGAATAGAAAAATCCAAACATCAACCCAAACACATACAGTCAATTAACATTTGATAAGGGAGCCTTGGATATACATTGGGGAGATGACAGCCTCTTTAGCAGCTGGTGTTGGAAAAACTGGACAGCTACATGTAAGAGAATGAAATTGGACTACTGTCTAACCCCATACACAAAGGTAAACTCAAGGTGGATCAAAGACCTGAATGTAAGTCATGAAACTATAAAATTCTTAGAAAAAAATATAGGCAAAAAACTCTTGGACATAAACATGAGTGACTTCTTCATGAACATATCTCCCGAGCAAGGGAAACAAAAGCAAAAATGAACAAGTGGGACTATATGAAGCTGAAAAGCTTCTGTACAGCAAAGGACACCATCAGTAGAACAAAAAGACTTCCTACAGGATGGGAGAATATATTCATAAATGACGTAACCGTTACGGGGTTGACATCCAAAATATATAAAGAACTCACCCACCTCAACAAACAAAAAGCAAATAATCCGTTTAAGAAATGGGCAGAGGACATGAACAGACACTTCTCCAAAGAAGAAATTCAGATGGCCAACAGGCACATGAAAAGATGCTCCACATTACTAATCATCAGAGAAATGCCGATTAAAACCACAATGAGATTTCACCTCACACCAGTGAGGATGGCCAACATCCAAAACACAAACAACAAGAAATGTTGGCGAGGATGTGGAGAAAAGGGAACCCTCCTACACTGCTGGTGGGACTGCAAATTAGTTCAACCATTGTGGAAAGCAGTATGGAGGTTCCTCAAAAAACTCAAAATAGAAATACCATTTGACCCAGGAATCCCACTCCTAGAATTTACCCTAAGAATGCAGCACCCAATTTGAAAAAGACAGATGCACCCCTATGTTTATTGCAGCACTGTTTACAATAGCCAAGAAATGGAAGCAACCTAAGTGTCCATCAGTAGATGAATGGATAAAGAAGATGTGGTACATATGCACAATGGAATATTATTCAGCCATAAGAAGAAAACAAATCCTACCATTTGCAACAACATGGATGGATCTAGAGGGTATTATGCTCAGTGAAATAAGTCAAGCTGAAAAAGACAAGTACCACATGACTTCACTCATATGTGGAGTATAAGAACTAAGGAAAAGAAAAAAAACTGAAGGAACAAAACAGCAGCAGACTCATAGAACCCAAGAACGGACTAATAGTTACCAAAGGGAAAGGTACTGGGGAGCATGGGTGGGAAGGGAGGGGTAAGGGAGAAGAAGGGACATTACGATTAGCAGATGTAATGTTCAGGGGGCATGGGGAGGGCTGTACAACCCAGAGAGGACAAGCAATGACTCTATGGCATCTCAGTACGCTGATGGACAGTGACTGCAATGGGGTTGGTGAGGGGGGGGAACATGATGAAGGGGGTAGTGTAATCACCATAATATTACTCATTTAATTGTAGATTAATGATATCAAAATAATCTATTAAAAAAAGAATGCAATACATTCATGTTGAGAGACTTCAACACTCCACTCACTCCAACGGACTGATCAACTAGACAGAAAATAAGTAAGGACACAGAGGCACTGAGCAACACTAGAATTGATGGACCTAACAGACATCTACAGAACTCTATACCCAAAAGAAGCAGGATACAGATTCTTCTAAAGTGCACAAGGAATGTTTTTCAGAATAGATCACATACTAGGCCACAAAAAAGAGCCTCAATAAATTTAAAAATATTGAAATTTTACCAACCAACTTCTCAGATCACAATGGTATAAAGCTAGAAATAAATTGTATGAAGAAAACAAAGAGGCTAATATACACATGGATGCTTAACAACATGGTCCTAAATAATCAATGGACAAATGACCAAATTAAAACAGAGATCAAGCAACATATGGAGACAAATTTCAACAACACCACAATGCCACAACCTCTGTGGGATGCAGCAAAGGCAGTTCTAAGCGGAAAGTATATAGCAATCCAGACCAATTTAAAGAAGGAATCCCAATGAAGAGTCTAAATTCAGAATTATTGAAACTGGAAAAAGAAGAACAAATGATGCCCAAAGTCAGTAGGAGAAGGATGTAACAAAGATCAGAGAAGGAATAAATATATTTGAGCAGAATAAATAATAGAAAAATTAATGAAACCAAGAGCTGGTTCTTTGTGACAATAAACAAAATAGATAACCCCCCAGCCACACTTATTAAGAGTAAAAGAGAATCTACACACATAAACAGAATCAGAAATCAGTAAGGAAAAATCATGATGGACACCACAGAAATACAAAAAATTATTAAAGAATACTATGAAAATCTGTATGCTAACAAACTGAACAACCTAAAAGAAATTAATAACTTTCTAGAAAAATACAACCTTCCAAGACTAACCAAGGAAGAAACAGAAAATATGAACAGACCAATTACCAGGAACAAAGTTGAATCGGTAATCAGAAAATTACCCAAGAACAAAACTCCCGGTCAGGATGGATTCACCGCTGAATTTTATCAGACATTTAGAGAAGACATAATACCCATTAGTCTTAAAGTTTTCCAAAAAGTAAAAGAGGAGGGAATACTTCCAAACTCATTCTATGAAGCCAGCATCACTCTAATACCAAAATTGGGCAAAGATCTCACAAAAAAAGAAAATTACAGACCTATATCCCTGGTGAACATAGATGCAAAAATACTCCACAAAATGTTAGCAAACTGAATTCAAAAATACATCACGAGGGTCATCTACCATGATAAAGTGGGATTAATCTCAGGGATGCTAGGATGGTACAACATTAAAATATCCATCAACATCATCCACCATATCAACAAACAGAAGGACAAAAACCACATGATCATCTTCATAGATGCTGAAAAAGCATTTGACAAAATTCAACATCCATTCATGATAAAAACTCTCCACAAAATGGGTATAGATGGGAAGTACCTCAACACAATAAAGGCCATATATGACAAACGCACAGCCAACAATATACTTAACAATGAGAAGCTGAAAGCTTTTCGCCTATGATAGGGAACAAACAAGGATGCCCATTCTCCCCACTTTTATTCAACATAGTACTGGAGTTCCTGGCCATGGAAATCAGACAACACAAAGAAAAAAATGCATCCAGATTGGCAAGGAAGAAGTTAAACTGCCCTGTTTGCAGATGACATTGATATGGTACATAACAATCCCTAAAGAATCCACTCCAAAACTACCAGAACTAATATGTGAATTAAGCAAAGTTGCAGGATACAAAATTAACAAACAGAAATCTGTTGCCTTCCTATACACTAATGAGCTAACAGAAAATCAGGAAAACAATTCCATTCACAACTGCATCAAAAAGAATAAAATACATAGGAATAAACATAACGAAGGAAGTGAAAGACCTATACTGTGAAAACTACAAAACACTCCTAAGAAAAATTAAAGAGGACACTAACAAATGGAAATGCATCCCATGCTCTTGACTAGGAAGAATAAATGTTGTCAAAATGGCTATACTACCTAAAGCAATGTACAGATTCAATGCAATCCCTATCAAAATACCAACAGCTTTATTCAATGAACTGGAACAAATAATTCTAAAATTCATATGGAACCACAAAAGACCCCGAATAGCCAAAGCAATTCTGAGAAGGAGGAATAAAACAGGGGGAATTACACTCCCTGACTTCAAGCACTACTACAAAGCCACAGTAATCAAGACAATATGGTATTGGCACCAAAACAAACCGACAGACCAGTGGACAGAATAGAAAATCCAAACATTAACCCAAACATATACAGTCAATTAATATTTGATAAAGGAGCCTTGTATATACAATGGGGAGATGACAGCCTCTTCAGCAGCTGGTGTTGACAAAACTGGACAGCTACGTGTAAGACAATGAAACTGGACTACTCTCTTACCCCATACACAAAAGTAAACTCAAAATGGATCAAAGACCTGAATGTAAGTCATGAAATCATAAAACTCATAAAAAAAAAACATAGGCAAAAAATCTCTTGGACATAAACATGAGCGACTTCTTCATGAACATATCTCCCCGGGCAAGGGAAACAAAAGCAAAAATGAACAAGTGGGACTATATTAAGGTAAAAAGCTTCTGTACAGCAAAGGACACCATCAGTAGAACAAAAAGACGTCCTACAATAATGGAGAATATATTCATAAATGACATATCCGATAAGGGGTTGACATCCAAAATATATAAATAACTCACACACCTCAACAAACATAACGTAAATAATCCAATTAGGAAATGGGCAGAGGACGTGAATAGACACTTCTCCAAAGAAGAAATTCAGATGGCCACCAGGCACATTAAAAGATGCTCCACATCGCTAATCATCGGAGAAATGCAAATTAAAACACAATGAGATATCACCTCACACCAGTAAGGATGGCCAACATCCAAAACACAAACAGCAACAAATGTTGGTGAAGATGTGGAGAAAAGGGATCCCTCCTAAACTGCTGGTGGGAATGCGAATTAGTTCAATCATTGTGGAAAGCAGTATGGAGGTTCCTCAAAAACCTCAAAAGAGAAATATCATTTGACCCAGGAATCCCACTCCTAGGAATTTACCCTAAGAATGCAGCAGCCCAGTTTGAAAAAGACATATGCACCCCTATGTTTATTGCAGCACTATTTACAATAGCCAAGAAATGGAAGCAACCTAAGTGTCCATCAGTAGATGAATGGATAAAGAAGATGTGGTACATATACACAATGGAATATTATTCAGTCATCAGAAGAAAACAAATCCTACCATTTGCAACAACATGGACGGGGCTAGAAGGTATTATGTTCAGTGAAATAAGCCAAGTGGAAAAAGACAAGAATCAAATGATTTCACTCATATGAGGAGCATAAGAGCAAAGAAAAATACTGAAATAAAAAACATCAGCAGACTCACAGAACCCAAGAATGAACTAATAGTTAACAAAGGGAAAGGGATTGGGGAGGATGGGCGGGAAGGGAAGGACAAGAGGGAAAAAGGGGCATTATGATTAGCAGATGTAATGTTGGGGGGCGCGGGGAGGGCTGTACAACTCATAGAAGACGTGTAGTGATTCTATAGCATCTCACTATGCTGATGGACAGTGAGTATAATGGGGTTGGTGGGTGGGACCTGATGAAGTAGGTAGTTTAATAACCATAATATTGCACATGTAATTGTAGATTAATGTTACCAAAATGAAGAAAAAGAAGATAAAAATAAGTTAAAGTTAAAAGATTATATAATGATATTAATACAAACACTAATCATGGGAGAGCTGGAATGCCTTCCTAATTATTATTCAAATATATCTGAAGAAAATGAATATTACTAAGGATAAGGCTGATATTTAATAATGTTAAAACATCTATTTATATAAATGAAATGGCAATTCTAAATGTGTGTGCCCTCAATAACAGTACTCCAAAGTACATGATCAAAACTAAAGGAACTAAAGAAGAAATAAATATGCAATTATTATTGGATACCATAACAATTTTCTCTCAATTATTAAAAAATAATTAGACTAATGGGACTTCTGGAAAAAGATGGCTGAGCAGGAAGGCAAGGCAGAATCCTTCCCCCGAAAATACATAATAAAAGAAAATACAGCAAATACAACTAAATCTGAAACTGACCTGAAGACTACAGAACAGACCACCTACACCTGAGGAAGAAGAGAAGACCACACCGAAAAGGGTAAAGTGTCAGAGAAAATATTGAATGGGACCTGAGCCCTCCCCCAACCCCACCCTACATGTGAGTGAAAGAAGGGGATGTAGGGGGTAGGAGCTCAGGATCACTGCACAACTGGCCTTGGAGATCTGCACCAGGAGCACAAGTTCACATTACACTGGGTTCTGGTGAATAGTAAGTCTGGACACCAGGGAAAATTCAAACACTCTGGGAAGTGGAGACTACAGCCATTGTGGAAGACAGGCATGTTTCACAAGTCCTGAGACCAAAAGCAAGAGCAGCAGTTTGAAATATTTGCCAACAGAGGGAGAGGTCCAGAAGGGATAGGGTTAGATGGAACTCTCTCATCAGGGGAAAGAACAGGAGGAGCATACCCTCCCAGCTCTTCCTCAGTCCAACAGACCAGGAATTCTCAGGTACCTCAGAAGCTCCATCCTCCTCGCTTGCAATGCAGCCATGAGGACCCTCCATGCACATGCTGCTGGAAGCCTGGAAGCCAACTCACTTGGCCCAGCAGGGGTTGGCCAATCCTGGTGCTGTGGTCCAGCCCAGGCAGAGCTGCACATCAGCCCACCCATCTACCCCATTATCTCTGCAGCCCTGACACTACTGTAGGCCAGACAGTGGGTGGCCCTGCCCACAGTGAGGTCAACAGAGACTCCTGAGCTGATCACAAAACTGTTCATGAAGCAAGCTGCCAGCACAGACAGAAAGATATCCCATCCACTGCATGCCAACAGCTGAAGCCCACACCAAAATAGAACCAGGCACAAGAGTGTAAAGAATCTTGAGCTTCTGGGCACCATAGGACACCTTCTTCATAAAGCCTATAGACCAGGAAGCATAGCAGAGCCATTAAATACAAAGGAAGAAACAGAAACCTGACAAAATGAGGAAGCAGAGGAATATGATCCAAACAAACTGCAGGACAAAGCCCCATAAATAAGGCTAAGTGAAACAGAGATCACCAATCTTCTTGATAAAGATTTCAAAATAAAAGTCATAAATATGCTCACAGATTTAGAGAAAGGTATTCAAGATCTCAGGGTGGACTTCAACAAAGAGATAAAAGAATGAAAAAGTGCCATTCACAGTTGAATACAGTATCTGAAATGAAACATACAATGAAGGGATTAAAGAATAGATTAGAACATGTATAGGAGACAGTAAATGAAATGGAAATTAGAGAACAGGAAAACAAAGAGCTGAGGAACAGAGGGAAAAAAGGATCCCTAGGAATGAAGGAATGATAAGAAAGCTATGTAAACAATCTAAACAAAACAATATTTTCATAATAGGGGTAACAAAAGGAGAAGAGAGAGAGAAAGGGATACAAAGTCGTTTGAGGAAATAATTGTGAAAAAATCCCCAATCCGTGGAAGGAAATAGACATTCAGGTAATTGAAGCACAGTGATCCCCTAATAAAAAGAGGCCCAGGAAGACAAAACCAAGACATATAATAATTAAAATGACAAAGATCAAGGATAAGAAGAGTGTTGAAAGCAGGCAGAAAGAGAAAAAAATACTTGTAAAGGAAATCCTATCAGGTTATCAGCAGACTTCTCAACAGAAATTCTACAGGCCAGAAGGGAGTCACATGATATATTTAATGTACTGAAACAGAAGGACCACCAACTAAGAATCCTCTACCTGGCAAGATTATCATTTAAATTTGAAGCAGGTATTAAACAATTTCCATTTAAACATAAATTGAAGGAATTGACCACTACTAAACCATCCTTACAGGATATGTTAAAGGGACTACTGTAAATGGAAATGTACCTAAGGCTAAATAGCTTTCACCACTTTAAAGCCAAAGTGAACATAGTAGACCACCTAATTACCAAACAAGTATGAAATTAAAACAAAACAAAAGAAGAAAAATCAACTATACATAAAATCAGTCAAGGATTATATGACGTTCAGACATCTAATATGAAAAAAGTGGAGGAAGAAGAAGGAAAAAAAGTAACTTTAATTTGTGCTTGAAAAAGAGAAATCAGCAATTTAAGATAGACTATTATATAGTAAGGAAGCTATCCTTGAACCTTTGGTAACCACAAAACTAAAGCCTACAATAAATACATACACTAAATAAATAAATAAATAAAGAGAAATCCAACTGGAACACTAAAGAAAGATATCAATGGCAAGAGAAGAGTATAAGAGAGAAAGAAAGGAACAGAGAGTGGCTATAAAAAAACAGCCAGAGTAGAATTAATAAATGGCAATAAGTACCTCTCTATCAACAATCACCTTAAATGTAAATGGACTGAAAGATGGCAGCATGAGAGGTGAGACAGAGGCTTCCTCCTAAAACCGCAAATAATATGAAAATATAACTAATACAACTACTCTTGAAAGAGCAACAGGAAAGAGGACTGCAACAAACTGCATACACCTGGAGACAAGAGCAGCCCTCATGGAAAACGGAAACGTATTAAGCTGTGGTCCTGAGGGATCCAAGCCCTTCCCCCACCCCAGCTCACTGGCAGGAGGAAGAGGAAAAGAGCAGGGAGGGAGGGGATATCTGGGACTGCTGAATACATAACTCTGGAGATCTGCTCTGGGAGCACAAACCTTCATTTCATGGTGCTTGCATGATACTCTCATAATTAGGGGGTTGGAAAGCTAAGACAGGAAGAATTCTTGGAGAGACTAAGATTCCAGCTGCTTGTGCAAAGCAGTGATCCATATCCAGCTGCTCTGGGACAAAAGAAAGGCAGGCAGTATGAGAGACTTCCTAACAAAGAAGCCCTTAGCAAGAGGGCTGTTAAAGGGGCAAGGATTGCACAGAGTTTACTGCTCAGGAGAAAGGACAGGTAGACAAAATTCTCCAGGTGCACTCTACCAAGCAGATGGGGAGCTTTCATGATCTTCAGGTGCTCCAGCTCCCAGGCTACCTACACAGCTCCAAGAACTCCTTCTGTGACAGGCAGACTAGTGCACCTTTCTCTTGGCCAGCCCCACCGGGCTTGCAAACCGGGAAACCCTACCATGGCGTTAGGCCAGCCAGAGGGAAGATCTGTCTACAACAACTAAAAATGAAAAGCACAGAGGCTTATACGTGTGTGCTCAGCCCACTGGTTCAGGCAGTGGAGACAGGCATAGCAGCCAGGAACCAGGAAACAGCTCTTTCCTCCACCAAGGGACCAATACCACTCCCCTACAATCCCCAACATTGCTTCAGGGGCTGAGCAGCTCCAGAGAGTAGAGCTTCTGGGCACTAGAGGGCGCCATATACAAATATGAAACGCCAAAGGAACCTGGTCCAGAGTAAAATTTTGAGTACAACTCCTGAGAAAGATTTAAATGATATGGACCTCATGACCCTCCCTGAAAGGGAGTTCAAAATAAAAATCATTAACATGCTCATGGAGGTACGGAAAGATATTCAAGAACTCAGGAATGAATTATGGTCAGAGATCCAATCGTTGAAGAGCACAATGGACGGTATTAAAAGCAGATTGGATACGGTGGAGGAGACGACAAATGAAATAGAAACTAGAGAAGAGGAATACAAAGAAGCTTAGGCACTGAGAGAAAAAATGATCTCTAAGAACGAAAGAATATTGAGACAACTGTGTCACCAATCCAAACAAAACAATATTCGCATTATAGGGGTACCAGAAGAAGAAGAGAGAGAAAAGGGGATAGAAAGTGTCTTTGAGGACGTGATTGCTGAAAACTTCCCCAATCTGGGGAAGAAGATAGTCTCTCAGGCCATGGAGGTGTGCAGATCTCCCAACACAAGGGACGCAAGGAAGACAACATCAAGACATATAGTAATTAAAATGGCAAAGATCAAGGATAAATACAGACTATTAAAAGCAGCCAGAGAGAGAAATAAGATCACATACAAAGGAAAACCCATCAGGCTATCATCAGACTTCTCAGCAGAAACCTTATAGGCTGGAAGGGAGTGGCATGATGTATTTAATGCAATGAAGCAGAAGGGCCTTGAACTAAGATTACTTTATATGGCAAGATTATCATTAAAATTTGAAGGAGGGATTAAACAGTCCCCAGATAAGGAATAGCTGAGAGAATTTACCTCCCATGAACCATCCCTACAGTGTACTTTGGAGGGACTGCTATAGATGGAAGTGTTCCTATGGTTTAATAGCTGTCACGAGAGGTAATAAAACCACAGTAAAGAAAATAGAACAGCTAATTACTAATAAAATGCAAAATTAAATGAACTATCCCCAAAGTCAATAAAGGGATAGACAAACAGTACAGAATATGATACCTAATATATAAAGAATGGAGGAGGAAGAAAAAGGAGGAGGGAAAAACAATCAAACAAAAAAGGAACCTTTAGAGTTTGTTTATAATAGCATATTAAGTGAGTTGTTAGAATCTTAGTAGGGAAGTTGACCTTGAACCTTT
The DNA here is from genome assembly GCA_032199065.1 of Smutsia gigantea. Classification (NCBI taxonomy): domain Eukaryota; kingdom Metazoa; phylum Chordata; class Mammalia; order Pholidota; family Manidae; genus Smutsia; species Smutsia gigantea. Next base: position 52,415 of record JAVSCE010020835.1, on the reverse strand, counting down.
GGTAACCACGAATCTGAGGCTTGCAATGCCAATAAGTACATACCTATCCATAATCACCCTAAATGTAAATAGACTGAATGCACCAATCAAAAGACATAGAGTCAATGAATGGATAAAAATACAAGATCCAACTACATACTGCCTTCAAGAGACTCACTTTAAACCCAAAGACATACACGGACTAAAGTGAAGGGATGGAGAAAGACATTTCATGCAAATAATAGGGAGAAAACAGCAGGAGTTGCAGTACTCATATCAGACAAAATAGACTTCAAAACAAAGAAACTCACAAGAGACAAAGAAGGGCATTACATAACGATAAAAAGGTCAATCCAAAAAGAAGATATAACCATTATAAATATCTATGCACCCAACACAGGAGCTCCTACATATGTGAAACAAATACTAACAGAATTAAAATGGGAAATGGAATGCAATGCATTCATTCTAGGAGACTTCAACACACCACTCACTCTGAAGGACAGATCAAAGAGACAGAAAATAAGTAAGGAGACAAAGGCTCTGAACAACACATTAGAACAGATGGACCTAACAGACATCTACAGACCTCTACACCCAAAAGCAGCAGAACACACATTCTTCTCAAGTGCGCATGGAACATTTTCAAGAATAGATCATGTACTAGGCCACAAAAAGAGCCTCAGTAATTCAAAAAGATTGAAATTGTACCAACTAGCTTCTGAGACCACTAAGGAATTAAACTCGAAATGAATTATGCAAAGAAAATGAAAAATCCCACAAACACATGGAGGCTTAATAACATGCTCCTAAATAATCAATAGATCAATGACCAAATAAAAACAGAGATCAAGCAATATATGGAGACAAATGACAACAATTATTCAACACCACAAAATCTGTGGGACGCAGTGAAGGCCGTGCTAAGGGGAAAGTATACTGTAATACAGGCCTCCCTCAGGAAAGAAGAACATTCCCATATGAGCAGTCTAAACTCACAATTAATGAAACTAGAAAAAGAAGAACAAAGGAAACCCAAAGTCAGTAGAAGGAGGGACATAATAAAGATTAGAGCAGAAATAAATAAAATCGAGAAGAATAAAACAATAGAAAGGATCAACGTAAGGAAGAGCTGGTTCTTCGAGAAAATAAACAAAATAGATAAACCCCTAGCCAGACTTATCAGGAAAAAGAGAGTCTGCCCACACAAACAGAATCAGAAATGAGAAAGGAGAAATCACTATGGAAAGCAAAGAAATACAAAGAACTATTAGAGAATACTATTTTATGCTAACAAACTGGATAACCTAGAAGAAATGGACAACTTTCTAGAAAAATACAACCTTCCAAGGCTGACACAGAAAGAAACAGAAAATCTCAACACAACACTTACCAGCAATGAAATTGAACTGGTAATCAAAAACCTACCTAAGAACAAAACATCTGTACCAGATGGCTTCACTGCTGAATATTATCAAACATTTAGTGAAGACCTAATACCCATCCTCCTTAAAGTATTCCAAGGAGTAGAAGAAGAGGGAATACTTCCAAACACATTGTATGAGGCCAGCATCACTCCAAAACAAAAACCGGACACAGACACCAGAAAAAAAGAAAACTACAGACCAATATCCCTCATGAACATAGATGCAAAAATACTCAACAAAACATTAGCAAACAGAATTCAAAATACATCAAAAGGATCATCCATCATGATCAAGTAGGATTTATTCCAGGGATGCAAGGATGGTTCAACATCCCCAAATCCATCAACATCATCCATCACATCTACAAAAAAAAAGGCAAAACCACATGATCGTCTCCATAGATACTGAAAAGCATTTGACAAAATTCAACATCCATTCATGATAAAAACTCTCAATAAAACAGGTATAGAGGGCAACTACCTCAACATAATAAAGGCTATATATGAAAAACCACAGCCAACATTATACTTAACACCGAGAATCTGAAAGCTTTTCCTTTAAGATTGGGAACAAGACAAGGATGCCCACTCTCCCCACCTGCATTCAACATAGTACTGGAGATCCTAGCCATGGCAATCAGACAACACAAAGAATTAAAAGGCATCCAGATTGGCAGGGAAGAAGTTAAACTGTCCCTGTTTGCAGATGACATGATATTATACATAAAAACCCTAAAGAATCTACTCCAAATCTACTACATCTAATATCTGAATGCACCAAAGTTGTGGGATACAAAATTAATGTGCAGAAATCTATGGCATCCCTATACACTAACAATGACCTAGCAAAGAGAGAAATCAGGAAAACAACTCCATTCAACATTGCATCAAAAAGAATAAAAAACCTAAGAATAAACCTAACCAAGGAAGTGAAAGATGTATACTCTGAAAACTACAAGACCCTCAAGAGAGAAATTAAAGAAGATACCAATAAATGGAAACACATCCCGTGCTCATGGATAGGAGGAATTAATATTGTCAAAATGGTCATCCTGCCTAAGGCAATCTACAGATTCAATGCAATTCCTATCAAAATACCAACAGCATTTTTCAACGAACTAGAGAAAATCATTCTAAAATTCATATGGAACCACAAAAGACCCCGAATAGCCAAAGCAATCCTGAGAAGGAAGAATAAAGCTGGGGGGATTATGCTCCCCGACTTCAAGCTTTACTACAAAGCCACAGTACTCAAGACAATTTGGTACTGGCACAAGAACAGACCCATAGACCAATGGAACAGACTAGAGAGCCCTGATATAAGTCCAACCACATATGATCAATTAATATATGATAAAGGAGCCACGGACATACAACGGGGCAATGACAGCCTCTTCAACAGCTGGTGTTGGCAAAACTGGACAGTTACATGCAAGAGAATGAAACTGGATTATTTTTTAACCCCATACACAAAAGTAAACTTGAAATGGATCAAGGACCTGAATGTAAGTCATGAAACCATAAAACTCTTAGAAGACAACATAGGCAAAAATCTCCTGAATATAAGCATGAACGACTTCTTGAATGCATCTCCTCGAGAAAGGGAAACAGAAGCAAAAATGAACTCATGGGACTACATCAAACTAAAAGTTTCTGTACAGCAAAGGACACCATCAACAGAACAAAATGGCATCCAACAGTATGGGAGAATATATTTGTAAATGACATATCCGACAAGGGGTTATCATCGAAAATATATAAATAACTTTCATGCCTCTACACATAAAAAGCAAATAACCCGATTAGAAAATGGGCAGAGGATATGAAGAGACAGTTCTCCAAGGAAGAAATTCAGATGGCCATCAGACACATGAAAGATGCTACACATCACTAATCATCAGGGAAATGCAAATTAAAACCACAATGAGATATCACCTCACACCAGTAAGGATGGCCACCATCCAAAAGGTTAAAAACAACAAATGCTAGTGAGAATGCTGAGAAAGGGGAACCCTGGTCGGAATGTAGGCTAGTTCAACCATTGTGGAAAGGAATATGGAGGTTCCTCAAAAAACTAAAAATAGAAACACTATTTGACCTGGGAATCCCACTCTTTGGACTTTACCCAAAGAATACAACTTCTCAGATTCAAAAAGACATATGCACCCCTTTTTTTATTACAGCACTTTTTACAGTAGCCAAGATATGGAAGCAACCTAAGTGTCCATCAGTAGATGAATGGATAAAGAAGAGGTGGTACATATACACAACGGAATACTATTCAGCCATAAGAAGGAAACAAATCCTGCTATTTGCAACAACATGGATGGAGCTGGAGGATATTATGCTCAGTGAAATAAGCCAGGTGGAGAAAGACAAGTGCCAAATGATTTCCCTCATTTGTGTAGTATAACAAAGAAGCAAAACTGAAGGAATAAAATAGTAGCAGACTCAGAGACTCCAAGAAGGAACTAGTGGTTACCAAAGGGGAGGGTGTGGGAGGGCGGGTGGGGAGGGTGGGAGCAGGGGATTGTGAGGTATTATGTTTAGTACACATGGTGTGGGGTCATGAGGAAAACAGTGTAGCACAGAGAAGGCAAACAGTGAATCTGTGTCATCTTACTACACTGATGGACAGTGACTGAACTGGGGTATGAGTGGGGACTTGATAATATGGGTAAATGTAGGAACCACATCCTTTTTTTCATGTGAAACCTTCATAAGAGTGTATATCAATAATACCTTAATAAAAAATGTGAAAAAAATTCTCCTGCTCTCAAGTGCAAACTGTTTCTAAACAATCACGTGTTTTGAGGTTCCAGAGGTATATTTAGTTTTCACGTTATTTTATGAGACAAAAACAAAAGTGGCCCATGTTAGTGTTGACTGATATTGATGGTAATATTTGGATTTGAAATTTAAGATATATAGCCACAGAAATACAGAAATGTGTTAATAACATAAGATAATTCATAGACTTGATTTTCCTTGTTAGCCTCTAATAAACTCTTCACCATTATTTGGGTCAGAATTGCCAAAGGCAAAAGATGACTTATCTTTGCTACAAAATTTGGGGAGAAACTCAGTTTTTGTTGATTTAACGATAATGAATACTTCTTTCTAACAAGCAGTTTAATGCCTTTTACAGAAACACTTCCCAAAAAGTGTTCCAGAAAATCACTACTTTCAAGAGACATTCAAAAGAATGTTCCCAAGTCAAGTGGGTAAAGGGAAAATTCTGGTGTCCTCCCTTTAGGAGCGTCACAGTGCACATCGGCTCCTGAGCCTGACAGCCCATCAGGATGGCCCGGACATGTTTTATCTGACTTTCTAAACATTGTTTCCTAACTCCACTCCTGGAGATGCTGATTCAGGATGTCAGGCTAAGGCAAAATAATCTGTATTTTTTAAATGCTTCCCAGGTGATTTGATGTAATGAATTTGCCAACTAAGGCTTATCTCAAATGCTCCAAGAAGCCCTTTAATAAAAGTTGACTGAGTTAAAAAAAAAAAAAGGAAATGGACTGAATCCACCAAAGACAGAGTGGCAGAATGGATAAAGAAACAAGACCCGTCTATATGCTGCCTACAAGAGACTCATTTCAGACCCAAAGACATAGACAGACTAAAAGTGAAGAGATAGAAAGAAATATTCCATGCAAATAATAGGGAGAAAAAGCAGGACTAGCAGTACTTATATAAGACAAAATTGATTTCAAAACAAACAAATTAACAAGAGACAAAGAAGGACATTACATAATGATAAAGGGATCAATCCAACAAGAGGATATAACCATTGTAAATATCTATGTACCCAACATAGAAGCATCTAAATATGTAAAACAAATACTAACAGAACCAAAGGGGGAAATAGATTGTAACACATTCATTTTAGGAGACCTTAACACACCACTCACACCAATAGATCAACCAGACAGAAAATAAATAAGGAAACAGAGGAACTAAACAATACATTAGATCAAATGGATTTAACAGATCTGCAGAACACTCCACCCCAAACCTACAGGATACACATTCTTTTCAAGTGTACATGGGATGTCTTCCAGAATAGATCAAATACTAGGCCACAAAAAGGGACCTCAATAAATTCAAAAAGATTGAAATTGTGTCAAGTAGCTTCTTGGACCACAGTGGTATGAGACTAGAAATAAATTACACAAAGAAAACATAAAGGCCTACAAACACATGGAGGCTAAACAACATGCTTCTAAATAATCAATGTCCCAATGAAGAAATGAAAACAAAAATCAAGCAATACATGGAGACAAATGAAAATGAAAACAAAAGCAAACAGCCCAACATCTGTGGGAGGCTGGAAAGGCACTTCTAAAAGGAAAGTACATAGCAATACTGGTTTACCTCAGGAAACAAAAAAATCCCAAATAAATCAAGAATGCCCACTCTCACCACTTTTATTCAACACAGTATTGGAGGTTCTAGCCATGGGAATCAGACAAAATGAAGAGATAAAAGGCATCCAGATTGGTAAAGAAGTTAAACTGTCACTGTTTGCAGACAACATGATATTGTACATAAAAAACCCTAAAGACTCCACCAAAAAAAAAATTAAAACTAGTAACTGAATTCACCAAGGTGGCAGGATACAAAATTAATACACAGAAATCTGTTTCATTCCTAATACTAACAACAAATTAGCAGAAAGAGAAATCAGGAAACCAACTCCATTTACAATTACATCAAAAAGAATAAAATACCTAGGAAAAACCTAACCAAGGAGGTGAAAGACCTATACTCTGAAAACCAGAAGACACTCATGAGAGAAATTAAAGAAGACACCAATAAATGGAAACCTATTCCATGCTCATGAATAGGAATAATTAATATTGCCAAACTGGCCATCCTTCCCAAAGCAATCTACAGATTCAATGCAATCCCTATAAAAATACCAACAGCATTCTTCAACAAACTAGAACAAAAAGTTCTGAAATTCATGTGGAACTACAAAAGACCCTAAATAGCCAAAGCAATCCTGAGAAGGAAGAATAAATCTGGGGGTATTACGCTCCCCAACGTAAAGCTCTACTACAAAACTATAGTAACCAAAACAATTTGGCACTGGCACAAGAACAGACCCATAGATCAATGGAACAGAATAGAGAGCCCAGATATAACCCACACATATATTATCAATTAATATATGATAAAGGAGCCAAGAATAAACAATGGGAGAAACACAGCATCTTCAACAACTGGTGTTGGCAAAAATGGACAACTACATGTAAGAAAATGAAACTGGATTATTGTCTAACTCCATACACAAAAGTAAACTCAAAATGTATCAAAGACCTGAATGTAAGTTGTGAAACCATACAACTCTTAGAAGAAAACATAGGCAAAAATCTCTTAAATATAAGCATGAGCAATTTTTTCCTTGATATATCTCTCAGGCAAGGAAAAGAAAATAAAAAGTTAACAATTGTTACTACACCAAACTAAAAAGCTTCTGTACAGCAAAGGACACCATCAGTAGAACAAAAAGGCATCCTACATTGTGGGAGAATATATTTGTGAATGACATATCCAATAAGGGATTCACTTCCAAAATATATAAAGAACTTACATGCCTCAACACCCAAAAAGAAAATAACCTTATTAAAAAGTGGGCAGATGATCTGAACAGACACTTCTCCAAAGAAGAAATTCAGATGGCCAACAGGCACATGAAAAGATGCTCCACGTTACTAATCATCAGGGAAATGCAAATTAAAACCACAATGAGATATCACTTCACACCAGTTAGACTGACCACTATCCAAAAGATAAGAAACAACAAATGCTGGTAAGGATACAGAGAAATAGGAACCCTTCTACACTTTTGGTGGCAATGTAAATTGGTACAACCACTGTGGAAAGCAATATGGAGGTTCCTCAAAAAAAACTAAAAATAGAAAGACCATTTGACCCAGTAATTCCACTCCTAGTAATTTACTCTGAGAAAACAAAATCCCTGATTTGAAAAGTTATATGTATCTCTATTTTTATTGCAGCACTATTTCCAATAGCCAAGACATGGAAGTAACCTAAGTGTCCATCAACAGATGAATGGATAAAGAAGTTGTGGGACATATACACAATGGAATATTATTCAGCCATAAAAAGAAAAGAAATCCTGCCATTTGCAATAACATGAGTGGATCTAGAGAGTTTTTATGCTCAGTGAAATAAGCCAGGTGGAGAAAGACAAATACCATATGATTTCACTTATTTGTGGAACATAAAAACAAAGCAAAACAGGAGGAACAAAACAGCAGTAGACTCATTGACACTGAGAAGTGACGAGTGGCTACTAAGGGGGTGGGGCTTGGTGTGGGGACGGGGTGGAGAATAAAGGGGCATAATAATTTGCAGTTACAATATACATTGATCAGGGGACTGTTGAACCTCTTGATGTACATTTGAAACCAAAATAAGAGTGTATATTAATGGTATTTTAATGAAAAAATAATAATTAGACAGAAATTTAGTCGGTGAATAGAAGCCCTGAAAAGCACTATCAACCATATTGACCTAACTGTTATTTTTAAGCCGCAATGCTCACCTTTAGCAGAATATATATTCCTCTCAGGTGAACATGTAATATTCAGTAAGATATAACAGTTCATGAAACAAATCTCAATAAAATTAGACATAAATAGAGTAAAATTATAGTTTTAATTTATCATAAAAGATACCTAGAATATCCCAAATATTTGGGATAGAAAAAGCACTTGTAAGAAAGCCCATGTGTCAAAGAAATCAGTAGACATATTAGAAAATATGTTGACATGAACAATATTGAAAAATAAAATACTAAAATTTGTGAAATGAAACTAACACAGTACTTAGAGGGAAATCTATGACTCAAAATATTTATCACTGTAAAGGTCTAAATCAATGATCAAATCATCTGCCATATGAAGCTAGAAAACATAGATTAAAACTTAAGTAGATGAAATTAAATTATAAAGTTAAAAGTGAACATCATTAAAATAGAAAGCAAAACAGAAAACCAATAAAACTAAAATCTGTTTTTTTCTTAAAGATCAATAATATTGCTATACATCTATTTAAACAAAGAAAAAGTAGAGAAGACCCAAATGACTATATCATGATTAAAGGGGATATGTCACTGTAAATTATAATGATAATAACAAAAGAATAATTAGCAAATATTAAAAATAAATTCACAATGAAATATTAAAAAACAAATCAAAAGAAACAAGGAAAACACTATGTAAGTAATAAAAACATTGGGCAACAAGGGAAACAATAGTGATATGATATATTTAAACCAAAACATCAGGAATTTTATTGAGTAAATATGGTTTAATTTACTGAGATTTGACAACCTATATGAAATAGAAACATTTTGAAAGACTCCATTACTAAACCTTATTCAAAAATAAATGGAAGTCTCATTTTTATTTATTTTAAAATATACTTATATACATATATATATGTATATATATACATATATACACATGCATATAATATATTTATAGTGGTCTATAAATACATTGAAGATATTGAATTCACAATTAAAAACCTTGGCATAATGTTAACCACAAACTCAAAGAAAGAGCTTTACTAGAAAATTCTTTCAATCATTTAAGAAAAACATAATACCAATCTTACCAAAAAAAAAACCTTTCTGAAAAAAAAAGGAGAGAACATTTCCTTATTTTATTGGGCCAGCATTATCCTAATACCAAAACCAGACAAAAGCACTATAAGAATTATAAACGAAGTCTCTCATGAATATTGATTCAAATATCCTTAGCAAAATAAAAGCAAATTGAATACAGCCAAGTAGAATTTATCCATGCATTGAAAGGTCAGTTTGACATTATAAAACCAAATTAATTTAATTTACCACATTAACAGAATAAAGGAGAAGTGCTGTATGATAATTTCACTTGATGCAGAGAAAGCATTTGCCAAAATTATTAACTGATTAATAAAAAAGTCTCAGAAAACTAGGAAAAAAATTTAAAAACTACCAAGAAAAAATACCCAACATCTACCTAATGATAAAGCACTGAAAGCTTTCCCTCTATGATTGAGAACAAGGCAGTTATATTGGATATCCACTTGAATAAAACAAAAACAGAAAACTTTGATTTTTATTTCATGTCAAACTCTTCCTCTTACCCAAAACCCTCTAAATCATACTCAAAAACACGAAGTTAAAACTATAAAACTACTATTAGAAAACAAAGGATATTATTTTCACAAAATTGGGTTAGATGAGATTCTAAAATAATACACAAATCATAAAAGACAAAGACCATAAAATTGAATATCAAAATTTAAGCTTCTTTAAAAATCACTATTAAGAAGTGTAAGAGGCAATATTGACAATACTTATTTCAGCTGAAAAACTGATATCCAGGAATATACATATTTTATCTTCTACAGCTCAAAAATAAGAAAGCAAGCAATTCAACTAAACATGTTCAGAAAGGGATATTATAAGAGTACTTTTACAGTGATACAACTGTTTGATGTACTGATTTTGGTATTGGTTACAAAGTGCATGCCTTTATAAAAACTTATGGAACTTAGAGCAAGTAAATTTTACTGTAAACTGATCAAAATATTTGAATAGGTACTTCTAAAAACAGATATGTAAGCCAATAAGCTCATGAAAAAAAAGTTGAACATCATTACAATTAGGAAAATGCAAGTTCCTAATTTAATGGTCACCTACTATAATGGCTAAAATTAAAAAGACTAAAAGCACCTAGTGTTTTCAAGAATGTTATGGTACACATGGAATTCTCATTCATTGCTGTTCACAGTAAAAATGGTACAACCACTTTAGAAAACAGGTAGTTTCCCAATGAATTGTATATACACTTACTTTGTGACAGAGTAGTTCAACTCATAGCTATTTACTCAAGAAAAATACAAACCTCTATTCATGAACACTCTTAAACTTAAATAATCATAGGACCCTTATTCATAATGGCCCCAAACTGGACACAAATCAATGTCCATGGACTAGTGAATGGATAAATTATGGTATATCTATACAATGGTATATGACTTAGTAGTCAAAAGTAACAAGCTACTTGCATATATCATGGCATGTATGATCTGCTAAAACATTATACTAATAGAAGACAGAAAACAGTCCATTCTGTACAATTTCATTTGTGCGTTAGACTAGAAAAACTAATTTGAAATGATACAAAGCACATCAGTGATTGCTAGGAGGCCAGTGGTTGGGTAGCACAGCAGGAATTGGAGCTTGAAGAATGGTGACTACAAAAAAGCATAAGAAATCTCTCTGGAGCAATGAAAATATTCTATATTCTGATTGTGCTGGTAGTTGTAGGGGTGTGTACTTTTTTGAAAACGTATCATAACTGTATGCCTAAAACAAATACAAAATACTGTATGTGTATTCTAGACCTTCATGATATTGATTAAAATAGTTTGTTTTTTTGTGCATGCTTTGTATGTTTAGATGAAAATACCTATATAAACATTAAAAAGATGGAAAAACCAAAATGGTATTTTAATCAATATTATTGAGATATATAATACATAATAGAAATGATGTATAAAAATGATACATAGATCTTTAAATTTAGTGAGATTGAATATTTACTCCTAATATTGTTAACTTAATTTTCATATTTCCATAACAGAACCTTTGAAAACCATCAGTGTCTTATACAGTAGAATAATGTTTTCCTTCTCTCTGCTTCTCTGGAAAATGAAACTACAAATGATGTTTAACCAAAGCATTTGCTTCAGTGGCTTCAGTGAACAGCGATCCCACACTAAAGTGCAACTGATTTATATATGTCTTTAAATTCTTTCACAGGATGAAATATCACTAATAAGTTGTGCAATAAGGAAGTTCATATTCACTGGATAAAATAGAGGAAATGTAGAGTGTTTCACGTGTGACTACTATCGTCTTAAAGAAAAACCAGATACAAAAACCTCTAAAGTCCCAGAAACCCTCTTGGATAGCCTTTTTTGGAGCAATACACACTGACCTTTTTTAAGCTGTTTTCATTGACATGTTCTTTCCCCACCTTTACCTTATTAAGTCAAAGCCCTATTGAAACTGGATGACAGTCAGTGCCTCCTGATAATTGAAAAACAGTAAGATAAAAGGGAGATGGCAGTGGAATAGGGTGAGGGCAGCCAGGCAGTCACCTGTCAAAAGAGCAATTGAGATAGGTTTTTATATGATTTTTTTTCACTGTAGGTATCTGTGTTTGTAAAGGCACTGGAATGTATTTGTTCAATGGCTACTTCTGTTTTTAGAAAGTATTCTAACATTTTAATAAATATATCACAGATTTAGTGACTACACAGCAAAAAAAGAGAAATCAGGATCAAACTTGTTTTGGAGCATTGAGTTTATGGATGATTTTATTAATATTATGAATATAAAATTAGCATCTAATCAAACAAGCACTGTTACCTCAAAGAACAAATATCAGGCTGATCTTCCTTCGGGGAAAATATGGGTATTTTAAAACCCACTTAAAACATTTATCTCCTAGTCTTTGAAAAATTGCATCAAATTTTAAAGATAGGCAAAATCATGCATCAGTGTTAGGTGCTGCTGAAGAAAAACATCCAAACACACAAACTTTGGGGAAATCTTTGTAACGTGCTGTACAAATTCAGTTAGATTAAAGAACTTATAAAAAAATTTTGTCCTAAATAAATACCTTTCTACTTCTCCCCCACTTTTTTTCCAGAAGGATATAGGTCAAGGGGTGACCTAGGGCATTTACGACCAGACAGACAATGAGGACTGAAGTCATACGTGTTAAAGGTGGAGAAGGATTGAAATAAAACAGGAAATTTGCTGTACTTGGGTAGAATTGCAGGGGAGTAACGGTGGGTCATAGGAGCTCAGAAAATAGTAAATATCATAGGTGGTGATAAGGATCCCATTCCAAAGTGAGTAGGTGCTGCTAGTCTGATCCAGAATGAAGCTCCACAGACCAGTAAGCCCCTTGCCACTGCTATCTGAGAGGGTGGCAGCTTCATGAGCAGAATGGCTATCACTTTAAGGAGGCAAAGAAGTGCCAAACCAACAGCAGAACTGCTTCCTGCTTGCACAGGCACAGCTTGTTGGATACTGACCGCTGACTTAGCAGGCTCTGTCTCATATCACTGGTAGCAAAAAGAATCAGGGCAAGCAGTTAAGGAAGCTTGGTGTCACCATTCTTACCATATTATAAATTAATTACCCTAAGAGAGAGCTCTATTTTCTTCATGTACTGGAATTCCCTCCCAGGTAACTAGACCTACCTGGTAGAAAATCAAGTGACCTTGATGCATGTAATAGTTTGTGTATTTACACTGACTCAACAAGACACCTAGAAGCACAGAAGTATGCCGCAGTAGCTTAAAGTCCAGGAGTAAGGATGCTATACGCTCTTTCCGTTTCAAATTTACCTCCAGTGATTACACTCTCTATGTATACTTCAAATCCTTTCCAAGGGAAAGCTACCTAAAAACATCTCTACTGTTGAATTAACAAGAAGCACAAACCACTGAGGAAAATGTTGACAAATCTGATTCATTAAAACTTGAAACTTTGGCAATAAGAAAGACACCATAAAAACTGACTAAAAGACAAACCAGGAAAGGTTTTAGATATGGAATTTTAAGCCCTTCTAAATCATGACCAGAGGTCCTTAACGTTCCCCTCAGCTTGGCTAAACTTTAGACAGATTTCTTCCGTACTATAGTCCTCTCATCTTATGTTTTCTTAGAACATTCACTTGAGAAAATTTTCTGTTGTAAATTCTCTCCGCTTCTTTGAGATACCCATCTTCCCACACCCTCTTCCAGTTCTACAACCTGAGGACGTCTTTCTCAAAGACAGGGAGGAATCCCTTTGAAATGTAACCATCCAAGGAGAGAGCACCTCCTCCATCTCCCAGTCACTATGGAAAGGGAGGGACATAACCTCCATAAGCACCAAATAGTAAACACTGATGGCTTAATTACACTGACCAACCATAACATCCTCCAGTATTTTTCCACCAGCTCATCAGCTGGCTTAGATCTTCCCTATTTTGTTTCAGTGGAGTTAAGTTGAATCTCTCTCCCTTATTGCAATAGTCTTGAACAAAGTTGTCCTTGCCACTTGTCCACTTAAATTTCTCTTTTAAACCAATGAATAAAAGATAAATGTGCAACAGGAAATATTTCAATGACTTCTTCAACAGAAAATGTGCAAGTGAAATGATGCTCGGTTTCATTAGGAAAATACAAAATAAAATGACAGTGACATACAATTTCACAACCATCAGATTAGCAAAATTTAAAAAGTTTGATGATATAAGTTACACACAGTTGACTTTAAGGTAAATAGATACAATTATTTTAAGAGTAGTTTTACAGTATTACATTAAGGTGAAGAAGCCCATATTCTAAAGCTCAGCAATTCTACTAGTAGGTATAGACACTGGAGTAATTTTCATACATGTAAAATATGGACAAGAAGAAATATATATGAAAATTTATTGAAGTGTTGTTGATAATAGCCAAAAATTGAAAAGATCTAAATGCCCATTAAAAGAATAAGGGATTTCACATATTCATAGGTTTGAATATTATATTATAGTTAAAATCAGTTAAATTTGCTAATATGGAGAATTTGCAAAATATAACAAGGATTGAAAAAATTAAGAAGGGTAATTGTATGATAATGAATATATGAGTTTTAAAAACCTTCCAAACAATACTAAATAATATTCACAGATACATACATGATGTAAAATCATAAAAATAATTTGTGGAAATTCTTAAGCAAAGAATTTATTACATTAGTTAACATTACTGAAGCAGAGTTCCAAATAAATGATTTTGGTGATTTTATGTAAATAAATGAAGATGACCTGAATAGCCTTGCTATAGAAAGGAAGCCAGCCACCACCACTTGCATTTAGCAGAGACTCAAAGGAAGACAGAGGAATGGGAAAGATTGGCAGTGGAAAAAAGAACGCATCAAGTATGCCCTGACTGGAAGGTGTTACCATGAGGAAGCTGAAGGCAAGCTGACTAAAATTGGGACCCCCCACGTAATTGATTAGGGGAGCATATTTGGCTTTTTCCAGTTGTTCCTAAGTTGGTTGTCAGGGTAAAAATTAAGGAAGCTGTCAGTGACTCATCAATTCTTGGGACTGCTTGATACAGGGGTTTTTGTTTGGGTTCCTGGGCTGGCTGCTGAAGGTTGTGGGTCTGAATTCTATTTGTATATATATGGTGTGACCATTGTGCAGTTGTCTGTTCAGCCTATCAGTCTGTCAAGTTATTACAGCAGACTCATACTATACATATTAGACAAAACACAATTAAATGGAAAAATACTTAAGGTGAGAAGTATAATTCTACATTAATAAAAATTTTAAATTAAAATTAAGATATAACCACGTACATTTTGACATTTCTTGGACTTTGATGAAGGTTATCACTACATGCTTGTACGTATCAGCACAGTTCCTAAGCTAAAACTATACATGTGTTTCCAGAATGCTGATTATTAATAAATACAGCTCAAGATACTTTGATTCATAATTCATATTGTTAACCTGATTAAAAATAAAATTTTGTTAAGATATAGTTTCACAACTGAGTATTGTAATTGAAGCTGGACAATGTAAGTAATATATGTCTCAAACATTATCTTCTTTTTTCTTTTTTCTCCAATATTTCAACTTATAGGGCAGCAAACTGTGATATTAGAGATTATGAACAGCTGTTGACAAATGATCATTTTTGCCTCTCAATGAGTTCAGTATGGGTGTTATATATACTAGTAACTTTTAAAAAAGAAAAACACAGAAAACTCTGGTATAATAATTTCTACTTTTAGAGGCCAAAGATATCTATTTTAAAATGGTATGTTGCCTTGAAAGAAGTCGTATTACTCTCAAACTGAAAAACAGAGATAACTTCATATCTGGTAGAGTTTTATAGCCCTTTTGACATCTTACTCGATTTCATTTTGATATTTCAAACAGTCCTTAGAGAAGAAGTGGCAAGAACTGTTACTGAAGAAATCATTATATTTCATAGAGGAGCTGAATGATTTGAGGAGGGGACATAAAGATTTACTAATGATCTGGCTTTTTTTTTTTTAAGAATCTATCTCAGATGCTTGGTAGACTGAAAAGATAACTGTAAAGGATGCTATTAGTCTTGTGAAATTTGTGTTGGTTTCATTTTTAGAGGGGCAGTGCCTAGCTATCCAAATAGTATTAACAGGGATCGAAAATCTTCCTTTTTCCACTCACTCAGTTAGAAAATCAGGTCAGGTTGTTCTGTAAGTGAAAACCCAACTGAAGCTGTTTCTCTCCTTCTTCAGCTAAATCAGGATTCTAGACTTCAAAGCTAAAAATGCAGTCTTTTTCAGGAGCAATACAATCAGTGCAGACAAAAGAAAAACTCACAGATCAACCTCTTCAAACTTTGAAACTAAGATGAAAAGACCACTTAAAATTCCACGGACAATGAAATGCCATACCAGTCATGGAATTTGACCCATAGGTACAATTTTCTTTGACGTATTTGTTTTAAGAACAGTGGGCTTAGTTATGCAGTCATTAAACCGAGATAACTTATTCATTTTGCTTTAATAAAGGATATACATAGTTTTACAGGTCTATTCAAAAGTTGCAGCACATCTTCATGAATTTGTCCTTTTCGTGATATAGTTGACTGGTAAAAATCTAAAATCTGTTTTAAAGGACAATTTACAGCTTATGTACCATTGCTGAGTGCCTGTTTCATAAATCTAAAGATTGGCCACATTTCTACTGTATCACCCATGTAGAAAAAATAGGAAAAATAGAGAAAGATCTTTTTAATTAACACATTGGGCATCTTTTAAATCTCAGGGAAATACAAAGAAAAATACTTAAAAAAAAGTCCATGTCCTCAGAATCTTAAGTTCAGTATGGAAGTCAAATTCACAAATTCATAGTTAATAAAAGTATATACATATTGTTCTAAGAGCCACCCAGAGTTTATAACAAGAAAATAACCAACTTGTAGGATAACTGATTAGGGCATTTCAGGGAAAGCAATTTTTTTTCCGGCTTTACTGAAGTGTAATTTTTAAAAAATTACATATATTTAAGGCCTACAATATGATGGTTTGATGTTACATTGTGAAATGATTACCATAGTTAAGCTAGGTACCTTTTTGTGGGGGGGGGGCGTGAGAACACTTAATATCTACTCTCAGCAAATTTCAAATGTATAATACAGTGTTATTCATGATAGTCACCATGCTATGCACTTGATCCCTAGAACTTATTCATCTTATAACTAAAAGTCTGGGCCCTTTAATCAGTCTCTCCCAATTTTCTCACTCCTTGTAAACACAGCCTAGATGGATGTACAATTTTTTTTTAATTAGAGCAGTTATTTTATTTTTTGTCTCAACCAGCCTGTAAAAATTCTGATATTTGCCACCCTATTATTTTTAAACTAAGGTATCATGATATACAATCTTACGAAGGTTTCACATGAGCAACATTGTGGTTTCAACATTCACCCATATTATCAAGTCCCTCCTACACTCCATTGCAGTCACTGTCCATCAGCATAGCAAGATGCTATCGAGTTATTACTTGTCTTCTGCATGCTATACTGCCTTCCCTGTGACCTACCTACATTGTGTGTGCTAATTATAATGCCCCTTATTCCCCTTCTCCCTACCTCCCCACACAAACTCCCCACCTCCTTCCCTTTGATAACTGCTAGTCCGTTCTTGGAGTCTCTGAGTCTACTGCTCTTTTGTTCCTTCAGTATTGCTTTGTTTTTATACTCCATAAATGAGTGAAATCGTTTGGGACTTGCCTTTTTCTGCCTGGCTTATTTCACTGAGCATAATACCCTCTAGCTCCATCCATGTTGCAGATGGTCAGATTTGTTTTCTTCTCATGGCTGAATAATATTCCACTGTGTATATGTATCACCTCTTTTTATCTATTCATCTACTGATGGACCCTTAGGTTGCTTCCCTATCTTGGCTATTGTAAATTGTGCTGCGATAAACACAGAAATTTCTTTTTGAAACTGGGATAAATTCTTTTCTTGGGTAAGTTCCTAGGAGCGGTATTGCTGGGTCAAATGCTATTTCTATTTTTAGTTTTTTGAGGAACCTCCATATTGCTTTCCACAATGGTTGAAATAATTTACATTCCCACCAACAGTTTAGGAGGGTTCCCCTTTCTCTGCATCCTCGCCAGCATTTGTTGTTCCTTGTCTTTTGGATGTTGGCCATCCTAACTTGTGTGAGGTGATATCTCATTGTGGTTTTAATTTGCATTTCCCTGATAATTAGAAATGTAGAGCATCTTTTCACATGCCTGTTGGCCACCTGAATTTCTTCTTTGGAGAAGTGTCTGTCCATATTCTATGTCCATTTTTTAATCGGGTTATTTGCTTTTTGGGTGTTGAGTTATATAAATTCTTCATATATTTTGGATGTTAACCCCTTGTCAATATGCTGTTTATGAATATATTCTCCCACACTGTAGGATGCCTTTTTGTTCTACTGATGAAGTCCATTGCTGTACAGAAGGTTTTGAGTTTGATGTAGTCCCATTTGTTCATTTTTGCTTTCTTTTCCTTGCTTGAGATGGGTTCAGAAAAAATTTTCTCATGTTTATATTCAAGAGATTTTGCCTATGTTTTCTTCTAAAAGTTTTATGGTTTCATGACTTACATTCAGGTCTTTGATCCATTTCTAGTTTACTTTTGTGTATGGAATTAGACAATAATCCAGGTTCATTCTCTTACATGTAGTTGTCCAGTTTTGCCAACACCAGTTGTTGAAGAGGCTGTCAGTTCCCCATTGTATGTCCATGGCTCCTTTATCATATATTAATTAATCACATACGCTTGGGTTTATATCTGGGCTGTCTATTCTGTTTCATTTATCTGTGGGTCTGTTCTTGTGCCAGTACCAAATTATCTTGATTACTGCAGCTTTGTAGTAGAGCTTGAAGTTGGGAAGCATAATTCCCCCTGCATTATTCTTCCTTCTCAGGATTGCTTTGGCTATTAGGGTCTTTTGTAGTTTCATATGAATTTTAGAACTATTCTTTGTTTTTATACTCCACATTGTAGTTCATTGAAGAATGTTGCTGGTATTTTGATAGGGATTGCATGAATCTGTAGATTGCTTTAGGCAGGATGGCCATTTTGACAATATTAATTCTTCCTATCCATGAGTACAGAATATATTTCCACTTACTGGTGTCTTCTTTAATTTTTCTCATGAGTGTCTTGTAGTTTTCAGGATATAAGTCTTTCACCTCCTTGGTCAGGTTTATTCCTAGGTATTTTATTCTTGTTGATGGAATTGTGAATGGAATTGTTTTCATGATTTCTCTTTCTTCTAGTTCATCGTTAGTATATCAGAATGCAATGGATTTCTGTGTATTGATTTTGTATCCTGAAACTTGGCTGAATTCAGTTACTAGTTCTAGTATATTGAGGTAGATTCTTTAGGGTTTTTTATGTACAATATCATGTCATCTACAAAAAGTGATATTTTAACTTCTTCCTTACAAATATGGATGCTTTTTATTTCTTTGTGTTGTCTTATTGCCATGGCTAGGACCTCCCGTAGTATGTTGAATAAAAGTGAGGATGGTGGGCATCCTTGTCTTGTTCCTGATCTTAGAGAAAAAGTTTTCAGCTTTTCACTCTCAAGTATGATGTTGGCTGTGGGTTTGTTGTATATGGCCTTTATTATGTTGAGGTACTTACCCTCTATACCCTCTTACCCTCTATACCATTGCTTTCCACAATGGTTGAAATAATTTACATTCCCACCAACAGTTTAGGAGGGTTCCCCTTTCTCTGCATCCTCGCCAGCATTTGTTGTTCCTTGTCTTTTGGATGTTGGCCATCCTAACTTGTGTGAGGTGATATCTCATTGTGGTTTTAATTTGCATTTCCCTGATAATTAGAAATGTAGAGCATCTTTTCACATGCCTGTTGGCCACCTGAATTTCTTCTTTGGAGAAGTGTCTGTCCATATTCTATGTCCATTTTTTAATCGGGTTATTTGCTTTTTGGGTGTTGAGTTATATAAATTCTTCATATATTTTGGATGTTAACCCCTTGTCAATATGCTGTTTATGAATATATTCTCCCACACTGTAGGATGCCTTTTTGTTCTACTGATGAAGTCCATTGCTGTACAGAAGGTTTTGAGTTTGATGTAGTCCCATTTGTTCATTTTTGCTTTCTTTTCCTTGCTTGAGATGGGTTCAGAAAAAATTTTCTCATGTTTATATTCAAGAGATTTTGCCTATGTTTTCTTCTAAAAGTTTTATGGTTTCATGACTTACATTCAGGTCTTTGATCCATTTCTAGTTTACTTTTGTGTATGGAATTAGACAATAATCCAGGTTCATTCTCTTACATGTAGTTGTCCAGTTTTGCCAACACCAGTTGTTGAAGAGGCTGTCAGTTCCCCATTGTATGTCCATGGCTCCTTTATCATATATTAATTAATCACATACGCTTGGGTTTATATCTGGGCTGTCTATTCTGTTTCATTTATCTGTGGGTCTGTTCTTGTGCCAGTACCAAATTATCTTGATTACTGCAGCTTTGTAGTAGAGCTTGAAGTTGGGAAGCATAATTCCCCCTGCATTATTCTTCCTTCTCAGGATTGCTTTGGCTATTAGGGTCTTTTGTAGTTTCATATGAATTTTAGAACTATTCTTTGTTTTTATACTCCACATTGTAGTTCATTGAAGAATGTTGCTGGTATTTTGATAGGGATTGCATGAATCTGTAGATTGCTTTAGGCAGGATGGCCATTTTGACAATATTAATTCTTCCTATCCATGAGTACAGAATATATTTCCACTTACTGGTGTCTTCTTTAATTTTTCTCATGAGTGTCTTGTAGTTTTCAGGATATAAGTCTTTCACCTCCTTGGTCAGGTTTATTCCTAGGTATTTTATTCTTGTTGATGGAATTGTGAATGGAATTGTTTTCATGATTTCTCTTTCTTCTAGTTCATCGTTAGTATATCAGAATGCAATGGATTTCTGTGTATTGATTTTGTATCCTGAAACTTGGCTGAATTCAGTTACTAGTTCTAGTATATTGAGGTAGATTCTTTAGGGTTTTTTATGTACAATATCATGTCATCTACAAAAAGTGATATTTTAACTTCTTCCTTACAAATATGGATGCTTTTTATTTCTTTGTGTTGTCTTATTGCCATGGCTAGGACCTCCCGTAGTATGTTGAATAAAAGTGAGGATGGTGGGCATCCTTGTCTTGTTCCTGATCTTAGAGAAAAAGTTTTCAGCTTTTCACTCTCAAGTATGATGTTGGCTGT
This sequence comes from Smutsia gigantea, assembly GCA_032199065.1. NCBI lineage: Eukaryota > Metazoa > Chordata > Mammalia > Pholidota > Manidae > Smutsia > Smutsia gigantea. The sequence continues at coordinate 31,619 of JAVSCE010020835.1, read as the reverse complement.
GGGTTTGTTGTATATGGCCTTTATTATGTTGAGGTACTTACCCTCTATACCCATTTTGTTGAGAGTTTTTATCATGAATGGATGTTGAATTTTGTTAAATGCTTTTCAGCCTCTATTGGTATGATCATGTGATTTTTGTCCATCTTTTTGTTGATGTGGTGTATGATGTTGATGGATTTTCAAAGATTGTACTATCCTTGCAATCCTGGAATAAATTTCACTTGATCATGATGAATAATCTTTTTTTACCTATTTTTGAATTTGGTTTGCTAATATTTTGTTGAGTATTTTTGCATTTATGTTCATCAGGGATATATTGGCCTGTAATTTTCTTTTTTTGTGGTGCCTTTGTCTGGTTTTGGTATTAGAGTGATGTTGGCCTCATAGAATGAGTTTGGAAGTATTCTCTCCTTTTCTTCTTTTTGGAAATCTTTAAGGAGGATTGGTATTAAGTCTTCACTAAATGTTTGATACAATTCAGTGGTGAAGCCATCTGGTCCAAGGGTTTTTTTATTAGGTAGTTTTTTTTTTTTTTACAGATTCAATTTCATTGCTAGTAATTGTTCTGCTCAAATTTTCTGTTTTTTCCTGGTCAGACCTGGAAGGTTGTATTTTCCTAGAAAGTTATCCATTTCTCCTAGCTTATCCAATTTTTTTAATATAATTTATTTTATTATCATTAATCTACAATTACATGTGCAATATTATGGTTATTAAACTACCCCTTCATCAGGTCCCCCCCACCAGCCCCATTACAGTCACTGTCCATCAGCATAGTGAGATGCTATAGAATCACTACTTGTCTTCTCTGAGTTGTACAGCCCTCCCCGTGCCCCCCCAACATTACATCTGCTAATCATAATGCCCCTTTTTCCCTCTTATCCCTCCCTTCCTGCCCATTTCCCCCAGTCCCTAGCTTATCCAATTTTAAGCATATAATTTTTCTTAGTATTCACTAATAATTCTTTGTATTTCTGTAGTGTCCAGAGTGATTTTTCCTTTCTCATTTCTGATTCTGTTTCTGTGTGTACACTCTCTTTTTTTCTTGATAAGTCTGGCTAGGGGTTTATCTATTGTGTTTATTTTCTCAAAGAACCAGCTCCTGGTTTCATTGAGTCTTTCTATTATTCTATTCTTCTCAATTCTATTTATTTCTGCTCTGATATATATTATGTCCCTCCTTCTACTGACTTTGGGCCTCATTTGTTCTTCTTTTTCTAGTTTCACTAATTGTGAGTTAAGACTGTTCATTTGGGATTGTTCTTCTTTCCTGAGGTAGGCCTGTCTTGCAATATACTTGCCTCTTAGAACTGCCTTTGCTGCATCCCACAGGTTTTGGGGTGTTGAGCTGTTGTTTAAATTTATCTCTATATATCACTTGATCTCTGTTTTAATTTAGTCATTGATCCACTGATTATTTAGGAGCCTGTTGTTAAGCCTCCATGTGTTTGTGGGCTTTTCATTTTCTTTGCATAATTTATTTCTAGTTTCATACCTTTGTGGTCTGAGAAGCTGGTTGACACAATTTCAACCTTTTTTAATTTACTGAGGCTCTGTTGTGGTATAGTATGTAATCTATTCTGGAAAATATTCCATGTGCACTTGAGAAGAATGCATATCCCATTGCTTTTGGGTGGAATGTTCTGTAGCTGTCTGCTAGATCCATCTGTTCTTATGTGTTGTTCAGTTCTTCTGTCTCCTTACTTATTTTCTGTTTGGTTGATCTGTGTTCTAGAGTGAGTGTTGTGTCTTCTAAGATGATGCATTGCCTTCTATTTCCCCCTTTAATTCTGTTAATCTTTGTTTCATATATTTGGTTGCTCCTATATTCAGTGCGTAAATATTTATAATGGTTATATCCTCATGTTGGACTCACCCCTTTATCATTATGTAATAACCTTGTCTCTATTAGTTTCTTTGCTTTGAAATATATTTTGTCTGATATAAGTACTGCTACTTCTGTTTTTTTTCCCTATTATTTGCATGAAATAACTTTTTCCATTCCTTCACTTTTAGTCTGTGTATGTCTTTGGGTTTGAAATGAGTCTGTTGTAGGCAGTATATAGAGGGTCTTGTTTTTTAATCCATTCTGTAATTCTATGTCTTTTGATTGGTGCATTCAATCCATTTACATTTAGGGTATTATTGATAGATATGTATTTATTGCCTTTGCAGGCTTTAGATTTGTGGTTGCCAAAGGTTCAAGGACAGCTTCTTTACTATGTAACAGTCTAACTTAACTTGCTTATTATGCTATTTCAAACACAATCTAAAGGTTCTTTTTTATTCCTCCTCTACTCTTTATATGTTCAGTGTCATATTCTGTACTCTTTGTGTATCCCTTGATTGTAGGCAGTTGATTTACTTTTGCATTTGTTTAGTTATTAATTGGTCTACTTCCTTTACTGTGGTTTTATTTTCTCTGGTGACAGTTATTTAGCCTTAGGAGCACTTTCATCTATAGCCATCCCTTTAAAATACACTGTAGAGGTGGTTTGTGGGAGGTAAATTTCCTCAACTTTTGCTCATCTGGAAATTGTTTAATCCCTGGTTCAAATTTAAATGATATTCTTGCTCAGTAGAGTGTTCTTGGTTCTAGGCCCTTCTGTTTCATTGCATTAAATATATCATGCCACTCTCTTCTGGCCTTTAAGGTTACTGCTGAGAAGTCTGCCGATAGTCTGATGTGCTTTCCTTTATTCATGATATTTTTCATCTCTCTGGCTTCTTTTAATCCTCTGTCCTTGTCCTTGATCTTTGTCATTTTAATTATTATATATTGTGGTGTTGACTTCCTTGGGTCCCTTGTGTTGGGAGATCTATGCACTTCTATGACCTGAGAGACTATTTCCTTCCCCATATTGGGGAAGTTTTCTGCAGTTATTTTTTCAAAGAGACTTCCTATCCCCTTTTCTCTCTCTTCTTCTTCTGGTACCCCTATAATGCGAATATTATTCTGTTTTGATTGGTCGCACAGTTCTCTATTGTTCTCTCATTCCTAGAGATCCTTTTGTCTCTCTGTGCCTCAGCCTCTTTGTTTTCCTGTTCTCTAATGTCTATTTTATTTACCATCTCCTCTACCTCATTTAATCTGCTTTTAAATTCCTCCAATATATGTTCCATTTCAGATACTGTTTTTTTTTTCAAAGTTTCTGTATCTTCATTGAAGTCCTCCCTGAGATCTTGAATATTTTTCTGTAGTCCTGTATGTTTATGATTTTAATTTTACATTTTTATCAAGAAGATTGGTAATTTCAGTTTCACTTAGCCCTCTTTCTGGAGTCTGAATTTTTGTTTGTGTAAAATTTTTTGCTGTTCCATTTTTCTAGTGATTCTTATGGAATTATAATTATGTGTAGGCAGCACCCTCTAGTGCCCAGAAGCTCTATTCTCAGGAGCTTCATAACACCTCTGGCAATGATGGGGGTCTCAGGCGAGTGGTACCAGTGCCTGCTGGGAGGAAAAAGCTCTTTCCTGCTTCCTGGCTGCAGTGCCTGCCTCCACTTCCAGGTCCAGTGGGCTATCCATGCAAGGAGGAGCCCCTGTACCTGTCATAGGCAAAGCCACCTTCCATCTGGCCTGGTGCTATGGCAGGGTGGCAGGTGTGCAGACTGGTGGCCACTGGGATTAAGGAGCGGCAGGCTGCATATTGCAGTGGGGGTCCTCGGGTTTGCATTGTTATTCAGGGGCAAGGAGCATCTGAAGCTCCTGATTGTTTCCAACCTGCTGGTCTGAGTGTGCCAGACTATTTTTTCCACCTTCTGTTTCTCCTGAGAAGCAAGCTCTGTGTAATCTTTGCCCCTCTAGCACCCCTATCACTGTTGGGAAGTCTCATAGTGCCCACCTTTCTTTTCTTCCAGATCAACTGGTTGTGCATACTTGTTCTCCACAAGAGGGTAGAATCTCAGATTCTTTTTGTATTCTGCCTGTCTTTGCTTTCAAACCCCACTAATCTCCAGAGCACCATATAATGTGGTTTTGTGCCTCTGGAGCCAATCTCCATGTCTGGGTGTTTAGCAGTCCTGGGATTCCACTCCCTCCCTGCTCTGTTTCTCTTCTTCCTACCTGTGAGCTGAGGTATGGGGAGGGCTTGGGTCTGGCCAGATTGCAGCTTGCTACTTTCCCCTTTTCTGTGAGGTCTTCTCTTTTCCCCTGATGTAGGCAGTCTATTCTGCCATCTTTTGGTTGCTCTTTCAGGTTTGGTTGTATTTACTGTATTTTCATGTTATATGTGGTTTTGGGAGGAGGTTTCTACCTCACTTCTCATGTTGCCATCTTCTTCCCTTGGAAAGCCACTTTTAATGTGAATATGGAATTATTAAAAAGAGCAAAACAGACAAAAAATGGGCCAAAGAAAATAAGAGTACCTTTAGGCAGAGGTAAGAGAATGGTCAAAAAAAAAGCATGAATGGACACAATGACTTTAAGGAAGTTCAACTTGGCTAGATCATAAAACTCATCACTGAAGATACATTGTAATGGACCTTTCAGGACACAACAAAGAATCTGAACACTGGGTTGTAGACAATGAGCAAGCCAGTAAACATGACCATATTTTGGATTAATTAATTAACTTACTTATAGATGAAATTGATATATATATATATATATAATTGACAGCAGTGCCATGAGCTATGAGTGCAGAATGGGCTATAAGAAGGAGATGTAGTTGACTGGAAGTTGGTAATGAGGCTGCTTCAGTAATAAGTAAATTCAAAAGCCTATTTGATGGGGAGCACATAAAGAATTCAGACTCCATTTCTGAGATAGCAACTGAGGATACTGATTACTTATGAATAGGAGAAAAAACATTAGAAGTTAAGAAGACTCCTGTTTAGATAAGGACACTGTTACAAATGATCAAGTGATCAAAATGGGGGATTTTACAAGAGCAGTAGATTGAGGAGGTTGAGACAGAGAATGAAAATAGAAATAAATAAGATCTTTGTATCAGTGGTGATTTTGAATTCCCTAAAGGAGCATCATTAGAGAGGTAGACATATAGGTCTAGGTATTGACACAGAAACCCATAAATTCAGTAGGCTATATTCTGTCAGCTGAGGAGCTCACCCAGAAACAGTATAACAAATGAGAAGAGAAAAGGTCAAGAATAAAACTCTAAGGAGTGCTACAGCATTTGAAGGCATGTAGAGGAAGAGGATTCAAAGGGAAGTACTAAGACAAAATCATACAATTAAAGGTTGCTGGTGATGACAGTATTCTAAAAGCTAAAAGAGATCATTTCCAAAAATTCACAGTCAGCTCTGTCAAATGTCAGCACATTTATCACAGTGTTGCTATATTGATATTTTCATGGATGTTTAAATTTTTTGTTATTTTGTCAAACACCCAGGTGAGGATTATATACTAAATAAAAATTCACTTAATGTCATAATATTTTTTTCATCATATACCTGCAAAAAGAGAACACTGCATTTAACATTTTTGCTTCTTTTTGTTTTTAATTTAGCTCTATGTCAGTTACAGATTGCATTTGACTAAAAGTAACAATACCAAAATGTTGTAGCTTAAGCACTCAAGGATTTAATTTCTTTTGTTAGAAAATAAAAATGAATGTAGCCCTTTCTGGTATGCTACATTAGGTTTATGGCATCTTGTATTTGGCTCTTCCTTCTAAACAGCCTACTTCATCTTACCATGTGGCTTCCATTCTCAAGGTCAAGATGACTGCAGAACTTCTGGTTATCACATATGAGTCTCCAGTCTAATAAAAAAGACAGAACAGAGCGGTAAAATGATGCTCCTCTCAGTTGAGTCAGATCCTTTGAAAGAATCTGCCCAGAATTCCTTCCCAACATTTATGTTTATTTGACCACCTCTTGTTTCAATGGAGATTGGAAATGTAGCCTTTATTTCTAGCAATGGATCATGATAAAATTTGGAGTATGGTAAAGAAAATGGGTAATTGGTAGGTTACTAGCTGTTTTTGCTCCTAATGTATAGAAGACCTGTTAATTTGAAAGTATATTTTAAAATATTTAAATGTGCTCACTTCCTTATACCAAGTAGTAATTGTCAATCAGAAAATCATATGTTAAAAGAAAATACAGACAGTATTTTAGCCATTAAGAAGATATGTACAAAATACAATGGGATATTATGGAAAAAATGATTCTACTGGAATGCAAATTTTCCAGGTGGTTAAGACTGGGTCAGGATACAAGAGGATAGAAGACTTTTGTGGGCAGAGGAAATGATATGTGATAAAGCATCAAAAATAGCATTGTGAGAATAACATTGGGCCTCAGAAATTGAAACAGCAACTTAAAGTCCACATTGAAAACTTAGACTAACTTATAAAGAGAAATTTAGATGCTTGAGTACATGGAAGCTTCTGTGTCATGAGTATCAGCTACTAAGAAATCTCACATGAAAGCTGCTCCCCAAAACTGCAAGACAAATTATTTAGTAAAGCCTGAGTGGTACCTATATATGACTTGTTCATTTGCTAGAAGTCCTTATGCTTTGCTGAGGAATAAACTGGTGTACACATTACACCAAAGAGGAAGGAAAAGACGTCTGCTGTTTAATAAATCTTCAGGTATTTAATTTAAATAAGTATATTGTTTGAGGAGGATTGTGAAATGAACTAAAGAAGGAGGCCATTAGATTAAAGGGGCTCTAATGCTGGGAGGTCTACATAAGCAAACCAAAATCTAAGCCTGGAAATGCCTTGGTTGTGAAATCAAATGCTGTAGAAACCAATCACAAACAGCCAACTAGGCTTTAATCTGTAGCCATTGAAATAATTTTTTTTTTGCTTTTGCACTTGCTCTGCATACGTCTTTTGCCTGGCTCCTGTCCTCAGAATGCTCCTAATTACTTCTGGTTAGGGCTGCACAATTCAAATCAATTTTTGCTCAAACTTAAATTGTTAAAATGCCTCAATTTACCTTTTAACAGGGTGAAATACAAAAATGTATTCTAGGTGTATATTAAATTTTATCCCAAATGAAGATATAAAGTCTATGTGTAGAGAAATTTTAAATACTTGTTGGAAATGACTGACATTTAATCAGCAGATAATAAGACTGGCATTTACATTTACCCAGTTGTTTAACCTCACAACACCCTCTGTAATATATACCATTATGATTAAAATTTTACAGACACGAAAATGTAAATATTGTATGTTGCATTCTTTCCTTCCAGGGAAGAGGAAGATATAAGTTTCTAAATATGGTAATTATTAGCTATTCATAAAGCCTGCCACATAGACTGTAATGGTATTCTATAGAAAGATGAAAGTCCTTTCTTTCTACAAATTAGCTTTCTTTCAAAATTAAAAGAAAAAAGAATTACGTAATGATGGAATCAACACAGTCTTTTAAATCTCAATTCTGGGAACTAAAATAGTGCTTATCCAAACTGGTTCATGGGGCCCTAACTTCTCTCTCTTATGTGCCTTGTCCTAGAACATTTTGCCTATATTGAGCACATCTCTTTATTCAGGCAGATGGAATCCTGAAGCCCTGGGCTTATAATGTGGCACACATTTGGTATCAGGGCTGTTTTTGTCAATAGCACATGAGCAGCCTCCAAGAAGCTGATGCAAACTCTAGAGAAAGAAGATGCACATGATACAGTCTAACTGAGAAACTATTTGAGGCATTGCCAGTGAAGGAGAAAAGGGGAAACGAGGCTATACAATGAAAAACCAACCATAAGACCTTTTCTTGGCAAGGTATTTTGGGAATGGCTGTCAGTCTCAAGGAGGCTATAATAGCCTTATTTGTATCTGCCAATTCTACTTTCTTTCCTTCCTTTCTGATTCCCTTACAGATCTAGAGGGCTCCAATGCTTCAAAAGAAAATTGTTTCACTGATTGACCCTAGATGTGATGTGGGAGCAGAGTCAACAATAGATTTTTACCCTCCCCCAGTCGAGATCATTCATACTTCAAAATCAAAACTGCTTTAAACAGAACATATCAACTCCCAAGATATAATTTGTCAAGTATATTGGAACATTGCTTAAACAATTTACCTTAAGTATGGATATGCTAAAAAGTAGATTTTTCTTACACTCCATCCAAGAGAGTTAGATAATTAAGGACCTGTAAGGCAGTTAGGTGTAGAAAATGATTTTAGACTTGGGACATAAATTTTGGAGTGAGATGTGCAAATGAATTCTTGCTCAGCTGTGTACTGCTTGTTCTTAACCCCTTTCCATTTCTAGTACTTGATGAAATGTAAACAATAGTTTACACAATAGTTATGAGGATTAAAATAGGTCATGGACAGGGAACCTTAATCACACAGATTATCTGTAAATAATACCTATTGTGACTATTTGTAGTGTTATATTAGTGTAATAACCCTGCATAGATCTTAGAAACTACTTCTTAGGATACTTGAAATAAGCATCTATTCTATTTACCCTGTGCCAATCATTGCATTACCTGCTAAAGTTTCAGAGACAGAAAAGATCCACCCTATTATTAAGGTGTGCCCATTCTAATGCGGTAGGCAAACAAATAACCAGGTTGTCTTACCATAATTTGTAAGTGTTAAGATCAAAGTATTCAAGTGGACCATGGAATTGCCAAATAGATTATTTTCCCCAAAGGTTCCAGGACATTCAGTGATTAAAGACTACTCTAATAGGGAACTTCAAATAGAATTCTCAGATACCCTAGAATCAGCCAATCTTAGAAAGCAGACAGCTGATCCAAGACCTTTGGAACAAGCAAATGACTTCAAACAGTGAATAACCTTTAACCAAGATGTAGGACCCACACATCTAACTCCTGTTTTGTCCTTTATGTGCTTTCTTATAATCATTCTTTTCATTTTCTATAGATCTCTGGTTGTCATCCACCCATAATGACCTTTTTTCTTCTTTTTTTCCCTCCTTACTATAATTATTAATTTAGAAACTTATCATTCAAATGCCACTGCCTTCAAATTTACTGACAGCTGAATATGCTGTCAGTGTGCATGCATCAAAGACCTCAATGATAAATAAAATCTTCTGTGGAATGCTGTGCTCATTAAAAGAAACAATAAGGAATTGTAGTCAGTGGCATTTCCACTTTCACATACAGGGACTGATGATATTAAACTAATCAACCCATTGCTTTGTGTCTCTCTCACCGAGAAAAAGAACCATCTATTAAAATCTATTGATAAGACCATAGGCAATTTCAAATTTGAATTCAACAACCTTCAAGGACAAATATTTCACACCTGGAAAACACTAATAGGGGTCTATATATGTAACCCAGCTAATATAAAGTGATGGCTCCAATCTTGCATTATAAACAGTTCTTTTCCCCTATATCTCCATGCATCTCTACTAGATACTATTCCTTTTGAGGCCATAACACCAGTCCTGTTTGCCTCATAATAACACCTCATACCCATTAGGAATAATATTCTAAGACCTGTCCATACACTAAGATCCTAATTTTATAAATCACCAAATCTGGAAATTCTAACTCAGCTGCAGGTTCTCCATGAGGCCACCTTTGATTATTCAGGCAGTGTACCTGGGGATTTATTGACTTACTGTTTATGTGAAGAACCAGAGCAATGTTCCCACTGGTAACATGCATACAAACAGAAAAAAGACTGTAAGAAACTTATCGCTAACTCTGGGAGAAGTTTTTAATGATACCACCTCTGGCCTACCTGGAAAAAACAATCAGTCTCAATTCATTGGCACAAATAGTGATGGACAATAATATTGCTCTATATTTTTTTGTTAACTAGTCATGCTGGCATCTGTTCCATTGTAATATTCATTGCTGTATGTGAGTCGACGAAACAAAATAGAAAAGGCTTGGCATCACCATAAGGAAAAAGGTACTTAGCTCTCTGGGGTTTATCTTTATGGCCTGTGGGATTTTCTCTCTTCACCTGTGTTGGGTAATTGGGGTTCCTGATTCTGAGGCATCTTATGAAGAATATTAATTTGTTTATTTTTTTTTCATATGATTCCTGATACTGGTCCAGGGAGTTCTATCCACAGTCCTAAATCTTTCTGCATGACCACTTTCTCAGGTGATCACTATGATGCAACAACAGGAAGATCTTGCAGTAGAGTTGACTTTGGAGATGACCGAACAATCTCTAAAGGAGGAAGATCTGTAGCACTGGCCTTCATTGAATTTCTCAACTTCCTGCAAACTAGAGAACGGCCAAAAGAGGTATTGAGAGACTGAATATACAGATGGAAAATTTTCAGATTATATATGAAAATATAATTCTGACCCACAGTTTCTTCAGCAACCAGTCTAGGAAGCTAAGATGTATCTCTGCGGCAATTGGCTCATATTAGTCAGGACATGGTCAGTAACTACCAGCATCCCTAATTTTTGGCCCTGTCTCTACTTCAGGACAAAACAGAAAAGCTGGATATGCTCCCCAGACCAATAACATCAAATGCTTTGCTTCTATATAAACTACTTCCATCTTCTCCAAGGCAGAGTTGAATCCTTCCTTTTTTTTTTTTTACTCTAAAGTATCCCCACTCCTCTGATTACCTTTGAGCCTCTGCCAAACACCAGTGATGGTGGCTGATTACCTTCCTATGGCATGCTCTGAACAAATAGCCTCAGTTTGTCTTTGAGGGGGTCTTCCTTTATTTATATAATACCTTTATCCGAAATTTTAAAATTGAAACTGTATGAAAATCTTTCTTACATTTAAATTTGTATCTGGAAAAAGGTACAAAAAATAAGAATGAAATCTTTGAATAGATTTTGTAGAGAAATTTCTTATATATAATTCATACTGTTTTGTCTGTTGGGATTGCATACTTTTCTACAATATTATATATTCATACAAAATCATAGGTTCAACTCTCCTTACCAGTATTTTGAGGCTACTGTGTGAAAGAGTAATATGGAATTTATTTTTCCAAGTTAATTTATTTCTCAATTATTATTCTGTTTTTCCTAAAATATATACATATATATATATATATATACACACACACACACACACAGATATAAATATATAAATAAAATATACACATTTCTGTGTTCTAAATTATCAACTGGTAAAAATTACTGTATTTGTTCATGGATTGCTTTTTCAAATTTTATTTATCTTTTATCTCTCTTTTAAGGGTTTACAAATATTACAAGTAGAAATAAACTTCAAAACTTTAAAAGGAAAAGTTTAGAGGCATAATCTGTTATTACTTCCTTGGGTTTATTAACTTAGTCTTTATTTATTTTCTACCATTTTCTAGGATCTTTGCTTGTTTCTAAAACAGAAAGGCAAAAAGACATGGCCCTGAATTTGATAACCCCAGACTCTAATGGGAAACCTAAGTATGTAATAAAAATCTAGCAGCCAGTTGGAAATGAATGAAGGAAGATTTTTATCTTTTATCTTGGAGGATTGTATCTATTTCACAACTTGCAATAAGATTTAATAAATCATGCCATGCTCTGATACATGAATGCTTGTATAACTCAGGCTGAGAGCCATATGAGAGGTTGTTTCAAATGCACTGCCTTTCCCCACTTTCTTAAAGTATTAAAGACATTAAGTATCTCCAGGCTGAGCTGCAAGAAAAATATCAAGTATCAGATAAACCGTGCTGTCTGTTGCACCTGCTCTGCAAGATCTTCAATAGCTTCTTAAAATTGACCTAAAATCCCCATTAACACCTTTTTATGTCTGGTAGCCTGACCCCCAACGTCTTTAATAAAATGCTTGTCTGCAGGGTGATCACACTGCCTGTGCTAGTTGTAGGTGCCTGTATATTCTAGCCTAATCATTATCTTCCCCAGATAGCTCCTTTTTTAACCTAGGCTTCCAATGAGCACAGTTCCTTTGTTGCTATAGATTCTTGACATATACCACTTTGTCAGCTCTTGAATCTAACCGTCCTCTTCCCACCCAACAGTAACTCAAGTAGATATTTTCCTTTACCTCATTTCCTTGTTAATAGGAAAACACTTATGTACTGAGAACATACTTATCTGACATCCTACTGGAATTAGTCCTTGGGCTTCTGCTGATTTTAATCTTTATAAATGATCTAGAAAAAGGAAATGACTGTGAACTAGCTGGAATTACTAATCAGCTAAAATTGCAGGGGAGGAGAGAAGTGAGGAAGCTACATCCAAACACAGGTGGGATTCAATATGCCCTGTAGCTAAGTGAGTATGTGGTAAATGGAACATAATAAGGAACCTTGTGAAGAGCTCTACCTATTGGGCCTAAATGATTAAGAAATAAGTAATGCCACTCAGTTAAAATGCATGAAGTTTGGGGCATAATTATGGATTAGTCATTCCAAAAAGGTATGAACCATGTGAAGCTTCAATTAGAGCAGAAAAAAGGATAAGACCACTAATATCACATACTTAGACACAGATTTGTATTTCAGTTTATTTTAACTTTCATTTAAAAGAATACTGCCAAGAAAGGAAATAGAAATGAGATATCAGGAATTGTTAATCAGAGATTCATCTAATAAACTGGAATAAGTATGTGAGTGTGTGTGTGTGTGTGTGTGTGTGTGTGTATGTTGGAGTTAACTAAATAAGAGTTGGTACATGTACACATTCATGTAACTAGAACCTCTCTCTCTCCATATATATATATTCATTCACACACACACACACACACACACACACAATTTCTATCAACCCAGAAAGTATTCTTGAGTCCCTTCAAAATAATCTGCATTTCCCCATAGGCAACCACAGTTCTTGTTTTCTATCTCCATTAGTAATGAATGTTCCAGAATTTCATATACATGGAGTTGTAGGGACCAAAGGCAAGCCAACCAAGTTTTGCCATTGTGATATGCAGAGTATTTTGACCTGAAAACCATGAAGGCCCCAAAGACTCAGGAAGATACTTTGACCTCCCCATATCCCTGGCAACTGCATAAAATAATTTAGATGGAGGAACTGCTCCAGAAGGAGAGCTCTCACCATAGACAGCTATACTGTAAACGAGTGATAGACAATAAGGAATGTGACAAAGTTTTAAAATTTCTCTCTGTGCTCCTGTTTCTGTGTGACCATGAAGTATTTTGTTTACCAAACATTTACTCTTCTCATATTCCTGTGAATTGTTTCTCTTCTTGGTTCAGGATGACATATATGCCTCATTCTCCCTGAATGTCTTTGGAACCCATTTCTATAGCTTCCCCATATGTATGTAATTAAACTTTGGGTTTTTTTCTCCTGTTAATCTGTCTCATGTCAATTTGATTCTTAGACCAGGTAGAACCATTCTTAGAACTTTGATGGGTAGAGGAACTTTCTTCCTCCCCAACAGAATCATACAGTATGTACTCTGTATTTGGCCACTTTCACTCACTCTTAGGTTTCTAAGATTCACGCATGCTGTTGGGCTTACTGATACTGCCTATCACAGCTTGTTTATTCTACCCAGTTTGGAGATTTTATTTTTTAAGCTTCTATGAACTCTCTAGCACAATCTTTTTTTTTTTTGACATGTATTTCAATTTATCTTACAATTTAGTTACAGAGTGGGTATATATTTAACACTATAAAAGTACCCAAAAAGGTTGGCAAAGGAGATATACTAATTTATAGTCCTACCAGCAAAGACTAAGAGTTCCAATTAATCCACATTCTGCCCAAAATTTTGTGTTGCAAGTTTTTATGTTTTTAATTATTCTACTTGAAGTTAAATCCTTTCAGATTTTTAAATTTAAATTGTATGTCTATGAAAACTAAACATGTTAAGCACCTTTTCCCATGCTTTAAGGCCACAGTTCTTTGCTCATTATAATTGGGTTGTGTGTGTTTTCATTATTTCTTAAAATATATATAATGCATGAAATATCCTGTCAGATAATAATATTGCAAATATTCTTCTAGTCTATAACTTGCATTTTCATATTCTTAATGTTTTTAGATAGTATTTATGTCCATGTGGGTAAAATTGTAATATTTCCAGAATATCTTGTCTGGCGTTAGTGCAACTGCATATTAACATGCGTTCCTCAGGGGTGGAGAATGGTAGTTCCTCTCCATATCAATGGGAAATTACCTGGGCAATGGAGGACGTATCTGAACCTGAGAGGTTAGGGGAAGGGCTGGTTTGATTCTGCAGGACCAGGAGGGAGAAATGGCCCTGGACTCCAGTTTGTAAGCAATAATGGATTTTAAAGTTTATTTCTCCCTTTGACTGATATCACTTTTTTTTTAACTTTTATTTATTTATTATTTATTTATTTATTTTTAATATAATTTATTTTATTATCATTAATCTACAATTACATGTGCAATATTACGGTTATTAAACTACCCCTTCATCAGGTCCCCCCACCAACCCCATTACAGTCACTGTCCATCAGCGTAGTGAGATGCTATAGAATCACTACTTGTCTTCTCTGAGTTGTACTGCCCTCCCCGTGCCCCCCCAACATTACATCTGCTAATCGTAATGCCCCTTTTTCCCTCTTATCCCTACCTTCCCGCCCATTTTCCCCAGTCCCTTTCCCTTTGGTAACTATTAGTCCGTTCTTGGGTTCTGTGAGTCTGCTGCTGTTTTGTTCCTTCAGTTTTTTTCTTTGTTCTTATACTCCACATATGAGTGAAATCATTTGATACTTGTCTTTTTCGGCTTGGCTTATTTCACTGAGCATAATACCCTCTAGCTCCATCCATGTTGTTGCAAATGGTAGGATTTGTTTTCTTCTTATGGCTGAATAATATTCCATTGTGTATATGTACCACCTCTTCTTTATCCATTCATCTACCGATGGACACTTAGGTTGCTTCCATTTCTTGGCTATTGTAAATAGTGCTGCAATAAACATAGGGGTGCATCTGTCCTTTTCAAATTGGGCTGCTGCATTCTTAGGGTAAATTCCTAGGAGTGGAATTCCTGGGTCAAATGGTATTTCTATTTTGAGTTTTTTGACGAACCTCCATACTGCTTTCCACAATGGTTGAACTAATTTGCATTCCCACCAGCAGTGTAGGAGGGTTCCCCTTTCTCCACATACTTGCCAACATTTGTTGTTTGTGTTTTGGATGTTGGTCATCCTCACTTGTGTGAGGTGATATCTCATTGTTGTTTTAATCTGCATTTCTCTGATGATTAGCGATGTGGAGCATCTTTTCATGTGCCTGTTGGCCATCTGAATTTCTTCTTTGGAGAAGTGTCTATTCATGTCCTCTGCCCATTTCTTAATTGGATTATTTGCTTTCTGTTTGTTAAGGTGCATGAGTTCTTTATATATTTTGGATGTCAACCCTTTATCAGATACGTTTTTTATGAATATATTCTCCCATACTGTAGGATGTCTTTTTGTTCTACTGATGGTGTCCTTTGCTGTACAGAAGCTTTGCAGCTTGATATAGTCCCACTTGTTCATTTTTGCTTTTGTTTCCCTTGCCCGGGGAGATATGTTCATGAAGAAGTTGCTCATGTTTATGTCCAAGAGATTTTTGCCTATGTTTTTTTCTAAGAGTTTTATGGTTTCATGACTTACATTCAGGTCTTTGATCCACCTTGAGTTTACCTTTGTGTATGGGGCTAGACAGTAGTCCAGTTTCATTCTCTTACATGTAGCTGTCCAGTTTTTCCAACACCAGCTGCTGAAGAGGCTGTCATCTCCCCATTGTATATCCAAGGCACTTTTATCAAATATTAATTGACTGTATATGTTTGGGTTAATGTTTGGATTTTCTATTCTGTTCCACTGGTCTGTGGGTCTGTTTTTGTGCCAGTACCAAATTGTCTTGATTACTGTGGCTTTGTAGTAGAGCTTGAAGTCAGGGAGTGGAATTCCCCCTGTTTTATTCCTCCTTCTCAGGATTGATTTGGCTATTCGGGGTCTTTTGTGGTTCCATATGAATTTTAATATTATTTGTTCCAGTCCATTGAAAAAGCTGTTGGTAGTTTGATAGGGATTGCATTGAATCTGTAGATTGCTTTAGGTAGTATAGCCATTTTGACAATATTTATTCTTCCTAGCAAAGAGCATGGGATGCATTTCCATTTGTTAGTGTCCTCTTTAATTTCTCTTAGGAGTGTCTTGTAGTTTTCAGAGTACAGGTCTTTCACTTCCTTCGTTAGGTTTATTCCTAGGTATTTTATTCTTTTTGATGCAATTGTGAATGGAATTGTTTTTCTGATTTCTCTTTCTGTTAGTTCATCATTAGTGTACAGGAAAGCAACAGATTTCTGTGTGTTAATTTTGTATCCTGCAACTTTGCTGAATTCAGATATTAGTTCTAGTAGTTTTGGAATGGAATCTTTAGGGTTATTAATGTACAGTATCATGTCATCTGCAAATAGTGACAATTTGACTTTTTCTTTACCAATCTGGATGCCTTGTATGTCTTTGTTTTGTCTGATTGCTGTGGCTAGGACCTCCAGTACTATGTTGAATAACAGTGGAGGCAGTGGGCATCCGTCTTGTTCCCGATCTTAGATGAAAAGCTTTCAGCGTCTTGCCGTTAAGTATGATGTTAGCTGTAGGTTTGTCATATATAGCCTTTATGATGTTGAGGTACTTGCCGTCTATACCCATTTTGTTGAGACTTTTAATCAGGAATGGATGCTGAATTTTGTCAAATGCTTTTTCAGCATCTATGGAGATGATCATGTGGTTTTTGTTCTTCTTTTTGTTGATGTGGTGGATGATGTTGATGGATTTTCGAATGTTGTACCATCCTTGCATCCCTGGGATGAATCCCACTTGATCATGGTGTATGATCCTCTTGATGTATTTTTGAATTCGGTTTGCTAATATTTTGTTGAGTATTTTTGCATCTACGTTCATCAGGGATATTAGTCTGTAATTTTCTTTTTTGGTGAGGTCTTTGCCAGGTTTTGGTATTAGAGTGATGCTGGCTTCATAGAATGAGTTTGGAAGTATTCCCTCCTCTTCTATTTTTTGGAAAACTTTAAGGAGAATCGGTGTTATTTCTTCTCTATATGTCTGGTAGAATTCAGAGGTGAATCCATCAGGTCCGGGGGTTTTGTTCTTGGGGAGTTTTTTGATTACCAATTCGATTCCGTCACTGGTGATTGGTCTGTTTATATTTCCTGTTTCTTGCTTGGTCAGTCTTGGAAGGTTGTATTTTTCTAAGAAGCCGTCCATTTCTTCTATGTTTTCCAGCTTGTTAGCATATAGATTCTCATAATATTCTCTTATGATTCTTTGTATTTCTGTGGGGTCCGTCGTGATTTTTCCTGTCTCATTTCTGATTCTGTTTATGTGTGTAGATTCTCTTTTTCTCTTAATGAGTCTGGCTAGGGGTTTATCTATTTTGTTTATTTTTTCAAAGAACCAGCTCTTGGTTTCATTGATTTTTTTCTATTGTTTTATTCTTCTCAATTTAATTTATTTCTTCTCTAATCTTTATTATGTCCCTCCTTCTGTGACTTTGGGTCTCATTTGTTCTTTTTCCAATTTCAGTAATTGTGTCTTTAGACTATTCATTTGGGAATGTTCTTCCTTCTTTAAATAGGCCTGGATGGCAATATACTTTCCTCTTAGAACTGCCTTCGCTGCGTCCCACAGAAGTTGTGGCTTTGTGTTGTTGTTGTCATTAGTCTCTATATATTCTTTGATTTCTGTTTTGATTTGGTCGTTAACCCATTGATTAATTAGGAGAGTGTTGTTAAGTCTCCATGTATTTGTGAGCCTTTTTGATTTCTTTCTAAAATTTATTTCTAGTTTTATACCTTGGTGATCTGAGATGTTGGTTGGTAGGATTTCAATATTTTTGAAATTACTGAGGTTCTTTTTGTGGCCTAGTATGTGGTCTATTCTGGAAAATGTTCCATGTGCACTTGAGAAGAATGTGTATCCTGTTGCTTTTGGGTGTAGAGTTCTGTAGATGTCTGTTAGGTCCATCAGTTCTAGTGTGTTGTTCAGTGCCTCGGTGTCTTTACTTATTTTCTGTCTGGTTGATCTGTTATCTGGAGTGAGTGGTGTGTTGAAGTCTCCTACGATGAATGCATTGCTGTCTATTTCCTCCTTTAATTCTGTTTGTATTTGTCTCACATATGCTGGCACTCCTGTGTTGGGTGCATATATATTTATAATGGTTATATCTTCTTGTTGAATTGACCCCTTTATCATTATGTAATGTTCTTCTTTATCTTTTGCTACTTTCTTCGTTTTGAAGCCTATTTTGTCTGATAACAAGTACTGCAACACCTGCTTTTTTCTCTTTGTTGTTTACATGAAATATCTTTTTCCATCCCTTCACTTTTAGTCTGTGTATATCTTTGGATTTGAGGTGAGTTTCTTGCAGGCAGCATATAGATGGGTGTTGCTTTTTTATCCATTCTGTTACTCTGTGTCTTTTGATTGGTACATTCAGTCCATTTTCATTTAGTGTGATTATTGATAGATATGTACTTATTGCCATTGCTGTCTTTACATTCGTGGTTACCAAGGGTTCACGGGTTGCTTCTTTACTATCTAAAAATCTAACTTAACTTTCTTGTTAAGTTATTGTAAACACAGTCTGATGTTTCTTTATTTCTCTCACTTCTTATTCCTCCTCCTCCATTCTTTCTATAATAGGTGTTTTATTCTTTGCCTTTAGTTAGTATTTGGATGGTCTGCTTTCTTTGCCATGATTTTATTTTCTCTGGTGACATCTTTTTAGCCTTAGGTGTGCTTCCATCTAGAGCAGTTGGTTTAAGATATCCTGTCGTGGTGGCTTATGAGAGGCAAACTCTCTCAACTTTCGTTTGTCTGGAAATTGTTCGATCCCTCCATCATATTTAAATGATAATCGTGCTGGATACAATATTCTTGGTTTGAGACCCTTCTGTTTCATTATGTTAAATATATCATGCCATTGTCTTCTAGCCTGTAAGGTTTCTGTTGAGAAGTCTGATGATAGTCTGATGGGTTTTCCTTTGTAGGTGATCTTTTTTCTCTCTCTAGCTGCCTTTAATACTCTGTCTTTATCTTTGATCTTTGCCATTTTAATTATTATGTATCTTGGTGTTGTCTTCCTTGGGTCGCCTGTGTTGGGAGATCTGTGGGCTTCTGTGGATTGCAGGACTATTTCCTTTCCCTGCATGGGAAAGTTTTCAGCAATTATTTCTTCAAAGACACTTTCTATCCCTTTTTCTCTCTCTTCTTCCTCTGGTACTCCTGTAATGTGAATATCGTTCCGTTTGGATTGGTCATACAGTTCTCTTAATATTCTTTCATTCCTAGAGATCCTTTTATCTCTCTCTGCCTCAGCTGCTCGGTATTCCTTTTCTCTGATTTCTATTCCATTAATAGTCTCTTGCATCTCATCGAGTCTGCTCTTAAGCCGGTCGATCGCTTGTCTGATTTCTGCATTGTCTTTCCTGACTTCCCTCACTTCCTCCCTCAGCTCTTGCACATTTCTCTGTAGATCCATCAGCATGGTTATGACTTTTATTCTGAATTCTTTTTCAGGAAGACTGTGCATTTCATCCCTTCAGACTCCCTCTCTGGGGTTGTCTGGTTGATTTTGGTCTGAACCATATTCCTCTGTCTTTTCATGGCTATAGAATTGGTTACTGATAGTTGCCACGTATGTCAGCTGGGCTCTTTAAGACTTTAAAAAGAGAAGAAAAAAAAGAGAAAAAAAAAGAAAGAAAGAAAGAAAAAAAAGAAAAAAAAGAAAGAATAGAAAAAACAAAAACAAAACAAAAAACAACACAAAAACAAAAAACAAAAAATATGTCCACGGACGTAGATTCTGTGGGAATGCTGTAGGTGGCACTATTGCCCCACTATTCCACAGCTGTGACTGCACCGCTCCCCAGGGCCCTTTATCACTCTGGCAGGGGTGGGAACGAATAGGAGGCTGTTGATCTCAGTGAGAAGTGTAAGTATGGCTACGCTTCCTCAGTCGCCCGCTAAGACATCTGAAACTCCCCCAGACCCCCAGCCTGCTGGGCTGAGTGTGCTGGGGCGATCCGGCTCCTCCGCTGTGTTCCTGTCTCTTTAAGACCGCTGAAGAAAGCACGCGCTTTTTTTTTCCTTCCCGGGAGCCGGCTGCAAGCACCCTGGCGCGTTCCCTGCTCAGAGCCTGCCCCTCTGTCTCTCCAGTCTCCGCTGCACTGCGCAACGTGGGTCAGCGCTCCCCGCGCAGATCACCGGGGCTGGCTACTTCGCGGGGTGCACTTCCACTCCCTCCCGGCTCTGAATCCTCTCCTCCCGCCGGTATGCTGGGGTGGGGGAGGGCTCGGGTCCCGCCAGGTCGCGGCTCCGTATCTTATCCTCCTCTTGGGGTGCCGAGTGCTCTCGGGTGTAGCTGCACGCTGTGCACTTTCCTGTGTATTCTCGTCTCTCTTTTAGGAATAGATGTATTTGCTGTGTTTTTGTAGATAAATATAGTGTTGGGAGGAGATTTCTGCCACCCTGCTCACACCGCCATCTTCCCAGAAGTCCCTGATTTCAGTTTTAAAGGTATTTTGCTCCTGGATTTCCTTTCCCCAGAGTTACATGTGGTGGTAGTCGGCAGGACCTCTGAACCCAAAGTCTGTCATAATGGGTGTGACCTTTGGGAGGGCTGCCCCTCGAAATGATGGGGGGAAGTGGTGCTCACACCAAGGGATGTGCGTCTGCACTCGTGTGGTTGTGGAGGCACCACCACTGCTGCTGGCCGCACTGACCCTGGCCCATGGCCTGAGCCAAAGGCTGCTGCTGCTTCTGCTGCTCCTGTTGCCAGCCTGAGCCCTGCAGGCTGGGGAGGCTGAGGAGAGGAACCGGGTCCACGGACAGCAGTGCCTTCTGTGCTCTAAGGGGAACTTACACCAAGTCCCGCAGCAACATAGGACAATAGTAAGGGGGCCAACAGTCCTCCTCAGGTAGCAGATAGACTATACTGGGCCTCTGCCCATATAAGAAGGATATCGGTATGCCATGACTTGTGTGGACATGGATACTGGACTGTTGGTTGCTTTTCCTGCATGTCATTCAGATCATCAAATCACCAAGAGGGGCCAAGCATCTCTTTGCAGCCTTATAGCTGGCCGCAGGTGATTGAGAGTGATCACAGCACCTACTTACTGGACATGTGTTGCAAGGATGGGTATAGCAATTAGGAATAAAGTGGAAATTTCATGTACTATATAGCCCTACTAGGACAGGCATGATAGAGAGGTACAACAGTTTGTTGAAATCTGGCCTGAAGTCGGACACCAATAGTCTATGGGGCTGGTCAGTTTGCCAATGGACAGTGCTACGGCATTTGAATGAGAAGTCACAAAAAGGAGCTTTGAGCCCTGTGGATATGCTAACACACATTGTTGCCTCTCCTATACAACTGTATGTGCAAGCCAAAAAAGAGTTATTGAAGCCAGGATATGGTCAGCAGAGCAACATCCTGCTGCCAGCCCCCACTGCATTAAACACTGGAGACATCATTGAATGGATGTGGCCCTGGACATGTTGACAAATGGACTGGCAATGGCTGGCCTTCTGGCACCTTGGGGAAAAGGCCTGGAAAGTGGCCTCATGTGCATTCCTGCAGTAACAGGAGAGTGGCCCCCAAAGATCACGGTTATTTTCTTCTACAGTCCTTGTGGCCTGGATGTGCCCTCTGGCTGCATCTGCCATGTGATGATTGCTCTGAACTCTCTCCCTATTCAGCTACTACCTGCTGGAAAGAACAAGCTTTGAACTTAATCTGCATAAGAATTTGAACCTAGCTGAATCCTCCAGCTTTAGGATTATCATGATTTTATTGCTGTTGCTATTGTATGTCATTAGTCTGGTCAAAATGCTCGTTTTGTTACCCAGGGACCATGGCAAAAGAGGGGGGACAAGTAGATTGTAAAGTGAGATTTATGGAGGGGTGGCCTCTGTGTAAAATTGTAATATTTCCAGAATATCTCTCCTGAATTTAGTGCATCTGCATATCAACAGGCATTCCTCAGGGATGGAGAGTCTAGTTCATCTCCATATCAATGGGTAATTAACTGGGCAACCTAGGGCTTATCTGAACCTGAGAGCTAGGGGGAGGGCTGGTTTTCTTCTACCAGAGAAGGAAAAAGAAACAGCCCTGGACTGCAGTTTGTAAGCAATAAATGGGTTTTAAAGTTTATTTCTCCCTATGACTGATTTCAGTTTTAGAGGTATTTTGCCCAGGATTTCCTTTCCCTGGAGTTACACTCCAATATACCTTGTTTTCTTCTATGTGGGGTTTTTTTTTTTTTACTTAGGTGTTATTGATATACACTCTTATGAAGAGTTTCACATGAAAAAACAATGTGGTTACTACATTTACCCATATTATCAAGTCCCCACCCATACCCCAATGCAGTCACTGTCCATCAGTGTAGTAAGATGCCACAGATTCACTATTTGCCTTCTCTGGGCTACACTGTTTTCCTCATGATCCCCTACACCATGTGTGCTAACCATAATACCCCTCAAACGGCTTCTTCCTCTGTCCCCCCTCGCCCTCCCACAACCCTCCCCTTTGGTAACCACTAGTTCCTTCTTGGAGTCTCTGAGTCTGCTGCTATTTTGTTCCTTCAGTTTTGCTTCGTTGTCATACTCCACAAATGAGGGAAATCATTTGGCACTTGTCTTTATCCACCTGGCTTATGTCACAGAGCATAATATCCTCTAGGTCCATCCATGTTATTGCAAATGGTAGGATTTGTTTCTTTCTTATGGCTGAATAGTATTCCATTGTGTTTATGTACCACCTCTTCTTTATACATTCATCTTCTGATGGACACTTAGATTGCTTCCATTTCTTGGCTATTGTAAAAAGTGCTGCAATAAACATAGGGGTGCATATGTCTTCTTGAATCTGAGAAGTTATATTCTTTGGGTAAATTCCAAGGAGTGGGATTCCCTGGTCAAATGTTATTTCTATTTTTAGTTTATTGAGGAACCTCCATACAGCTTTCCACAATGGTTGAACTAGCTTACATTCCCACCAGCAGTGTAGGAGGGTTCCCCTTCTCCGCATCCTCACCAGCATTTGTTGTTCTTAGTCTTTTCAATGCTGGTCATCCTTACTGGTGTGAGGTGATAGCTCATTATGGTTTTAATTTGCATTTTCCTGATGATTAGTGATGTGGCGCATCTTTGCATGTGTCTGTTGGCCATCTGAATTTCTTCTTTGGAGAACTGTGTCCATATCCGCTGCCCATTTTTTAATT
The DNA here is from genome assembly GCA_032199065.1 of Smutsia gigantea. Classification (NCBI taxonomy): domain Eukaryota; kingdom Metazoa; phylum Chordata; class Mammalia; order Pholidota; family Manidae; genus Smutsia; species Smutsia gigantea. Next base: position 8,517 of record JAVSCE010020835.1, on the reverse strand, counting down.
GGCTTATTTGCTTTTTAGGTCTTGAGGCATGTAAGTTCTTTATATATTTTGGATGTTCACCCCTTGTTGGATATGTCATTGACAAATACATTCTCCCATGCTGTAGGATGCCTTTTTGTTCTGTTCATGGTGTCCTTTGCTGTATAGAAACTTTTTAGTTTGATGTAGTTCCATGAGTTCATTTTTGCTTCTGTTTCCCTGGCTCGAGGGGATGCGTTCAGGAAGAAGTCACTCATGCTTATATTCAGGAGATTTTTGCCTATGTTGGCTTGTAAGAGTTTTATGGTTTCATGACTTAGATCCAGGTCCTTGATCCATTTTAAGTTTACTTTTGTGTATGGGATTAAACAATAATCCAGTTTCATTGTTTTGCATGTACCTGTCCAGTTTTGCCAACACCAGCTGTTGAAGAGGCTGTTATTTCCCCATTGTATGTCTATGGCTCCTTTACCATATATTAATTGGCCATATATGGTTGGGTTTATAATAAGGTTCTCTAGTCTGTTGCATTGGTCTATGGGTCTGTTCTTGTGCCAGTACCAAATTGTCTTGATTACTGTTGCTTTGTAGTAGAGCTTGAAGATGGGGAGCCTAATCCCCCCAGCTTTATACTTCCTTGTCAGGATTGCTTTGGCTATTCGGGGTCTTCTGTGGTTCCATATAAATTTTAGAATGATTTTCTCTAGTTTGTTGAAGAATGCTGTTCGTATTTTGATAGGAATTGCATTGAATCTGTAGATTGCTTTAGGCAGGATGGCCATTTTGACAATATTAATTCTTCCTATCCATGAGCATGGGATGTGTTTCCAATTATTGGTATCTTCTTTAATTTCTCTCATGACTGTCTTGTAGTTTTCAGAATATATGTCTTTCACTTCCTTAGTTAGGTTTATTCCTAGGTGTTTTATTATTTTTGATGCAACTTTGAATGGAATTGTTTTTCCTGATTTCTCTCTCTGCTAGTTCATTGTTAGTGTATAGGAATGCCACAGATTTCTGCATATTAATTTTGTATCCTGCAACTTTGCTGAATTCAGATATTAGATGTAGTAGTTTTGGAGTGGATTCTTTAGGGATTTTTATGTACAATATCATATCATCTGCCAACAGGGACAGTGTGACTTCTTCCTTACCAATCTGGATGCCTTTTTTTTCTTTGTGTTGTCTGAATGTGGGGACCTCCAGTACTATGTTGAAAAGAAGTGGGGAAAGTGGGCATCCCTGTCTTGTTCCTGATCTTAAAAGAAAATTTGTTAAGTATAATGTTGGCTATGGATTTGTCATATATAGCCTTTATTATGTTGAGGTACTTGCCTTCTATACCCATTTTGTTGAGGAATTTTTTTATCATGAATGGATGTTGAATTTTGTCAAATGCTTTTTCAGCATCTATGGAGATGATCATGTGGTTTTTGTCCTTCTTTTTTTTGATTTGGCGGATGACGTTGATGGATTTTCGAAAGTTTTAACATCCTTGCATCCCTGGAATAAATCCTACTTGATCATGATGGATGACCTTTTTGATGTATTTTTGAATTCGGTTTGCTAATATATTATTGAGTATTTTTGTATCTATGTTCATCAGGGATATTGGTCTGTAATTTTCTTTTTTTGTGGTGTCTTTACCTGGTTTTGGTATGAGAGTGATGCTGGCCTCATAGAATGAGTTAGGAAGTATTCCCTCTTCTTCTACTCTTTGAAAAACTTTAAGGATGATGGTTATTAGGTCTTCATTAAATGTTTAATAAAATTCAGCAGTGAAGCCATATGGTCCTGGCATTTTGTTATTAGGTAGGTTTTTGATTACCAGTTCAATTTCATTGCTGGTAATTGGTCTGTTCAGATTTTCTATTTCTTTCTGGGTGTGCCTTGGAAGGTTGTTTTTTTCTGGAATGTCCATTTTTTCTAGGTTACCCAGTTTGTTACCATATAATTTTTCATAGTAATCTCTAATAATTCTTTGTATTTCTGTGGTATCCATAGTGATTTTTCCTTTTCATTTCTGATTCTGTTTATATGAGTAGACACCCTTTTTTTCTTGATAAGTCTGGCTAGGGGGTTATCTATTTTGTTTATTTTCTCACAGAACCAGCTCTTGCTTTCATTGATTCTTTCTATTGTTTTTTTCTTCTCGATTTTATCTATTTCTGCTCTAATCTTTGTTATGTCCCTCCTTATACTGACTTTGGGCCTCATTTGTTCTTCTTTTTCGAGTTTCGTTAGTTGAGAGTTTAGACAGTTCATATGGGATTTTTTTTCTTTCCTGACGTAGGCCTGTATTGCAGTACACTTTCCTCTTAGCACGGCCTTCACTGCATCCCACAGATTTTGCAGTGTTGGACTATTGTTGTCATTTGTCTCCATATATTGCTTGATCTCTGTTTTTATTTCATCATTGATCCATTGTTTACTTAGGAGCTAGTTGTGAAGCTCCACGTGCTTGCAGGATTCTTAATTATCTTTGCATAATTTATTTCTAGTTTCATATCTTTGTGGTCTGAGAAACCGGTTGGTACAATTTCAATCTTTTTGAATTTTCCGAGGCTCTTTTTGTGGCCTAGTATATGATCTATTCTTGAAAATGTTCCATGTGCACTTGAGACGAATGTGTATTCTTCTGCTTTTGGGTGTAGAGTTTTGTATATGTCTGTTAGGTTCATCTGTTCTAATGTGTTGTTCAGTGCCTGTGTCTCCTTACTTATTTTCTGTCTGGGTTATCTATCCTTCAGAGTGAGTGGAGTGTTGAAATCTCCTAGAATGAATGCATTGCATTCTATTTCTCTTTTTTAATTCTGTTAGTATTTGTTGTACATATGTAGGTGCTCCTGTGTTGGGCGCATCGATATTTATAATGTTTTATCTTCTTGTTGGATTGACCCTTTTATCATTATGTAATGACCTTCTTTGTGTCTTGAGAATTTCTTTGTTTTGAAGTCTATTTTATCTGATACAAGTACTGCAACTCCTGCTTTTTTCTCCCTATTAGTTGCATGAAATATCTTTTTCCATCTCTTCACTTTTAGTCTGTGTATGTCTTTGGGTTTAAAGTGAGTCTCTTGTAGGCAGCATATAGATGGGTCTTGTTTTTCTATCCATTCAGTGACTCTATGTCTTTTGATTGGTGCATTCAGTCCATTTACATTTAGGGTGATTATGGATAGGTATGTACTTATTGGCATTGCAGTCTTTCGATTTGTGGTTACCAAAGGTTCAAGTTTAACTTCCTTACTATTTAAAAGTCTAATTTAACTCACTTAATATGCTATTACAAACACAATCTAAAGGTTCTTTTTTTTTCTTCCTCCTTTTTCTTCCTCCTCCATTCTTCATATATTAGGTATCATATTCTGTACTCTGTCCCTTGATTGCCTTTGGGGGAAGTAAATTTAATTTTGCATTTGCTTAGCAATTAGCTGTTCTACTTTCTTTACTGTGGTGTTATTACCTCTGGTGACAGCTATTTAGCCTTAGGAACACTTCCATGTATAGCAGTCCCTCCAAAATACACTGTAGAGATGGTTTGTGGGAGGTAAATTCTCTCACCTTTTACTTATCTGGAAATTGTTTAATCCCTCCTTCAAATTTAAATGATAATCTTGCCGGATAAAGTATTCTTGGTTCAAGGCCCTTCTGCTTCATTGCATTAAATATATCATGCCACTCCCTTCTGGCCTGTAAGGTTTCTGTTGAGAGGTCTGATGATAGCCTGATGGGCTCTCCTTTGTATGTGGTCTTATTTCTCTCTCTGGCTGCTTTTAATAGTCTGTCCTTATACTTGATCTTTGCCATTTTAATTACTGTATGTCTTGGTGTTGTCTTCCTTGGGTCCCTTGTGTTGGGAGATCTGCGCACCTCCATGGCCTGAGAGACTATCCCCTTCCCCAGATTGGGGAAGTTTTTAGCAATTACCTCCTCAAAGACACTTTCTATCCCTTTTTCTCTCTCTTCTTCTTCTGGTACCCCTATAATGCGAATATTGTTCTCTTTGGATTGGTCACACAGTTTTCTCAATATTCTTTCATTCTTAGAGATCCTATTTTCTCTGTGCCTCAGCTTCTTTGTATTCCTCTTCTCTAGTTTCTATTTTATTTATTGTGTCCTCCATCATATCCATTCTGCTTTTAATACCCTACATTGTGCTCTTCAATGATTGGATCTCTGACTGTAATTCATTCCTGAGTTCTTGAATATCTTTCCGTGCCTCCATGAGCATGTTAATAATTTTTATTTTGAACTCCCTTTCAGGGAGAGTCATGAGGTCGATGTCATTTAAATCTTTCTCAGGAGTTGTATTAATAATTTTACTCTGAACTAGGTTCCTTTGGCTTTTCATATTTGTATATGGAACCCTCTATTGCCCAGAAGTTCTACTTCCTGGAGCTGCTCAGCCCCTGAAGCAATGTCGGGGGTCACAGAGGAGTGGTATTGGTGCCTGGGGGGAGGAAAGAGCTGTTTCCTGCTTCCTGGCTGCTATGCCTGTCTCCACTGCCTGAATTAGTGGGCCGAGCACACAGGTATAAGCTTCTATGCTTTGCGTTTGTAGTTGCTATAAACAGATCTTCCCTCTGGCTGGCATAACACCAGTTTATAGAGTTTGCCGGTTTGCATGCCAGGTGGGGCTGGCCAGAGAAAGGCACAATAGGCTGTGTATCACGGTGGGGGTCCTTGGAGCTGTGCAGCCAGCCAGGGAGCTGGAGCACCCAAAGATTATCTAAGGAGGAAGATTTCTTTTTCCTCCATTAATATGAGAGTCTATATCGCAAAGCTCCCACCCTGATGGGCAGAGTGCACCCAGAAAATTTTGTCTACCTGTCCTCTCTCCTGAGTAGTAAACTCTGTTCAATCCTTGACCCTTTAGCAGCCCTTTTGCTAAGGGCTTCTTTGTTAGGAAGCCTCTCATACTGCCTGCCTTTCTTTTGTCCCAGAGCAGCCAGATATGAATCTCTGCTTTCCACAAGTGGCTGGAATCTCAGTTTCTCCAGGAATTCTCCCTGTCTTAGTTTTCCAAACCCATAATCACAAGAGTATCATGCAAGCACCATGAAATGTAGGTTTGTGCTCCCAGAGCAGATCTCCGGAGTTAGGTATTCAGCAGTCCCAGGCCTCCACTCCCTCCCTGCTCCATTTTTCTTCCTCCCGCCAGTAAGCTGGTGTGGGGCAAGGGATTGGGTCTCACCAGGCCACAGCTTTGGTACATTGCCCTGTTCCATGAGGTCTGCTCTTTTCTCCAGGTGTATGCAGTTTGGCGCAGTCCTCTTTCCTGTTGCTCTTTCAGGATTAGTTGTACTAATTATATTTTCATATTATATGCGTTTTTAGGAGGAAGCCTGTGTCCCACGTCTCACGCTGCCATCTTTAATCCCTTCCTTCTAAATGTGTTTTTTACATTCTCAAAAAATCTTTGCTTACCCAAGGTTCCAAAGATTTTCTCTTATGCTTTCCTCTAGAAGTTCTACATTTATATTTATGATACATATAGAATTAAATTTTGTGATATGATAATAGATCAAGCTTTTCTCCCCTATGTTTATCTAATTTTTCCATTCACATCTTTTGAAAAGACTATCTTTCCTTTTTCAGTTGGTTTGGTATCTAGGTAGAAAAAAATATCAATCAACAGGACACGTTTGTCTATTTTTGGGGTCTCCATTCTGTCCCATTCATTGTTTTGTCTCTCCTTCTACCACCTATTCAGCACACTGAATAAGTTTACTTTTATAGGGTAAGCCCTCCAACTTTAACATCATTTTAAACTTTTTATAGAAAATTTTGTTTTCTTTCTTTTCTTGGTCTTCTCTTTTATATAAATTCTAGAAAAACATGTCAGTTTCTATTTTTTGAAAAACCTGTTTGGCTGTTTATTGAGATTATATTTAATGTATAGATCAATTTACAGAGACTGGCATCTTAATATTTAGTCCTCCAATTCACAACCATGGCATATCACTCTATTTTCTGATACTAGCATAAATACAATATAGTGATTTTATTAAAAATTTTTATTCCCATTGTATTAGTTTCTTACAGCTGCCTTATCAAAATCATGTGCTGGATGGCTTAAAACAGAAATTGAATCTCTCACAGTTTCTGAAGCTAGAAGTCTGATATCAAGGTGTCTTACAGAGCCAGGATCCCTCTGAAGGCTTAGAGGAAAAGTTCTTTGTCCCTTTGAGTTTCTGCAGGCTTCCAGACTTCCTTGGATTGTGGCAGTGTAACTCCGATCTCTGCCTCATTTTCACGGCCTTGTTCAACGTGTCTATCTGTATACTCTCATCTTATAGGGAGAGTGACCATTGGATTTATAGTCCACACTGACCCAGGATGACCATCTCTTAACTTAAACAACTGCAAAGGCTCCACTTCCAAATAAAGTCACATTCTGAGGTCCTGGGTGGCATTAATCTGGGGGAGACACCATTCAAAACACTACATCTAGTATGGAAATACAATTCATTTTATTGAATGAGCTGGTATCCAATAACCTTGTTATTAAATTCATTGATTAGATACAGAAGTTGTTTTACAGGTTTTTGGGGTTTTCTTTTTACAGTCATGTGTGATTGTCTGTGCATAAAGGCAGTATTATATTTTCATTCCAATCTTTCATTTTGGTTTCTTGCCTCCTTGATGTCAAAGAACATTTCCAGTGCAATGTTCAATAGAAGCAGTGAGCATGACAATCCTCCTTTCCTTTTTCCATTTTTAGGCAGAGATCAGTAGAGATGTTCTTCATTATACTGAGAAAGATTCTTTCTATTCCTATTTTGATGAACTGTTTTATGATGAATGGCTATTAGATTTTTCCAAAAGCTTTCATTTAATGCATTTATGAAGATTATATGTTTTTTTCCCTTATTTTGTAAGTTAGGTGAAGTACATTGACTGATGTGGGGTTATTAAAGCACCTTGCATTTCTAAGATAAACCCAACAAGCTCTTATGTTTTATCATTTACACTTTGCTGGATTCAATTTAATATTTTATTAAAGATTTTTGTGCCTTGTCGATGAGAAATGTTGGTCTATAATTTTACTTTATTGTTCAATTTTGGCTGTCAAGGTTATGCTGGCCTTATAAAATAAGTTAGGTAGTGTGTCCTCCTCTCTATTTTCTTAAAGAAATTGTATATGATTGGAATTATTTCTTAATAATAAAAAATTCACCACAAGACTATATGTACCTTGAGTTTTATAAGTTGGGAAGTGTGTCCTCCTATTTTCTTAAGGAGTTTGTGTATGATTGGAATTATTCCTTCATAATAAAAAATTTACCATACTGTATGTACCTAGACTTTTATCTGAAATAAGATTTTGATGATGAATTTAATAGAGTTATTTAGATTTTTATTTATTCTTTGTCAGTTTTAATAAATGTATTTTAAAATAAATTGCCTATCTTAATGGGTTTAAATGTATCAGTAAAAAGTACTCTATGTTTACTTATTGCAAGTTCAACATTTATAGCATCTATAGGGATGCCTTTGATTTGATTGGTAATTGATACTGCAAGAGTTTTATCACTTTTATTAATCTTTTCAAAGAACCAACTTTTCACTTGTTTTTGTTTTCCTGTTTCTAGTTTTATTATTTTCTGCTATTACTTTATTATTTCCTTCTTTCTACTTTTTATTTATCTTCTTGTAGCTTCTAAAGGTGAAAATGTAGGTCACTGCTTTTAGAAAATTACTATTTTTAAGTATTGACATTAAGAATGAACATTGCAAGACTTCTGGGAAGATGGCGGCAGGAGCAGGGTGGCAGAAATCTTCTCCCAAAACTATACATATCTATGAAAATACAGCAAATACAACTATTCCTAAAAGAGAGACCAGAACACACAGGAAAGTGCACAGCGTGCAGCTATACCTAAGAGGACACGGCACCCCGCGAGGCGGGTAAGATACGGAGCCACGACCCAGTGGGACCTGAGCATTCATCCACCCCAGCGCACTGGTGGGAGGAGAGGATTCAGAGCTGGGAGGGAGTGGAAGTACACCCCACAAAATAACCAGCCTCAGTGATCTGTGCAGGGAGCAATGACACACATCGCGCAGAGATTGGAGAGACAGAGGGTGCAGGATCTGAGCGGGGAATGCACCAGGATGCTTGCAGCCGGCTCCCAGGAATGAAAAAAAAAGAAAAGAAAACTGCGTGCTTCTATCAGAGGTCTTAAAGAGACAGGAGCCCAGCGGAGGAGCTGGATCGCACCGGCACACTCAGCCCAGCAGGCTGAGGGTCCTGGGGAGTTTTGGACCTCTTAGCTGGTGACTGGGAAAGCGTGGATGCACTTAGACTTCCCACAGAGATCAACAGCCTCCCATTCGCTCCCACCCCGGCCAGAGCTACAAAGGGACCTGCAGAGCAGCGGGGCCATAGCTGCAGAATAGTGGAGCAAAATCACCACCTACACCATCCCCAAAGAATCTACTCACAGTGGGCGTTTTTTGTTTTTTTTTTTCTTTTTTTTATTGTTGTTTTGCTTCGTTTTTCTGTTTTCTTTTGTTCTGGTTTTAGTTTTT